>CAXKVW010000734.1:0-48015 GCA_964058825.1 Carex arenaria
TATATATTTAGCTAGCCTCCACTTTTGCTAGCCAGTAATTATATATTTCAGATTGAATGTACATAATATTTTGCAAAAATAAATATATAGCATTTTGTATATACATAGTCTTTTGCAACACACACACACACACACACACACACACAGCCTTTTATACATGCAATCCCATGTGATCCAACATATAACATACACTCCTCAAGATCCAATACAATGTTTGTATAAAAATTATGTCCTTACTACTTATACAAACCACTGAAAATCAATTTCATAAGAAAAAAAAATTATTGCATCTTATATGAATTTACGAAGGGAGGGTGGCGAAGAGGATAGTAACCAACCAAGGCGAAGAGGACAACAACCAACCAAAACCCTAAACAACCGAAAAGAAAACGAAAAGAGAAATAGGCAATAATAATTACACATGACCTAAATAAGCAATAATAAGTAACAGAAAATTTGAGAAAGAAAAAAGAAAAATATATATAAATATATGACTAATCTTAGCAAGATAAAGAGGAGAAAATAACAAATTCAAGGATCTCAGATCCCGCTGTGTGCATAAATCAGACCAATATTCAATACAGAGAGAGAGAGAGAGAGAGAGTACTATGAAATCAAAATGGCGCTGGAAGGAGAAGGCCTTTTATATAACCAAAACCCTACAAAGACCTTTCTACACGGATTTTTCACTATAAATCCGTGTAGCTCTCTCAAGGCTTTCTACACTGTTATTTAAGCAAATAATCCGTGTACAATAACCCTTCCTGCACGGATTTTTTATAAAAAATCCGTATAGCTCTCTAACCATTCCTATACTGCTTTTTAATAAAATATCTGTGTACAATTCCTACCTTTCTACATGGTTTTTTTTAATAAAAATCCGTGTAGCTCTCTAAACATTCCTACACTGATATTTAATGAAAAATCCGTGTACAATTCTTTCATTTCCACACGTTTTTTTCCCGATTCTTCAATAAATATCCGTGTAGGATTATGACAGATATTTTGGATTTTGGAAAAAACATGTTTGGCACATGGTTTTTAAATAAAATAGCCAAATCCGTGTATAATGTGTAGTGTAGAATTGCTATTTTTGTAATAGTGCATGTAGGATTGAATCATTCCTACACGAATTTTTAAATAAAAAACAATGAAGCAATGAATCATTCCTACACGAATTTTTATTGAAAATCCGTGTAGCTCTCATCAACAGGATGTTAAATAAATAAATTGGGTTCACCAACATTCCTACATGCATTTTTAGATAAAAATCATGTGAGATAGTTTCCTACACGGTTTTTTATTTAAAAATCCGTGTAGGAATGTTGCTGATGTCGGTTTATTTATTTAAAATTATGTTGAGAAGAGCTACACGGATTTCCAATTAAAAATCCATGTAGGATTTTCCCTTTTTTTTTGGCTAGCCTCCACTTTTGCTAGCCATTAAAATATGCAAATTTTCAAAACAGATGCAGCTTTTTTTTAAAAACCAGATTCTCAAAATATAATTTCTAAATTGCACTAATAAAATTATATATACACTAATTAATTTATACAAATACATATTGTTCATTATAAAATTTGGTATAAAACCACCTTGCCCACATATCTCTAATTTCGTCGATTGCCTTGCTAAAGTAAGGGTCCTCTGTCGATCCATACTATAATTATAATTTGGTGATTAGTAACGAGAAAATATAGATGCAAGATTCATTATTGATATTAAAAAATAAAAAATTAATATGAATTACATACCTCTTTTGGAAATGTGAATTCTATTCTTTCGATCCATTGAAACATGAAAAACATCGTGTAATAACTGCACTCCCAACCCTTCGTCTGTTGCGGGCACTGAAATTTATATTGATCGGCCTATATATGTTAGAATGACAATAATTTGTTGAACATGACATAAAATAAAATAATTATAGAGGGCTCACTAGTAACCACCCACAAGTCAATTTATTCTTTTGTTCTTTTGCCTCGGCTTGTTGTCATCCAGCTTTAATATATTTGCCAAAAGCCCTTACAAAATTAAGTGACTGTAATTAGCAATTTTGATACACAATTTAATTAGAATTAAAAAAAATCAAACAAGTGAAAAATTATTCTTTACTGTTTAATAATTTTGACGATCTTTTTGGTCTTCCCTAGTTGGATTGTTTCTCCGGGCTTTGAAGAATCCATGGCATAGCACCGATTTGCAGTTGGGATGATGATGAGCAAACACCAGTATTTGTTGTGGCATGAGAAATATAAACACAATTATAATCACATTTATTTCATTTTTCTAATTATTTAAATTAAAATATAAAGAATACATAATTTAAAAATTGAAGGTTAGAATTAATTAACCTCTGGTGGTATGGCACGAGAATGAATTTTTTTCCATCCGTGACGCAATGGTGCATCGCTCGGCACAGGTACTCGACAAATTTCTTGGCCGAAAATTCCACTTCTGTAGCATTGAGTTTGCCAGGATCCATAAATAGAGTCAAGTTCTTTTTATTTTCAAGCGGTCATAATTCAATGGTTCGGATCAGCTTCCTGAAATATCATCATATTAAATTAGAACATATATTTTAGTGCTATACATCTGATATAAATGAATTTTGGTCACTTACATGGCGAAAATAGTGATGTGAGACACATCGAGCCATTTATCGCTACCCGAGACATGAAAAAGATCCTTGAAGTCCTTGAAAGATATCACCACAGGCCAGCCTTCGTGCAGAAACATCTCTGGTGGGATCGGGATAATAATCTCCTTCATGCCGTCGGGTGCCGTGATCAATTTGTCATGGAGACGCCAACAACCACTGGACAAAAGGCTATAATTTTGTGCGGTGATTAGAGAGCGGTCTGATGATCCTGGCGCATTAGTCGCGACGACCAACTCTCTCTCCGTGTGTACCGGTGAAAAATGGCTCACCTGCGGACAGGAAGAGGTATGTGCATCCATCCCGGCATGACTAAGTCGACTTGCATCAAAGCATTTTCGGGCCCGAGCTGATCATGGTGCACATGTCAGTCTTGGATGTACGAGGCCCTGAGCAATGGTAATTGGCATAGTACCACTCCAAATAACCAACTCGCATGCGACAACGCTATGCAATTATCATGAAGTAGTCATTTTAAGAGGAAATGTTACCTAACAACAAATAAAAAAGTAGTAATTAAATAATTCTGATTATGAACTAGTATTACCTTTAGATGATCGAACTCATCTCCCCAGGTCCCGGATGCTTGACTGCTGTGCCGAATTCTCGGCAAAATAGGAGGTGGGTGGTCAGATGGCTACGTAAAATGAGAGGTCGTGTGTTCGAAGATTCTTGATTCCATCTCCGCCAGCTTTGAGTCGTACTCCTCTTTCAGTTGCTGACGGAGCTGCTCCATCTTGTCATCCTTCTTTTCACGCTTTTCGATTTACTGAAGACATCCT
This sequence comes from Carex arenaria, assembly GCA_964058825.1. Lineage (NCBI taxonomy): Eukaryota > Viridiplantae > Streptophyta > Magnoliopsida > Poales > Cyperaceae > Carex > Carex arenaria. Next base: position 3,443 of record CAXKVW010000734.1, read on the forward strand.
TGAAGCCCACGTAGACCCCCACACCCCTTACCCGACACGGGTGTTCCGGATTCTCAAGTATTTGAGACAATACGTCATGCTACCTCGAGACTATGCGGGCACCCGAAGTGACCTCCTCCTCCACCTCCAACTATTGAAAAAAACTGAATATAACACAAGACTAATTAAATTGAGGTAATTATAATTTTGTTTGAATGATGCAAGTTATAACAAGAAACTCGTACCATTTTCTGAGCCACGGGCCGCAATTCTTCAGGCAGTAGAATCCTCCCGTCGGCTGTTACCTCGGATCTTGCCATGAACCAACCCTTCCCTCTAGAGTTGCTGATCTTTAGCACCGGTGAGTCAGAATCTTGGTTTGCCTCCAGTATCTTCACAAATTCTTCCGACTTACCCTCGTACCCGCCTGACCCTAAATGGTGCGGGTACTTGTTCTTGGCAACGGTCCTCCTACCCCTTTCACTTTTTTCCTTCATGAATCAAAGCCAATCAATTAGTGTAAGGAAGAAAAGGATCGATCGACAAAAAACAGAGTTATAATTTTATAAATTTAGTTACCTGGAATTCGGGGGTTTGCTTCATCGCTACGAACTCGTCCCAGATCTCCTGGGTCAACCCGCGATAGTATCCGACTGGACTCCTCCCTTTATTCATCCATTCGGTCACGAATGTGCTCTTGTGTTGCTTCCACCCAACCTGAGCTACACAGCTTTTTACATAAAAAATCGTCACTACTACAGAATAACAGATTGCACACGGACAAAAAACGAAGAGCTACACGGATTTCCTTCCGTGTGTAATGTTAGGGTATAGAAAAGGGCAACTTTTTACACACGGATATTTATCCGTGTGCAATTATAACAAATCTTATACGGATATATTATAAATAGCCGTGTACAAATGAATCTCACAGTAACTCTCACTACACCCGAGCTACACGGATTTTAACTAAATATCCATGTAGGAAGAGTATTCCTACACGGATATTTAGTTAAAATTCATATAGCTCTCCTAAACAGAACATTAAATAAATAAACCGGGTTCAACAACCTTCCTACACGGATTTTTAAATAAAAATCCGTGTAGAAAACAATCCTACACGGATTTTAATTTAAAAATCCGTGTAGGAAGGTTGTTGAACCCGATTTATTTATTTAACCTCTTCCTACTTCTTACACGGATTTTCCTTAAATATCCGTGTAGGATTGTCCTATATATATATATTTAGCTAGCCTCCACTTTTGCTAGCCAGTAATTATATATTTCAGATTGAATGTACATAATATTTTGTAGGAAGTATAGATTATCCCTAAACCCTAAACCCTAAATTATCATATTATTTCAAAATAATTTAAATAAATTCTTGACAACAAATTTAGTGATACTAATAATAAATGATGATTTAACAAAAGTCAACGAGGTCAGATTAGATGAAGTTAATCAGCTAATCATTCAAAAATCTATAGTCATACTTGTTTTAATACCAAAAATTGATATTGCATTTTTTTTACTAGTTGTACACAGAACAATGTTTCTGATAATCTATACTTCCTACATTCTATGTTTATCGTTCATTTTAAAAAATATATATATTTGTCGTTCATTTATTTTTTTAAAGAACATTGAGAAAATATCCAAAGTGAGTACTAATGTAAAAAAAAAAAAGTTATTTTGAGAAACTTTGAACTTGCGATGTGTAAAATTCTAATTAATCGGTATTGGGCCTCATGAAGATAGAACATAAATAAGAAAGTAACCTTTCTGACTAATAGCCATGTTGAGAAATTATTTATCTTCCTTGCTATATTTGGTGCCCTAGGAGGAAAATATATATCTTTGTCAAGCCGGATTAATAAAATTATATAAATTCCTTACATGATGGATAGATTAAAGTCTAATTATTTGCATACCTTAATTATAAAGTTCTCAAATCAATAGCAAAAACATTTAATCTGAAAATTTGACTAAAATAGTCAAGTCTCTATATTTTAATATTAGAAAATTAATGATTCGAGTAATAAAAACATTAAGCCGAAATTTAGTGGAACACTATATCTACAAATATCAATTTCGGAATTTCAAAATTTCAATAACGACTATTCAAATTTGGAATTATGATTATTGGATATTAAATGAAAGCAAAAGTTAAATTTCGGATAGAAGGTGTTATACTTAAAATTCTAAAGACAAAACTTTAACACTTAATTTCTACGTAAACATCATTATCTAAATTCTCAATGAAATTATGTATTGAAATTGTATTATCTAAATTTCAAAGATAAGACCTTAACATAGGTATTCATTCATTCACCAAATTATAATTTCTATAGAAATCACTCAAAATGTTTTTATGGAGTTAAAATAGTTTATTTACCGGTTATGGATCTTGATCAAAATACATGATCTTACTAGTTCTCACAGTTCAAACTTTGATTTATTTTTGTTATTTGAGGTAGGATTGAATCACTACACTAACTTAAATGTTTGAATCCAAATAGCAGTTTTGGATTACCTTGGAATCTTGAAATGCACATGAAGAGGGTGGCCGCTGAGGGTTGGATTAGAGATAACAGTCTTAGATTATGTATGGCGGGGCAGCGCACGGCAGTCGACGCATGGGCTGCATGCACGCACAGGGTTGTGATGGCTTCTGGGGCTGTGGTTGCTGCTGCCCTTATTTGGGTTGACTGCGGCATATTTTATTTAAAGAGATAGATGGAGACGCTAGGGTGAATTGAGCAGCACGATACACGATAATTTATAAAGAATCTTATTTAGAGTATTTAGCTATGCAAATGGCCAAGTTCAATTGGAGCAATTACGGAAATTAACAGAAATTAAGGAGTAAATTTCTATATGACATTATTCTCCATGAAAACCTAAACCTTTTAAATGAGCCTTCCATATATATATATATAGTAGAACTAGGGTGCTCCTAAGTTCACCAAACCTCTTGTGAACTTGACTCTAAAATATATCGAATCGACTTTAAACGATGAATCCAAACCGTTGAAACCCTTCTACCTAATGAGTGATGCGTCTACATGTGAAAATTTTAAAGTTTCGAATTAATTTTAATGCATTCATTTTTTGGACTCCTTTGACCACTTGACTCTATATTAAATTAATTCGAATCTTTAAAATTTTCACATATGGACGCATCAATCATTAGGTAGAAGGATTTCAACGGTTTGGATTCATCGTTTAAAGTCGATTCGATATATTTTAGAGTCAAGTTCACAAGAGGTTGGGTGAACTTAGGAGCACCCTAGCTAGTTCTACTCATATATATATATAAATGACGATTAAAAGGAAAATATAACTAAATTGTTATTACTTTTAATTGTCACAGTTAATACAATTATATTGGTTTAGAAACATTTATTTTTTTTCAGAATGTGACGGGTCATTACAGGAAGCCACTGATAACTATCGTCTTTCGCATATATTGCCCGAGCTGCTGGTAATTGGAGGAGAAATGCCACAGCGACATGGTGATGTTGTAGTAAATCTCCCAGAATTCGGAGTCTAGGATGGGCTCGTTTGGTAGCAGCCATGATGGTGATTTGAATAGGTATCCTCCCTTGTAATCAGTGAGAGGCCAATTAGAAGTAAGCCACCATATCTGGCCATTAGGAGGGTAATAATGTGGTTTCTTGGAGGAAGTGCCTCTCCGAGGATGGGAGTAAGGTGGGTAGTGTCTGTAAGGTCGCGCAGGAGGATGTCAAGTTCTTCCAGAGGGTGAAAGAAAGCCATGTTGGGCCAAAGCAATGTTTACTAGGTGGTGGTTTTGAGGCGGTGGCGGAGCTACCAGCACTTGGATTAGGGTTCAGAGGAGAGAGCGGAGAAAGAGCGAAAAAAGGTCATTTCATTATGTTCATTTGAATTAATTTGTTCTGTGAAACCCCACCTTATCTCCAATGATACCCCACCTTATCTCCAATGCACATATAGATATATATTCCACCTACCGATAAATCAATTGTCCTATAATGCACATGGCATAAATGAAGTGGCAAATTACAGTAATACCCCTTATATTGATCTATAAATAGGGAACACCAGCGAAGGCAACCAACACAACTCAACTAGATCAATTATAGTATCATAAATAATGGCATCACCTTCTCTTCTTACCACTCTTCTAATCCTCTCAGCAGCTCTAGCTTTTCTTGCTCCCTCTAGCTTTGCTGATTCTGTCTTGTTATCAGGCAATAGCCTGCAAGCGGGTCAGCGCCTCGAAAATGGGAACTACATGCTTCTGATGCAAACAGACTGTAATCTGGTATTATACGATAATGGTCAGGCCGTATGGTCATCTAACACTGTCCAAAGGCAAGGTCGCTGCCGGCTTACAATGCAGACAGATGGTAACCTTGTGCTCTATCATAGCGATAACAGGGCTCTCTGGTCTAGTAGAACCTGGAGGGGCGGCAATAATAACTATGCTTTGATTCTCCAGCGCGACCGCAATGTTGCGATCTATGGTCCAGGGCTCTGGAGCACAGGAACTAATAATCGCTCTAGAAATTCAACTAAGTCTGCTGTGGTGGCTGGAGACGAAATCCCCGGGAAGTAATGTTACTGTATGTATATGCATTTGTGTTACTATGTATGCATTTGTGTTACTATGCATTTGTGTTACTATGTATGCATTTGTGTTACTATGCATTTGTGTTACTATGTATGCATGTAAGAGTGTGTGCTCATGTGTCTAAATAAATATATGATTGAACACAGCAAGAGAGTGTGGTCATGTACCTCAACAAATATAGAAATAATTTTGTTGTGCTCAATCATTTCGTATGAATGTATTAGCCAGTGTGTTCATTGATAATAAATGCATTTATGTAATAAGTTCAACTGAAAATATTGTTCTTTTATTATGCTGGGTCTTATTAATTTGCCAGCAGACAACGTCAGAACTGATAGGGACTAAATATTGGTTTGCAAGGCCATTAAATTAATTAGATCTATCAGCTTATTCTATTTGCATCAAGAATACTTCATTTTTTGTCAATTAATGACATTCTTTGTCACATTTAAATGCAAAATAGATGTATGACATTTTTTTCCTCTTTGAAGTAAGAAGGTAAACTCGTTTTTCTTACTGATTGGTGCACAACATATAAACACATTGGTGATTACTTTAATCATGATGTGAGATCTGATCCTGATACAATAGTTCTTTTTGCCTCCTATTGAATCTCTGACTATTGCTAATTGAAGTAATTAGCGGAGACACATACTCCGATACTCATGATGTTTTATATTTGATTTTATCAGGATAAACTGGGGTTACGTGGCTTCCAGCAGTCTTGATTCAAACTAATTCCAGACTTCAAATTAAAAGATTTAAATCACTTTAATATACAGTTATTTGTCTAATTTTTATATATAGAGAGTTGGACTATGGTGCATTGCAATGTATATGCCCTCTTGTATATTGAATTATAAATTATTGGTTTTGATTTCCAAATAACAGATCCAAACCGTTCAATTTGATATTCATATTAAAATATGCTTGGATACCAAATTTTACATTTTTTTTGGAAATTGTTTGTCATTTTTTTAATTTTTTTGAAATCGTTGTTTTTCTATAGTCAAGACATTTATGAAAAACAATGATTTTAAAAAATTCTAAAAAAATAGTCAAAAATTTCTAAAAATATAATTTTTTGTCTCCAAGCACACTTTAATTTGGAGAAGATGTTTAGCCATTTAGATCGACTATTTGAACTTCAAATTCAACGGTTTGCAGTACAATGCACAAGAAAACTTATACATTATAATGCACCATAGCCCAACTCTATATATGCTTACAAGTTATTTAAGTTTTTTCAAATTCCATTTTATGGTGACACTTCTTGACACTATATGATTACAAGTTATTTATGTTTTTTTCAAAGTCCAAACAGTCGATCTGAATCGTTCAAAATGATCTCCATATTAAAATGTGCTTGGAAACCAGATTTTACATTTTTTTGGAATTTGTTTAGTATTTATTTAGATGTGTACAAAATTATTGTTCTCAAACATTTCTGGACCATTGAAAGACAACATTTTCAAAAATTCTAAAAAAATAGTAAATTTTTTCCAAAAAATGTAAAATTTGGTTTCCAAGCACAGTTTAATATGGAGATCATGTTGAATGGTTCATATCAACTATTTGGATTTTTAAATCAAAAAATGACTTATAAACGTATGGTGTCAAGTTGTGTCACCATAAATTGGTGTAATTTCATCCCCCCTCTCTCTCTCTCTCTCTCTCTCTCTATATATATATATATATATATCTATATACGGAGGAGAAATCCACTTACACTATTTATTGGTGACACAGAATTACACCCTACATTTTCAAAGTTTTCAAAGTCCAAACAATCGATCCAAACTGTTCAACATGATCTCCATATTAAAATGTGCTTGGAGATCAAATTTTATATTTTTTGAATATTTATTATTTATTAAGTATTTTTTAAAATATAAAAAATAAAAATTAATAATAAAAAAAATATATCTCAATCACTATTAGAGAAATCGCCTCAAAATCGCCTCCGACCACTGTGTGAGAGCTGAGTTCGGTTTGGAAGAAGAATAAGTGAATTGTGAGGGGACATGAGAGAGAAAAATTATATTTATTGGGCAAATAGTGAATTGCCCCACTGGGGGGCGATTTTGTGTGAAGGGTGGACCGCCCCCTCGGGGGGGCGATTTGGTGTTCAGTGTGGACACAGTAACCTTTTGAAACAACTACACTTTTCTTTTTGATTGAAAGCCCATAGGCAGAAACAACTACACTAGATGTACTTTGAATGAATGTATTTTTGCAAAATCATTTCAGGGTCTTTTAAATTTGACCCATTACAATTTTTATGTACTCTGAATAAATCTGCATGATTTATTTCTTGACAGTTGAAAGTTGAAACTTTCACAAAGAATTAATGATTTGACTGCTTGAGTTGTTCTCTCTCTTTGACAGGTTGTCAATAGGAGCTAATTCAAATCCATCATTTTGTGCTATGCTGTCAACCTTTCCCAACTTCTCCTACATGGGCATGTTCGGTGCGTCACTGTCGCCATGGGAAAAATAAAATTCATTCAAAGTGAATTTTTTTTTTCCACACGCACAATATTTTCGTTCATTCAAGTTGGACTCGAATCCAAATCTATTTATGTTCCCCACGCACAGCCAAACAGGTCCTAAAACTATAGTAATACATCAAAGGTAACCTATACATAAGACCAAAAGCCCCCCTTATCCTATTAAAAGCTTACCTGAATGATAAACTAAAAAGAGTACTTAAGAGGTAATAATTAAAGAAAGAAAAATTGTGGAAATGCCACTTCAATCATTGAAATTGTCAAAATACCACTCCAAATTTTATTAATTTGTAAAAATACCACTCCAAATAATTAATGACTAAAATATCCTTCTTCTACTTTTCTTTCTCCTGTTCCGAATGGCGGCTGAGCGCGGCAGAGGGGGGTCGTAGAGGAGGCTTTGATGGTGCTGGAGGCGGTATTTTGACAACTTCAAAGTTTGGAGGCGCATTTTCACAATTTGAAAATTTTGGAGTGGCACTTTCATAATTTCCCCATTAAAGAAGGCTGTGATAAAATGGAGAGACTGAGTCGTATATATTTGTGTCATTTATAAGCTTATCGGACCTACACTTCTCCGTAGTCCGAAATTTTATTAATATTCAAAATAAATATTAAATTTCAAAATCTACACGACTACATCCTGAGCAGAGGAATTTTGAAATCTGTCTAAACCGGAAAATTTATTTTTTTGTTTTAGGCCAAATGATTGGAAATTTATTTTTCAATTTCAGAATCACAGATCTGGAAAATAAATTTCCTGTTTTGGATTTGGAATTCCAAAACCGAAAATTTTATTACTGGTTCTAAGTTTTTTAAAAAACAGAAATGTTTATAATTTTTTTTTTTATGAAATATTAGAAATATTTTATATATTTATTTAAAAATAGATGGAATATTATGTAATTTGATTTATTAGAAATACTGCAACAAATAACCCGAATCAACACTTTTCAGACTGAATTTTTTGCGGTTGCAAGAAAAATTAAAATATTTCTGTGTGTGTTATCGGGAAAAAAAAATATTTTGAACCTGAATTATCAATTTCGGTTCAAAAATCACTTCTAGATAAATACAAAAAATATTTGGATTCTTGTAGTTTTGAAAAAATAAACAAAATTTAGGAATTCTCTCATTTAGAAATTTTATCTACCACAAAAATGCAGTTAACTATTGATAATTTTTTTTGTTTTTGGTCCAAACCGAATTAAAATAGGCAAATCAAAGTTTTATTTGATTTTCAAAAATCAAATCGAACTGAACCGAACAAACCGAGATCTTCTAAAAAAACATTATTTTTTAAAATAAAACAAACTATATAGTATTGACTATTAACAGTAAAACCGTTATCATTAATTAAAATAATGACAAATCAAACTTTACATCCACTATCAATAGTCAATACTACATATATAGTTTATTTTTTTATAATATGTAAACTTTATATAAGGCCATACAAAATCCATTAATATGAGAGTTGAAGGTCAAAGAAAGAGTGAGAGAACCAGATGGAACACCTCAAAAAAAAAAAAAAAGAGAGAGAGAGATGGAACATAGCAACAGCTAACAGAGCAGGACAATATCTCTCTAATAAGTAGAGAGCCGTTTTCTCTCGCTATCTCGTCGGTTAGTACGTGGGTTGGTTATCCACGTTTTTTTTTTTTTGTACGTGGGTTGGTTACCCGCTCTTTGTCAGATGGCCCCCGCCCTTTGCCCTGCTCTTCGCTGTCCCGTCGGTTAGTACGTGGATTGGTTGCCCACGTTTTTTATATGTTACAGATAGTTCAAAATTTTCGATCCCTTACCCAATAATTAAGAAATATGAAGTCCGATTTCCTGGCATTTTTTTCTATAACCAAAACATAAAATAATATAATATTAATAACCAAAGTTTAAAAAAAAAATTCACTCATAACCAACCCACCCCCTCGGAGGCGGTTTACAATGACACCAGACCGCCTCACTGAGTGGTGGTTTACTCTTCTGACAAAAATGCCCCAACTATGGTTGGTCCACGAATACCGGAGAGTCTGTGCACAGGTACTGCATGCAACACATTTTAGAGAACCTGTGCAAGAATATCCGCGGCGGAGAGTGGGTTGTTGACAGGTTCAAAATTGGCTGCAAGAGGAAAAAACCACGATGGATGGTAGAGATGTTCAGAGATTTTGCCAGAGTATGTATGCATTTTTTTTTTGTAGACATTTCAAAATTAATTTTTATTTTTTGTAGACATTTTTCTTTGGATCGATAGGATTTTTTTTTTTATGTAAAGACTTTTTGCAAAATCATTATCGTTATTGACTTGGATTTACCTACAGTATGCTAACTCCTTTTGACAAATATAGTTCTTTCCAGTAAAATTAATAAACCAATTCTGAGATTTATCTTTTCCACTACCGGACGATTGATTTGGTGTATTTTTGCTCATCATTTTCACCTAAAAAAAACCAACATCATAAAAAACAGATAAAATAATAATACAATTTAAAAAAATTTCTAACATTTAAAAAAAAAAATTTCTCGGTCACTGTTGAGCGCAATCGCCTCAAAATCGCTGGATGGATTAAGGAATAAGAGTGAGTGAATTATGGTGAGACAAGAAAGAGAAAACGGTCAAATATAGGCAGCAAGATCAGAGCAAACCGCCCTCTAGAAGGGGCGTTTTTGTGCCCAGGGTAAACCGCCCCTCAGTGGGACGGTCTGGTATGAATATAAACACCCCCCAGGGAGTGGTTTAGTTATGACTGAAATTTTTTTTTGAGTTTGGTTATTAATATTATATTATTTTATTTTTTAGTTATGGAAAAAAAATGCCGGTCCGATTTCCCTGGCAGAAAAGTTAAAACTGATCTTTGCTTAATTTCTTTGTGCCTTATTCTAAAATTAACTGATAAATTAAAGCCTCAAGACAGATCTTTCATAGGATTCAATAAATAATAATAAAAAATCAAGTAAATTAAAGACGGATTGTAATCTGTCACATACCCTCCACTAACCTCTAAACTGAACAAAAAGAGAACCTAAAATTAATCTGATCAGCTACTAGCCCGATAGAATATCCTCTTCACCATCATCTCTTATTCTCTTGCCTAAGAAGCAAAGTAGTTTGTGCCATTCTCCGGTCTTCCATTGGCAACAAATCAGTTGGAGCGAACTGGCCGTCATGCTCTCAAACACAGGCAGAGTAAACCAAAAAAAAGGAACGGCGGAAAAGTCAAGTATCTTGTCAAAAGCTGAAATAAATTTGAACTTCTAATTTCTAAAAGATCTCTGGCACTCTAAAAGATTGTCATTGGCAAATACTAAATATGTCATTTATCGACACAAACCAAGGTTCTTTAAATTAAAATGCATTTCAATGGCCTGAAAGGTCAACAGCTTGATTGTGTTAAATAGCCTGTTGAGAAGTAATATTCTTGTGTAAATAAACTTTTCTTTATCATAAATATATTTATTGGAGGTAATCACTGGTAACCTTAAAAAAGGATAATTTTTTTTGAGGAAATAAAAAAAAAGATTAATTGCATCATTTATGCTTTCAACAACCATTCCACGATGATCGAGGTTTTGGCTTTGTTAGAGATGTATTTGAATGCTTTCAACAGCCATTCCACGATGATCTATTTGTTCAAGTCATAATATCCATCCATCCCAACAGAATCATAAGTTCTGAATGCATGATCAACAAAATTTTTTGCAGACATTGGCTGATTTTGCGCTAATTATACATTTCTTTTCGATTATGTGATGTGAGCAAAAGCGCTCTGATTTAGGGGCTGCTTGCGTCGATGAATCTGAGGCAATTAAGAATCAGTTAACAGTGACTGAAGCTTTGTATCATGTTTGAGCCTATGTACCGAGCTAGTTTTTCCAGTTATGGCAATTTGTTTAAAATCATAATATGCATTTGTCATCTGGTTTAAACCTTTCAAAATATGTTTTTATATTTATATTTGTTTTCAAAAGAAAATTATTTAATGTTCCAAAAATAAAAAATAAAAAAAATTTAAAAGAAATATGGAGATCAAGCCTCCGGATTCCATTTTTTAAAATAAACAAAAGAAAAAAGAAACACTACTAGAATCTGAGTTTATTGCAAGGGCAAAACTAGTTTTTTGCAAGGAGATGACGGTTCTTGCAAAAGAAATGACATTTCTGACCTCTTGCAAGGGTACGCCCTTGCAATTGTTTCGCATGGAACTGTAAGATGTACAACCATATAAATGATATCTTCCTCCCCTTGTAAATACAATATGAAAGTCAGATATTATAATTAATTCGAAGTCAATGCAACAACTCATCTCCTTGTCCTTACAAATACTTAGGCATGTATTAGATATTGTATTTTATTAAGGCTCCATACAAATACCTAACTCCATGCTCTTGCAAATAGTTAACCACCCATTTATATTATATTTTATTGAAGATTCTTGTAAATAGATTTCTATTTATTTGATTTCTCCTTTTGACAGGCTGGACAAACTACAATATAGAATCACGGACTATATCGACTTAGTACATTGATAAATTTGTCATTTAGTTTACGGCTGGAATAATTTTATATTACTATTCTAAGTATGTTTGGACCAATGTGTCAAAACAGGGTGGACAAACTACAATATAGAATCACGGACTATATCGACTTAGTACATTGATAAATTTGTTATTTAGTTAACGGCTGGAATAATTTTATCTTACTATTCTAAGTATGTTTGGACCGATGTGTCAAAAATAGAGGCTATTTGACTATTTGAGAAAAGAAATTATTATACACTGCTACAGAATATCATATTGCACACGGACAAAAAACGAAAAGCTACACGGATTTACTGCAGTGTAAGATGTTAGGGTGTAAGAATGAGCCATTTTTTGCACACGGATATTTATCCGTGTACAATTATAACAAATCCTACACGGATATATCATAAATAGCTGTGTACAAATCCAACCCGAGCTACACGGCTTTTTAAATAAAAAACCGTGTAGGATTGAATCATTCCTACACGGATTTTTAAATAAAAAAACATGAAGAAATGAATCATTCCTATACGAATTTTTATTGGAAATCCGCGCGTGTAGCTCTCCTCAACATGATGTTAAATAAATAAACCGGGTTCACCAACATTCCTACACGAATTTTTAGATAAAAATCCGTGTATGATAGTTTCCTACACGGTTTTTTTATTTAAAAATCCGTGTAAGATTGTTGCTGAAGCTGGTTTATTTATTTAAAATTCTATTGAGAAGAGCTACACAGATTTCCAATTAAACTTGTGAAATGGTCTCCAATTTATATAATATTAAATTAACTTTTACTTTAGTCAAATAAAAAAAAAACAAACTATAGAGTTAAATATGTTATATTTTTTGTTCATTCTTGCATTTCTAAGCAGTGCCTAACCCATTCATATACGTGCAATATATAAAAACTGTTGAAATTTTTTTTAATTGAAAAAATGCCAGACTTGGTCAAACTCGGCCAGAACTCGGTCAGACTCAGCCTGACTAGGCCAGACTTGGCCGAAACTCGAAAACTCGGCCGAGTCAGACACTGTTCATCCGAGTTTTGCTACAAAACTTGCACAGGCGATGAACTCAGGCATAACTCAGACCGGATCGGCCCAATTCCGAGTTGACTCGGCCGAGTTTACGAACCATGATATTCATTTTAGTTAGATGTTAAAAATATGGGCGAACTTTTATGAATACTTATAAATATATTATTATTTTATAACAATTCTTACATCTCATATATACATATAAGTATTTAAAAAAAACAGCAATTGAAATAGTTGATATACTGTTCTGACCAGTAAACCGTTGATCCGAAAGTTTACCGAATTGATGTCCGGTTCAGTTTTTGATAACATTGCTAGGAATTCACATCCTCTCTCTTACCGCACAAGGGAATCTTTTACAATTATTGAATTTGGACCATTCATTTTATCTTGCATGAATCTCAAAGCCCAATAATACTGCCCCATGTTTCTCCCGAATCTCAAACTGGCTGAGATTTAATCTCAAATGATAAGAATCCTCAATAGTAATAAAGACAATACGCATCCATTCCGGGATAGTGGATTCACTTGTGCATTACAAGTAATTATTTTATTTTTTATTTTTGAAAAACTGATAGTGGCTATCAGATATACAACACTTCACAGTTTACAGACAACCAAAGATAGACAACAAATGTAAATAAAAATAAAAATAAAAATAAAAAGAAAAATAAACTAAAAGTGTTTATCAGCAGAAATTTAACCACAACTGGCCTTCCTTAACCGCGTGATGTGCCAATACTTCTGGGCTTGTTCTGGATTTTTCAAAGATTAATCTATTTCGAGCCCGCCAAATGAACCAGCATCCTGCAAACAAGTATGTAGCCCATATACATTTTGAAGATCTGGAACCAGAAGCGCGCCAAACAAATTGCACTGTGTCTTGTATTGAGAAACCAGTGTGAAGGAATAGGTATCTCACTAATCTGGTAAACTGGAGCCACATCCGTTTTGAGAACTGACATTCCAAAAATAGATGTGTATGTGTTTCCAGTGGACAGCGGAGGCATACCTCACAGTGAGCATCACATTGTATCCTCCGATAAAGCAAGTTGTCATGTGTTACGAGTCTGTTGTGTAGCATAAGGTACGCAAAGACCCTAACAGTAGGTGGTAATTTGATTCCCCAAATAAATCGAAATGGCCATTTTTGGATGCCCTCAGTGACCACACCAATGTAGAAAGAACGAGCAGAGTATTCGCCCGTAGTGGTAGAAATCCATTGGATTTGGTCCCTTAACCCATTTTGTGACAGTGTCAGTGCACATAGGCCATGAGCAACTGCCTGTTGCAATGAATATTTTCGTGTAGATTGGTCAGGGGTATTTGTGGAAGCCTTTGTAGGATATATCCATGAGTCAAACCAGTAAGAGATGGACTCCCCATTATGAATTTTCCAAGTGACGCATTTGTCGAAAGCTGGTCTGACTTTTTTTAGTTGTAACCAGAAGTAAGATCCTTGATTTTTCAGTATAATGTGAGATCCTGAATCCGGTGCCAGATTATAAAGCGTCAGTACAGTTTGTGTCCAAAGAGAATCGGGATATTTGTATAGCCTCCATAACCATCTGAGTAATAAGGATGTATTACGGGCAGTCAGGTTAGTTGCCCCCAATCCACCATGGTCCTTAGGAGTACAAACCATGCCCCAATTAATGAGTGATATTCCATTTTTCCCCTCAGTTTTCCCCCACAGGAACCCCCTTCATATTTTGTCAATGCTATTAAGGACCCAGGCCGGTATCTGGAATGAGGACATGAAATAAATGGGGATTGAGCTGATGACCGAATTCATGAGTTGTAAGCGTCCACCCCTGGAAATTAATCGCCCCCTCCATCCTTCCAATCTGGCTTCAATTTTTTCAATCAGTGGCATAAACAATTCCTTACCTGGTTTTTTCAGAGTCAGCGGAAGACCCAGGTAGATAATAGGAAAATCTGATGAAGAGCATCCCAAAACCGCTGAAATAGTCGGTAAGAACCTACTGTCAATGTTGATCGGGATCCATGTGCTTTTATCATAGTTGATAGCCAAGCCTGACACCTTTGTGAACAGTCGCATTACAATTTTCAAGGAGATGATTGTAGACGGTTCCGCATTAGCAATGAAGACCGTATCGTCAGCATACTGATGGATGACCACCGGCTGTTGGATTTTGCGTGTGAGCCTAGTATGAACAGTGCGGTTTAACACTTCTATCATCTGTGTGAGTACATCCGCTGCTATGTCGAACAGCATGGGGGACAAGGGGTCCCCCTGTCGGAGACCTTTCTTGTGAGTAAAGAAGGCCGAGCAGTCCCCATTCAAGAGTATGCGTGAAGATGCCGTACCAAGCAGTGATTGTATCCACTGTATCCATTTTGAAGGGAAGCCTCAGGCAAGTATGATCCGTGTCAGAAATTGCCAATTAACTGAGTCAAACGCTTTGGCAAAGTCCAGTTTAACGAAACAGGCCGGCTGTCCACTGATCGATATATGATGTAGAATTTCCCGGGTAGAATTGAAATTTTCTGTGATTTGCCGCCCTTGAACAAAAGCAGTCTGCTTTGAAGAAATGAGGGATGGAAGAAAACCCCGTAATCTATTCACCAGTAGTTTTGAAATAAGTTTAGGAATCGCATTCATCACGCTAATCGGTCTGAAATCACCTACTGTGACGGAATTAGCTTTCTTCGGGATCATGGTAATATTAGCCTGATTAATGGCCGAGAGATCCAAAGTGTAGTAATTATTTTATTATTGTCCTTTTGTTTCCCTGGCAGCGATTACATTTATTGAACTAGCCCAATAGTTCAAGGTTCATCAGTTGGGTGGCAAACCGAAATTTTATTCAATTTTCAATATTTTTAAAACAATTGTTTTACCAAAAAATTGGAAATTAATCTATAGGAATTAAATCTATGGGTTAATTCATACATACTGCAAAAAGGTTGAATATCAATTGATTAATGCATATTGGGGCAAAAA
Organism: Carex arenaria; assembly: GCA_964058825.1. NCBI lineage: Eukaryota > Viridiplantae > Streptophyta > Magnoliopsida > Poales > Cyperaceae > Carex > Carex arenaria. Next base: position 19,076 of record CAXKVW010000734.1, read on the forward strand.
AAAATTGAATGATCATTTATGGAATTTAATCAAATAATTAATCCCACAAATGAATGAATGCATATGTCCGAAGGGAGAGTAGTTTGGGTCCGATGGGCTCCATAACCGTCTGATCCGCTTTAAGATCTGTGTGCATAGATATTAAAGCGAATCGGACGGTTATGGAGCCCATCACACTCAGTTTGAGTTCGATGGGCATCGGACCCAAACTGCTTTCGTCCGAAGGCTAGACTTATGAATTAATTATACTGGAGACAGGTGCTTAGCGTAAAAGAAAATAATATTAAAGTCCGCTGAGTCAGGGTTGAGTCAACGTAAAAATAAAATATATATACAGGGAGATTGACTAATATGTTTTTGGTAACACTTCAACTGAAGTACAACCAAGTCGATTTCAATTTTCAAAGTCCAAATGTGATTTATATATTAAAATGTGCTAAAGACCAAATTTTATATTTTTAATTTTTTTTTATTATTTATTAAGTTATTTTGAAAATCAACTAATGACCAGCTGCCGAATCAAATCTTGTTTCCTTTTAATAGGATTGGGCTTCGAAAATTTTAAACCAAAATGGGTAAAGGTGTCGGCCCTGAAAGAAGACAGCGCGGCCCAGTGATTTCTTGAATCGAGAACATGTTAGCAGTGTCAATTTGGACCCTAATCAACTGGTTTAGAGATATTTCCAAGAATTATCTCACAAGGGGAACACATATCTCTCAAGGGAAACACATTGGCAGTGTCAATTTGAGGGGAAGCTGGCGAGCAGCTTGGATCTGATGTCTATCGGACTCAAACTGAGTTTGATGGGTTCCATAACAGTTCGATTCATATTAAGATCTGTGTGTGTTGCTTTAATATCTGTGCATGTTAGCTTTAATATCCCTGCGTATAGATTTTAAAGCGGATCCGACAGTTACTGAATCCATCGAACTCAGTTTGAGTCCAATGGACATCGGACCCAAAGTGCTCCCCAATTTGATCTGTGTCCAGGTCTCTTCAAACTATTACTATTAGACGCATCAGGTTTTTTATAATTTTCAAATCATAATACACTTTTTGAAAGCTACCTTAAAATTTGAATGTTCTAATAGATGCATCAGGTCGATTATAAGATACTCCATTTATTTTTTTAGAAGTTTTTAAAGAACATATTAAAATATTAAAACTATAAAAAGTTTTTAGGAAAATTAATGGAGTACTTTAGAATTTGAATATACTAGAAAGACTGCTATAAATGACCCAGATCCAAAGTTTTGATTGGGATAAATGGTTCAGATCCACAATTTTTTTGCAGCAATACACCAATAAAAATTTTGATGAAAGTGTTGACCACAAAAAATTTGGTCTGGAAAATATTGGATAATAATTTCTAAAAATAAAAATAATTTATTGTACATCCAAATTCAAAGGTATTCTATATATTTTTCTATATTATTTAATAATAATTTCTAAAATAAAAAATAAAAATGTTTGAAATTGTTTTCTTTGGAAAAATTCAAAGTTTGGTTACGCAAATTTAATCTGTGCAGCCAATGGACTTGCTGCGTAGATGATAGGCTGCACATAATAAATTTGCGGAGATGGTAAAAATTGAATTTTTTCAAATTCGATGGCAATTGTCTTTAATTTTTTTTACAAAAATGGTAGATAAAAAAATTACGAATTGAAACTAATAGATCAGAATAAAAATCTGTTTTATAGTCCCCCTTTGTGAATTGTGAACTTCACATGATTTTCTTGGGCCTTTAGGTTCTTATAAATGGGCCTTCCTTCTCACTTGTTACAAATGTAGCACGCTAAAACTCGTTATTTTTTTTCAGAACAACAAAAAAATTAATAAAAAAAACCATAATACCAAATTAATTTTAAAAATAACCAAACCACCATGAACACCAAACCACTCCACAGTGGGGCAGTCCTCCATGAACACCAAACCGTCCCACAGTGGGGTGGTCCTCTGTTGATGGAAAACCGCCTCACAGTGGGGCGGTACTATTTTTTTTTTCGAGATAGTTGTACTAATTGTGAAATTTATATTATAACAAAAAAAAATTATATTATTTGTTGTACATGCATTGACTAATCAAGTAAATATCAAGCTTCAAGAATGTCCAGTAGGTAATAAATAACTTCATGTAAGCTCCGAAAATGTTCGATAATTCAGTTCACACCAAAATGCCCCATTATTCAGTTCACACCAAAATAGATATAAATCCTGGAATGAACGACATCTTCAGTCTAACTTGAAAGGTCTGTTAATGTAGTTAACGACGGGGGCTTGCACCCATCGAGAGTTAAATGTCCCCACAATCAAACAATAAAACTCTCAATAGAACAGTAGGTCTATTAGGGGTGAACCCAAAGGAATGCAAAAAGAAAATAGCAATTTCTCAAGTTCGATGGCCTCTCATATCTCAAGAGCATTGAACCCTGGAACATTCGAATTCCCCCGCACTTTTAGCTAACTTAACTGTACAATTTTCTGCACCTACAGTGACCAATGCACATCAAAAAATATATATATAATTTGATCTGCAAGGACATTTTAAATATCCAACATGTTGAATAGTTTGAATCGACTGTCTGAATTTTAAAAATAAATAATATAATTTTATATCATCAAAAATAATGCAAATAGATCCCTCTTCATATATATATACACACACATAGGCCACTAATAAACTGCAAAAAGTTGATCAGATAGCACCCATGGTCAAAGATTGGTGACAAGGACCAATTGAAGCAGGTAAGTTACAGTAGGCACTAGCAAGTAGAGGTTGATAATATAAGAAAACCTAAATGACCTCACCAGTCAAACTGGTCCGGAACAAACTAACCAAATCATTAATTAAATAATTAATTAATTAAACGCTACAAAAACTCACCTAATTAAACACTGAAAAGGTTTGCCCTTCCCAAAACGGAATCAATTGACGTTTCTCCCCATACTCAATTTCTATCCGGATCAGCCCATTATCTTGCGTAGGGTTGCTCAACAGGTCGGTTCGGTCCAAACCGAGCTAAAATAACTAAATTAATTTTTTTTTCAATTTTTGAAAATTAAACTGAACCGACCGAACTAAAATAACAAACTGAATTAAAACCAAACTGATTAAACCGATTTAAACTTCGGTTTCCGACTAGAGGAATAAATAAATAGTTTGGTTGAACCAAAAATAAATAATTTCAAACTATCAGTGTAATAATATTCGTGGTTCAGATTTAATATATTGCTCGAGAATAATTTGTTCACGTAGGATGCATCATGCATGCATGTATTTCATTCCGAGAAAATAATAAAATCCCAAATCAATCGGACGCCATGCAAATTTAATAGGCGTTAGTACCGAAGCTTCTTAAAGGGCTTTTCGGCTTAAATTAGGGGACTATGCTTTGAGATTAGTGCATAGTATATTTGAACGGTTGAAATGTTCCAAAATTCACTCTCAAAGTTTGAGATATCACAGAGGAAGAGGATGCGAATTCCCCCAAACGTGGCCAACTACGGAATTAAGAGCCCTGACACAGAAAGAACCTTCACCGCGTGACACTTCGCCACCTGTTACTTGATCTGTTAAAAACCACTGATCAAATCTCCTTCCTGCCCTAATTTCTTTTCGGTGCCTATTAGAACTGGAGGGGGCCTGATTTTTTTTTTTAATATCCTAAAAAAAAAAAAAAAGTTGCAGAGTTGCTCTTGGTGTATATTCTATTGGAGATAGAAGTAGGTCAATGTCCATCAGACCTACTTTTAGGTTCAGGTTCAATTAGCTCTAACACCATACGATTAGTATTAATATGGGCAGATGCAGGTAAGAAATTATTGAATCGGATTTAAATAGATAATCATATTCAAATCCATTAGATAATCGAGTACTAGATAAAAAACGATAACAAAATAACAAAATATATTCTAAAGCAATTTACTTCATAACTTTTAGATAATCAACTATTCATGGTAGAACAAAGACCCAAAACTCCGTCTTTATAACTTAGTTTTAAATTTTTAAGATAGAGCAGTTGTCCTATCCTGTGCTATAGTAGATCCCGCCCCTGAGCATCGAGATATATATGTGCGCACGGATTGAAACATACATGTACGAATTTTAATATTATACACATGAATTTTGATTTAGATCGGATGGTCATTACATCCATCCAACTAAAATAGGTCCGATGGGCATCAGACCTGTCCTCAATTCTTTCTACTGAACAGTGATAGACCTTAATCAATTTCACTCTTCCGAAGAGCAAAATAGTCAAAAAAAAAAAAAAAAAAGTCAGACAGAGTCCTTGGTATTTATCATTCCGAGAAAGTTTTTTACCAAAAAGTTTGCACATAGATACTATTAGGATTCACATCTGCTGCGATCCTAAAAAGATAAACAGTAATTCTAAAATTCTTGTTTTTACAAATCTAGCCGTTCAATAATTTCTGTGCACGTATCTAAAAACAACTAATTTTTCTTTGCACAAATTTCTAAACAATTCAATAGTTAGATTTAGAAAAACAGAGATAGTAGAATACTGTTCATGGTAAAGAATCGCAGCAGATTGAGATCCATACTATTAACCTAAAATTAATCAGCTGCATGCATGCCTAGTGTACGTAGTCTCAATATATATAACAATCATTGTCAATTTTAACTTGACACGCCTAATTAAAAAGCCGTTTGAGCTCTAGCCTCCTACTTTTTATTTTTTTAAATTAAAATTAGTATGCATCTAGATAGGTCTTATCACTTTAATTGTCCTCTATAAATAAGCTACCACATTGGCCACTGATATAGCAACACTCTGACTCAACACAATAATTAATTAATAAATTAGGCAGTGCCATTGAGAAATTAAGAGAGAAAGAAGCAAGAAGATAATGGCTCTTAGCAACAAGTTAGTTGTGGTGTTTCTGCTGGTAATCCTCATAGGATCAGCAGCCGTGTCTGCATACCCCACAGCGACACCGCCAAATGGCCATGATCATGACCGTGACGACCGCCACCACCACCATCACGGAAAGGATCATAAGAAAAATGAGAAACACGATGACCACAAGCCCGCTCCACCGCCGAAGGGTCATGCGTATCCTAAGGGGGCGCCGCCTCCCCCTAAGTAAGGGATTTGATGTGATGCTAGAAAGATAAAAGCTTTGTTCTTGGTCTATGGTGTTATCTATGTACGAGTACTTGGTTGTTTGTTAAATGTGTTATGTGTTTCTAGTGAGCAGTGACAGTTGCTTTGTGGAATAATGTTTAGTACTTTGTTGGTTGTTGCAAGTATTTGTTTGTGTAGACATGTATTTCAGAGTCATGAATGTGATTTAGTTCAAACTATTTTCTTCGGTTAAATAAAATAGAAGTGTTGACTCTTTTTTAAGTAATAATTTTTCTTTTGGATTGATTGATAATTGATTGGTCATATTTTTTTTTCATATTATTTATGTAATGTTATTTGTCATTTAATAGTTTGAACTAAACCCTAAACCCTAAACACTATCAAAATTATCCCAAAACGGGGCTGGGTTTTTTCTGTGCTGGCCTGCTGGGCCTGTGGGCCGGTGATGCAATAATAAACCTAGTAATATCATTTTCTCCAACACTTACTATTGGAAAAGGCTGTCTATTGAATGAGACAGATGGGCCCAAGATAAAGAGTAGAAGATAAAATAAATAAATAATGGCCACACAATTACTTCACAACTGATATCATGACAGATATTATGTTATTTGTTAGCGATCCAACACTTCAAAAAACCTAAATTATTTTAGTTATACACCTCAAAGTTCCATAATTCATACTTTATCATTGTTTGAACTAAAATTCAAAAACTAGCACGTACACAGATTGGGTCTGACTAACACGTGCACAAACTGGGTAGTCTGCGCAGAACTGAATCTGCACAGTGGCAATTTAATTTTAATCCAAACAGTGATAAAGTGTGAATTATGGAATTTTGAAGTGGTAATAAAAAATTTCAGTTCAAAAAGTATTAAATTCATCAAGTTGTGGAATATATATTCTCATTTCTAACACCCTCTCAGGAACAATTTTGATTTTGACCTTTTTTTTTTTTAGTACGAGCGTCAGGTCTTTTTGTATATCTCCATTCTTATATTATATATGTAGATGTTATGATCCGCCAACGGCTACAATTGAAAGATGAAATTTCAGATTTAATATCAGCCCTCCATTCAAATAATATTTCTTCTTTTAATGAAATACATTTTTTTTACGTGTAGAAGTCTAAATTTAATTAGAAACATACTCGCCACATGTACTGGAACACGGTATGTTACAATTAAAATTGAATAGGGAACAAAATTTGAGAGATTATCAATTTTTTCCTTTCCTTATTTTTCCTCTGTAATTGCAAAAATAGATTCACTTGGTAGCTAGTGTTCAAAGAAAGAAGGTTCAATCATAGAATGGTTTAGAATAGTCATGATTTTCTTCTATATTTTAAATAGCATTTAAGAAATTTTGAATTGATTGATAATTATTTGATCATGTCTTCATTTTTTTTTCGATTTTTTCTATTATTTAACAAATGTTATTTGTCATTTAATATTTCATTTTGTTTGATTTTTTTTAAATATTATATATATAGAGGTTGGCTAATATACAATCGATTGTTCCTGAGTATATAAATATCATTTAATATGTCATTTACAAAATATTATTTGTTATTTATTTTATTTTTTATAAAAATATATCATATTATATAAGATTTTTTTTCTCTTAGTATATATTTCCGTTGCAATGCACGGACACAATGCCAGTATTGAATTATTCATCTATGAATATCTTCGGAGCTTCTGTTATAAAATATCTTATCTTTCAATATTCCAGTCAAGGTCAGCTAATTGTCCAAAATGAAGGGAACTATGCTGTTGTCAATCCATGAAAAAATATATAAGAGGTTGCAACCAGTAAGTGTGGGGCAAGTACTGTTGGAAGGCCTTGACTGAGTTGCCTGTTGGGAAGGAGAAAAAGGTGGAGACAGCTATAGCTAGTCAAACGGATTTCTTCTAAGTTAGTTCAGTAAATTCTTAACAGTGGACTTTCCCTGCGTTAATTAGCTGTCAATAAGACTCTCTGAACAATCAACCAAAACAAAAGAATAATAAAGACAGGATGAGCAGAATAGTTTTGTCTTTGTTTTGTCAAAATATGAGGATTGAGGAGAAAATTCTTAAGCTATTCCTATGCCTGTACTCATTATTTCTAGTAGCTTGCATCTCTTGGCTATTCCTATTTTACTTGATTTCTCTCTCCAACTGGCTAGCCCATTGCTTTTGACTTCCTCTAGCTCTTAAGATAGACTCCTCTACGCCGGGACTATCCATGTTTTCTCCATAGTTTACAAATAGCTGTTATTAGCTTAATATCTCAATTGGTTCCATCATTAATGGCCACTTCAGTACTGGCTTGTCTTTTCTTCATTTTCTTCCTTCCCTGCTTCGCCAACTCATGCACTGATAAACTTCCATGTAAACCTTCTATCCAAATTAAACCTCCTTTCTACCTCCAATCAGACTTAACGAAGGATCCTAATTGTCAGGGTAATTTAACGATTGGATGTGACAATATGAAGCCATTTATCTCATTGTTTCTTAAGTTATTACCATTGGAAAGCATCTCATATGACCCCAACAATATCATTGTGGTTCAAGATCCTTACCTTAGTAGTTCTTTGAATAAATCTGGCTGTGGTAATCTTTATTTCAATTTTTCTAATGATCCTGTCAATGACTTTCACTATGAGATGCGTGATCAATTGATGACTAGTATTTCTTCTATGAGATGTGACCTTCATAATCAGATACAATCACCACCCAAGATATTTGGAACGGATTACAACCTCAGCTACTCGCCATTTCTTGATGAAGATCATAAAACTCTACCGAATTGTTTGAGGACTGACAATTCCGTTGAGTCTTTTGAATACATTTTCTCATTCAAAAATGACAGAAGACATCTTTCTCTGATATCAGCTAGTTATTCCAGTGATCTTGTAGCATGGCCCGGTTGCTTTGCAAACTCGACAGAAGTTTCTGATGGTGAACATGATAAAGGTCAGTAGCTTGCAAATTTTATCAATTTATCCTGTTAGTTTTCTTTAATCTCTTTGTAAATTATGGACAGTTCCAATTTTTAAAATACTTGTACAAATACAGTTCCATTTTTTATACAATTTTTTCTTTCCCCTTTGGTATAATTAATGGGGTTCACATGACAGCTCTATCAGATAAGATACGAGACTTTGACTGATTAACTTTTAAGTATGGCTGTTCAAAATTATTGTAATAATAACTAACTCTTTATTTAAATTTTCCTTTTTAAATTGCCTGGTCGTATTTTCATGTGAAAAATTCCCAATTTTCCTATATATTTTTATTACAGGTCACTTAACAAAAGAAAATACACATAACCTGTTTATTTTACACTTAACGGAGAGAGGTAAGGAGAGAGAGAACGTCTGTTAGAATTTATTTAACAAATTTGATCTGAATTGATCATGCGGCCTAGGAATACTTTGGACAGAAACTCTGTCCAAATGCCTTCGGACAAGTTCCCAGCCCAATTCCTAAAGGCTCTTTATGGTCAGTACTCAGTTGGCCATCTATTAGATATTTTCAGAGAAAGATGTCATATATATACTTGCCTTGCACTTGGTTATAGATCTCTTTGGTTTAGGGGAGCTCCTAATTAAGAGGAAGCTTGAGAGAAACTTCCCCTTTTCTTTGGAAATCACATGTGATGGTAGAGATAGTCTTTGGCTATTTTACTTTTCCAGAGAGCCGAAGACTATCTTTTAATTGGTTTAATTTTCTTGTTTTGTTCAAATATCTTCTTTCTGGGGTATTCTAAAGCCTTATCTCTACTTCATTAGCTTGTTTTGTTCAGTCAATTTGAAAAAAAAAAAAAAAAAAAAAAAAACCTTTCAAACTGAAAATGATGTTACAGAGCAATTTTCTTTTCAATTAATGTTGTTGGAAAAATCAAGGGGATGGTGGTGTCCTGATGTTGAGTGGAGAAGACTTTGACCATGTAATTGAGTGGAGAAGACTTTGACCAAGTCTACGTCATTTGTGCTTATGTCTATAATTTAAGTAAGCTTTTTTGCTTGCCTTCTTTCCTACTTCTCCTCTAATGCTGACCATGTAATTGTTACTTTAAAATCTTATAAAATCAATGGTTAGTCTTTGCCTCTTTTATTTTTCCAGAGAAATTCCATTTTTGAAGGTCATGAGTTCCAGGAATACTATGAGGCCACTTTAGCATGTTCTTATGGTCTCTTCTTCCTTGTTCATCTTTTAAAAAACACTTCGTCATTTTTGCGCTTGATTTTTCTTAATGTCTATCTCATTTATTTGTCTTGCTTTCCTGTTCTTCCTATACCCCTGTTTATCTAGCTTATGCCCCTCACTGCCACCACCACATGAACTACCATGTAATAAATCTATTGAGATAAAACATCCTTTCTTCCTAATAAATACCACAGACTATGTTAATTGTGAGAGTGCAATAAGTATCAAGTGCCTTTATAATTTTCTTCCGCGAGTCTATCCATTTCACACGGCAAATGTCTGGTTTTCTTTGGAAAACATTCTCTACTCCGAAAACAAGTTAATAGTTAGCGATCCAACACTTGAAAATGAATTAAATTCATCCAGCTGTGGAAACCTCCTTCTCTCCTCCCTAGCACCCTCTCAAGAATTATTTAATTATGACCTGTTTTTGTCTTTGAGTACAGACATCAAGTCCTTTTGTGGATCTTTAAATCAGTCCTTTCAAAGCCCAATCCTTGATAGAGAGTATACCTTGAACTATTCAGCTACGAATGGAGAAAATCTTCCTAGCAACTGTTATAGGAGAACTCCAAATGCATCTTTTGAGTGGATGTTGTCATTTGATGATGATGGGAGTACGTTTCTCTTGTCAGCTCAATATTCCTATAACATTCTATCTCAGCTTGGATGCTTCAATCAAAGCATTGTTGGAGGCAATTATAATGGTTATTGGCTCACGGCAGAAAGGCCGTATAAAATTGTTCTTTAATTTGTTTATCTTTTGAAGCTAATAATATGTTTCCAATTCATACTACTTGCGTTTATTTTTTTTCTTCTGGTTTGTAACACGTCTCTCACACTAATGTACTCTGTAAATTTCAGATTCCAGTACTAATCACTCTCCACTAATTATCTCGATTTTGATTATTATTATTTCAACTAGTTCTTCTTTAAGCTGCTTAGATACCTGCTTCTGTTTCCTCCTTTTTTTTTTTAAACAGTTTGACAGTGCCTGTCAAAACAGAATTACAATGCTACAGTAAGTTAAAATTGAAAGAAATTCACTCCTCTCAGCAGTATATACGCCACAATCCTCCTTCCTGCACGATCTTTTTCCTCTTTTTGTTAATACAGCAAATCTGAGACTAAATTTTACTGTTCAAATTTTCATGCTCATGTGCTCATTATTCTAAATTGACCTCTGTATTTTGTTTCTTTGTGCTACAGGGATACCCAGAGCAAAAAGACAAAATGTACTACTAATTTGTAAGATATTATTTAGCCTGCATCCTCTCTATTCATTCCATTTCATTAGCATGTAAGATATTATTCATGCTCATGTGCCCAGCTAACCAGATATGGTTGCTAAAACTCTGGAAGAAACTTCATTTCATAATTCAGCAATATTAGGTTAAACTTACTTCTAGGTCCCCAAACTTCATCTTACAGTCCCCTATAGAAAAGAAATGTCAAAGCAAAAACAAGGAAGAAAGTAGCGTAATAGAAAATTAAAGCTCTTTTTATTACCTGATTTGTTCTGTTCTGAATTAATAAGACCGGCGCTAATGCTTGCAAGTATCCATTATTCTCTTGCTACTCTCTTAATGAACTCTCAATTTTTGTTTAACCATGATAATTTTTCTATTTCTCAAGAATAGTTTCCTAATAATCTATTTGCTTTCCCCTGTTTCTTTTATTCCCCCTTTATGTCGAATCTATATTATCTTATATGAAATCTAAATTATTTGTTTAAAGTAAAATTGATACTAGCTGTAGCTAGGGGTGTTCATCGGTTCGGTTCGGTTGGAACCGAACCGAACTAAGCAAACCAAACTTATAATTCGGTTTTAAAAATAGAACCGAACCGAACCGATTTAGTATTGCAACCGAACCGAAGTTTTATTTCGGTTTGTTCGGTTCAAACCGAAATATATTAATTTTTTTTATTTAGAGCAATTGTTTTGTAATAAACCGAAGTATATTAAGAAATAAACCGGGTATTAAGATATAAACCGGGATATTAAAAATAAATCAAAGTATTTACAGCAATTGATTAAGAAATAGACCGAGGTATTAGGAAATAAACCGGGGCGGTCCGGATTAAATACATAATATATAAAAGTTCGGTCGGTTCAGTTATTTCGGTTTTGAAAATTTCAAACCAAACCGAACCGAAGTTATAATTCGGTTTTAAAAATCAAACCGAACCGAACCATTAAACCGGAAAAACCGAACCGTTTGAACCAATCTAATTTGGTTCGGTCTAAAACCGATTAAACCCGACCCAATGAACACCCCTAGCTGTAGCCGGCTAATTGCCAGCTGACCTTCAAAAAATAAAAGAAATTGATACTAGCTGTAGAACTTTTTGAGTATAAATAATATCAACTGTCAGACCTAGGGGTGAAAACGAAGCGGATATGGAGCAGATGGTGGTAAAACTTGTTAAATTAAACAGCACTGAGGCGGCCCAAGCCCATGTTCTAGATTATTCAAGAAAACCAATATATAAGTCGGTAGTATATATCAGTGTTGTAAATAACGGTATGCGGTCGTCGGACGGACGGAGTACCGTCAAGCGATTAATCGGTATGCGGCCGATTAATCGGAATTATGCGGACAATTTAACGTTTTTATTAAATTTATGTATATATATCATAATTTATTAAAAATTATTTATTTAACTCATTAACTTATCAAATAAACTTAATTTAAGTTAGTTTTATTATTATAACATGACACTATGCTTATTTCTTCGTAACACGTAAGCATTTTGCATGTGTAAGTAACACATTTATTTAATGAAAAATAAATTTGAGAATTAAACTTTTTCAAATACTAATAACATATTATTTGAAAGAAAGAAAACATTCCAACATAAAATCACTAAATTTAATTTATGATAATAACATAATTTCATAAATAAACATGTCGTACAAATTGAAAAAATTAAATAGAAGAATTAATTAATTTCAAAGTAAGTAAGAAGAAAAAGAAACATATATAAAAAATATTGGATGAATATCCAAGCACAAATAAAACTACAATACATGATTTATAAATCTTATGATCACATACTATTATAGAAAAAAAAAATGTGAAAAAAAAAATTTCACTGGAATAAACGGAAAAAAAACGGGAATAAACGGGAATAAACGGCCGATTAAATGGAAAACGGCCGATTAATCAGAAAAATGGCCGATTAATCGTTTTTTTCCGCCAACAGCCATCCGTTAAGCGTATTCGGAACGGTTTGGCCGCCGTTTCCGATTAAACGGCCGTTTAATCGGCCGTTTTCCCCATTTTTTACAACACTGATATATATTGTGTAGAGTATTATAAAAAGAGTATAATCTGGAAAGTTTCCAAAGGTCATTGAAGTAACTTGTAAAATCTAGAAAGCTTCATGACCGACTTTAGACATGTATAAATAGGTGAAGGCTTTTTGTGATTGAGCGTCCGTGAGTGTATAAAGGAATGTGAGAAATACACAAGTTTTGTAGCACTCCTCTTTTATGTGATAGAAGTTAAGTTAATAATCAACAAAACTATATCCATATCTCTTATTAATTTTTCGGATACAGATACGGATCATATATTAGACGGATACGGCTCGGATCATATATTAGACGGATACGGCTCGGATCATATATTATTAAAAAATATAATAATATTATTAAAAAAATACTAAAGTTCATAATATATATATATATCTATTTATAATGGCGAATAATATAATTTGTTCATAATATATATTAAACTATATGGTATTTATCTACTATCCAGATACGGAAAATTGAAACATAAAATCATATCTGTATCTATATCCACACAAATATTCAGATATTAGATATTCACATCTAATTTTTCGAATAAGGATCGGATATTATCCACACCGTTTCCACCCCTAGTCAGACCAGCATCCTGGCCATTATCTCTGTGTTGAGCTCCTAATGGAAGGTGAAAATATATTCTAAAGTGACTTCATGCTACCATTAAGATCCAGCTAAAAATGATATATTCTTACTTAGTAGAGGAAGTTAATTTTCTTTTTAAAAAAATAGTAGAAGGTAATTTAATTTAATATATTATGTATTAGTGCCTTCATTGTGTAATTTATTCTAAAGTGACCATCTTACTATTTATATTTTTTCTTCTGTACACAATAAGTCTATTAGTTACTAAAATTAATAAAAACATTTGCACTCTATAGATTGTAATGTGTGTGTATATATACTGATTGGTTGTATTTTTTCTTAATGTAGGTACAACAGTACTAGTACCGTTAGCATTCATTGTAGCATGTCTTATTTTGATTTTAAAGCTTCAAAGTTTTAAAAATTGTGCCGAACGCATTTTATCAGGCAAACACAGACCTCAAGGAAATATTGAAACGCTCTTAGAAAAATATGGATCATTTGCACCAAAAAGATACAAATATGCAGAGGTAAAGAACATTACATGCTCGTTTCAGGATACACTAGGTAAAGGAGGTTTTGGTACCGTATACAGGGGAAGATTGCAGGATGGCCGTTTGGTTGCTGTCAAAATTTTGCACAAGTCTTCAAGTGATGGAGAGGAGCTTTTGAATGAGATCCTGAGCATTAGCAGAACTTCTCATGTCAATGTTGTAAGTCTAGTAGGCTTTTGCATTGATGGCTCCAAGCATGCTCTAATTTATGAATACATGCCAAATGGATCACTGGACAATTATATATACTCTGAGAATCCAAAAGCAGTTCTTGGTTGGGAGAAGCTATATGAAATAGCAATTGGTACTGCAAGAGGTTTAGAGTATTTACACCGAGGTTGTAATGCACGTATTGTGCATTTTGATATAAAGCCTCAGAACATTCTGTTAGATGAAGATTTCAATCCAAAAATTGCAGATTTTGGTTTGGCAAAATTGTGTCCTCCAAAAGAGAGCATTCTTTCGATGGCTGAGATGAGGGGAATCATTGGATACATTGCTCCCGAAGTCTTCTCTCGAAGCTTTGGGGTTGTTTCAACAAAATCTGATGTATACAGTTATGGAATGATGGTGTTGGAGATGGTAGGAGGAAGAAGGAATGCAAAACCAAGCGCTGAAAATTCAAGTCGAGAGTACTTTCCGCATTGGCTTTATGATCGTCTTGTTGAAGGCAGTCCAATACAAGCTCGTGATGTATCAATTGAAACTGAAGAAATTGCAATGAAAATGGGCATGGTTGGTTTGTGGTGCACACAAACGTCGCCGGCTAATCGGCCCTCGATGAACAGAGTCGTGGAAATGCTGGAGAAAAGTTTAGACGAGTTGGAAATGCCACCAAAACCTTACTTGTGTTCTCCGCCTTATTCCAAAATATTGTTAGATAGTTCTCATACCCCAAGTTTTCATTAAATTCAGAGTCTGATTCCAACTGTTTAGTGGGCTAACTCACTATGAGTATATGTGTGGCAACTCACTAGTGTTTGTGACAGGTTTGATTTATGTCATATTTTTACAAGGAGACTGACATTAATTAGATGGGCAGTCTCCTCAAGTGAAACATAGGCATTCAGTTTGATGGGTAGTCTATGTTATTTGTGTAAAATTTTTGAAATCTGTGTTTATACATGGAAGTTTACATTTTAAGCTATATCTATATTTGGTATTTTTTTGTATTTGACATTATTTTCATAAAGGCCACTGATGGAAAAAAAAAAATTTAATTTATGTACGTATATTTATGCATTGTTAGATGCTTCGAATTATGTATCTTTTTTTTTTCTTTTTCCTTCAATTTGCACCAATTAGTCTGGCACAGTGGCCTTTTTTTTCCCCCGTATACTAGTTTGAGTATAAGATAACAGAAATTTACATAATAGAAATGTAGAATAAAACCTGTTTAATTTGGTTATTCATCCTATCTGCCATTTGTTTCGAGGATTCAAAATAGGCTAAACAATGGCAATGGCAACCAAAATGCCCTGCAAATGATTTTAAAAAAAGATGATGGAAGTGTTACAAGGTTATGTTCAAAGTATATATCATACAGCTGTTGTTCACTCCTTACGGTTGCTTTGAATAAATTATTGTGAAATTATTTCCCCCTTCTCTTTTTTCACCGCAAGAATCGTTATCAAAGAAGAAAAGGAAAAAAAGAGTAATTGAGACTTAACATTTCTATTAAGTACCCAAAGATACAGAAAATTTGACTGTCATGAAAAAGAAGAGGTAAGGATAGGTTAAATGCGAATGCAAAAATGCAATGGAATTACATTTTTAAAATTTTGAAAGAACCGTAATACTAAACAACTCCAAAAGTGAGATGTGTTTTGCAAGGAAAAGAGGCGAAAATCCAAATAGCAATGGATCTTTGCCCACTGACAGGATGTGTTTTGCAATTTTTGCATTTTCAACCCTAGCTTTTGGCAAATTTCAGTTTATATTTTTTTGAGGCTGTTTTCTTCCGTTTTTTGGCTGTTTAATTCAATTCAACTAGGTTGAATGACACTCAGCTCTTGTAATCGGTTTAAAGTTGAAACCTTTTTATAATCAATAAAGCAAATAAGGGCTAGACCCTTATTTTTCTTCAAAAAAAACTCCAAAAGAGAGATAAAAGCAAACACTAGTTGTATCTCTACGTCTCATATATATCTGCGTCTGTTTATTTGAAATTTGATCTTTTTTTTATGGTTGACGGCAATCCGACAACAGATATATTAATACTAAAAAAAAATTATTTACAAAAGAAAGGTGCAAAAGATGCACTTAAAAAAGTTTTACATGAAAATTTTGAGGCCTAAAGCCCCCACCCCTCTCTTCCAACTACAAATCTTCACTACTTGTTGTAGGAATTTATTTTATCAACACACCTAGAAGTCCCGCCTAAAACTAATAATAAGTTCAAATTTCAAGAACGCTAAACTTATAAATTGATGTATTTTTTTTGTAATAACAATCACGAATTCCTCTGGTTTTGCATCAGAAGTTCAAAAGTCATGTATAATAAATTAATAATAGCTAATAATAGCGACAACCATAGTGACAAATCAATTATTCGGGTTCAGTTCGGCGAGGTCAAAAATCATGGTTCGAGAATAATTCGGATATAATTCGGAAATAATTCGGTATTATTCGGATCAAAGATCTCAGTTATGTAAGGGAGTAAAAACAAAAAAATAACTAAAAAATAAAATTCTGGGAAAAATTCAGGAAAAATTCGTAAAATTTGGGAATAATTCGGAAAATTCGGAAATTATTCGGGAATTATTCGGTCAAAATTTGGTCAACTGAATAATTCGGTGTTCGGTTCGGCATCACTAAAAAACAGAATAATTCGCGAATCTTGCCACTATGGCGCCGACCAGTGTTGTAAAATGCGGTTCATGCACCCGCATATGCATTTGTAGTTCGATTCCGCATAAAAATTTTCATGCAGTCCCATATATGTGGTTTAAAGAAGTATATTGATTTAAAGAGGCATATTGATTATTAATCATGCAATTATTTGCATCTGGCATCATGTGATTCTATTACGGAGTGTCAATTAATTAATTTATTACATCTGGCATAGGAAAAATTATTTGCATTTGATTAATTTAGTGAGTTAATTCATGGGAAGATATTGCATGTTTTGAGTGGAAATAAATTAATATATAGTTTAAAATAAGCATATACAAGTCCGCATATGTGGCCGCATACTGCATATGCGGTATGCAGTGACCTTCCACATGCATGAACAAAACCGTATTTTACAACATTGGTGCCGACAACAACCATTTGTTTATTTCCCTCCTTTCCAGGGCCCAAGGGAACCGGGCCAAACCAATGTAAATAACAAGAAGCTACACAGCAAAGTCCTATGTTGCAAAATACATTAAAACAGGTAATAGGCTAATAGCCCGGCCGGTTTTTTTCTATTTGTAGCATTATTAAAAAAAAAATAGTAGCACCGAATTGTGAAAAAAATAAATTGAAACATAGCACAGACGCATTCTTTTTATTTATTTTTTAGAACTTATCATAGGCTACCACGCAAAAGCATTCTTGGTAGGCATTTTTCAATGAGGAACACAACTGATTTTTTTTTTTTTTAGCAATTCCAATAAAAAAAATATAGTATGGAATTCGAGAAATTAATCTCAAATCTTATCACAAATGCGTCTCCAACTAGCATTTTTTTCAAGATAATACTATCAGAAAAAAAAAAAAAGCTGGTCGGAGATGCGTTTCTCTCAGTATAAAATGCGTCCTTTGTCAGCATTACTTGTGCTATAAAATAGGGAGTGAGGAAAAAAAATGTTTTGAAGTGGTATATCATCTATCAAAATGGGACATGGTATGTACAGAAAGACTATAAATTTTAGCAAGTACTGATGGGATGGTAAAAACAAAATGCAGTTTTGGTACATGTACATGGTAAAAAAAATGAAGGTTAATTAGGTGATACTTTTAATTTGCCACATAAAATATGTACATGGAATTTCTTTCCTTCCCTCAGTTCATAGATATACTCTTGATTTTTTAGTGAAAAAGTAACATATCACAATTTCTTTATCTAATTAGATATTTCATGTAATCATGCTTCTTTTGCCATGGTACTTTTGATCTTCATTGAAAAAGTAACATATCACAATTTTTTCATTTCAAGACCAGGGCATCTATAAATAAGAACCATACAGATATCTAAACATTGATAAATTCCTAATTAATAAAGTCTGGCAGTGAATGTAAGAATTGTAGGAAACTAAACTCGTTCAAGTATATGATAATATTGCTAGGAGTTTAATTTTCTCCAATATCTTATCTTCACTATGCTTGGTGGAATTCAAATGTCTATTTACTTTATTTATTTTTATGCAATGTTGGGTTTTGAAGTTGAGAATCAGATAAAATCAAATCATTATTTATGGAGAATAATTGTTTGATTTTCTCTGATATCTTATTTTCAATTGCTCAATTATTACACGCCCTACATATTGGCGAATGGCAACACAATTATTTGGCACCATCAGAAAAGCTAAGTGATCGTTTTTCTTAAATATTGTGATGCATATCAAGTGATCATTTTTCTCAAATGCTGTGATGTATATTGAGTCCAACTATTCACTATTATTGAAATTAAATGAATTTTTTTTTTCAATTTTTGCGCCAATGAGCCTAGTTACAAATTTAATCAATACCATGTGGCTTGCTCGAATTTAATCTGAATTTCTTAATTGCGAGCTCAAGACCAAGTTCAAAATGAGTGGGTATCCTTTAAATTAATCCAAACAAATTTTAACAAATCTGAATAAATTTGAAAATATAAGAATTTTTTTTTTAAAAATGGTACTAATTTATAAAGATATTAAGATCCGAATTCAAATTAAAATTGAAATTTTGAATTGTATTACAGAGTTGCTTAACAGTTTGACAGTCCTCTTCCTCAAAACACAAAAGTGAAAGACTCTCTTTAATATATATTTACAACATTCTTTTTTTTATTTTTAAGATAGCACAAGGTCAGATCATGACTGGAAAGAAATATAATATCACAATCAAATATAATTCTTATATGTACAGAATTACAGAGAAGACAAAAGGAAATATGAGATAGAGAAGAGAACAGCAAGAAGGGGTGTCAATAGTCATTTCTGAAATTTCTCAAATCAGTTTAATATTGAAGAATTGATGAGGACATTTCTAATTATACAATTTTTTATGGATAGAGACCCAATTTTTTTTTTGGTGATTAGAAACCCAATTTCGCCTAGTCTATTTTATAACATTCATAGAATATATAATCTTTTTCTAATCATCTCGTCCCATAAAAGGACCTTGCTAAATTTGTTTTAAATAAAATCCAAACGGTCCTATTAGAAATCAATATTAGTTTATTATATGCAGTGCATGCACGTTAAAATGATATATATCAATACTATTTTTTTTTATAAAGACCGCTCTTAGAACAAAGAAGAAAAATACTATAGGATCATTGACATGCCTCGACAAATACAAAAACACACATATGGGATATGGCTTACCAAATAGAAATCATTGTGTAAATTAATTTATTCATATAAGGAATCGCAAATAATGAATCTGTAGAGTACTGTAGACATCCAGTATTTTGTATGTGATTGGGGGGGGGGGGGGGGGGGGGGGGGGGTGTTGGTGGAGGGATAGCAAACGCTGTTGGGATGGTAAAAAAAACTGTCAGATGCTGATCAGTAGATGTGATTAGAGCTGTAAACAAGCTGGGTCTTAGCTCAATTTGTTAATTCTGGACGGAGCGAGCTGGATTTAGGATTTTCGAGCTAAAACCTCAGCTCAAATTCGTGACGAGCCAGCCCGAGCTGGCTCACTGGGTCTGGCTGGACCTTGTTTGAAGAAGAAAAATAAATTTTACAAATCTTTTTTTACCGAGCTTGATAGTATAAAATACACATAAATTCATACAAATTCACAAATTGATGCCTAGCCAAGCTAGATTCCAGCTCAAACTCGTTAATTCTGGACCGAACTAGTAGTGAGCTGGCTAGTTAACAGCTCAGTCCAATAACGAACGAGCTGTTAGAGATAGAGTCACGAGCTACGAGCTTTTTTTCCACCCATATATGTTATGCAGTAACAATTATTAAACAATAACAAAGAATATTGAATGAGGTCATGATGAGTCATGTGATACTTCTTGCCACAGAAATCATAATAGGAATTCATTTTTCTTCACTCATAGAGAACTCATGCTTCTTTTTTCTTGGTACTTTGGCATCTTCACTGGAAAAGTAACATATCACATCTTCTCTGTTTCAAGACCTGGGCCTCTATATAAGAAAGAACCATACAAATACCTAAACCTTGATAGAAATACTAACTAATAAATCAGGCAGTGAATATAAGAGTTGTAGGAAACTAAACTCGTTAAATTATATAATAATTAATATTGTTAGGAGTTTAGTTTCCTCCAATATCTTATCTTCACTAAGCTTGGTGGTGAAATTCAAATGTCTTTTTATTTATCTTCATTTTTATTTTATTTTGTAGCCCAAGATTGCCGTCATTTTTATTCATAACCAAAAAAATAAATAAAATAATATTAATAACCAGATCTCCAAAAAAATTTCATCCATGCCCAAACCGCCCCCAGTTTACTATTTTTTTTTTAATGCGATGATGGATGGATTATTTATAATTATGTTTATAATTTATGTATTTTATAATATTATGTGTTTGTTTATATTTTTAATACGATGGATTTTATGATTTGTGAATAGTTTAAAACATAAGTTAACAAAATAATCAAATAACGTCTGAATGCAGGGTTAAACTTCATAATATCATATTTATGATTTATGATTTCATAATATCATATTTGGTAATATTATGTATTTGTTTATATTTTTAATACGATGGATTTTATAATTTTTATGATTTTATGATTTATGATTTGTCAATATTACGTATTTCCTATCTAAACTTCATAATATCATATTTATTCTTCTAAACTTTAAACACTTACAAATTTACTCATTTTAATCTCTTTGTCTGTTAAAGCTTATTTTAAATTTATAAAATATCCATTATACCCTTTATTAAAATAAATAAAAAATATGTAGTCTATTTAAGAAAAATGTCATTAGTCTAATTAGTCGGTTTTCAAGAGCAAATAGTTAATTTGTCTACTTATGTATGTATACACACAATTAAATGGATAATATAATTGAACAATGACGAACTATTAATTGCAAACCTTAAAAAATATTTGATGGTTGTTAATAGTAACAAATTTCAAAGTGATAATGTTGATGAATTCTTTATTTGTGTGAACACATAACTAATGAAGTAATGATTGTTAATATATAGACAATTGTTTCTAATGAACAATTTAAAATTTGTTTAGTATCTAAACATGCTTTACATTTTGAAGACAAAATCAGGTGATATATTCCATATAATGTTCCTATCTAGACTACTAATTTGCAAAGAGACTCCTACGCTTCTTAGAATCAACGGAACTAGTAAACTATATTATAATTACAGGTTTACTAGAGCATATACCTTTCAGTCCTAGAAATCAAACCAGAAGACAAAATACTTGTATGAGACTTCTCCTGTGGCAATTGCACTTGCTACTGGTGCATTTCTCAGTACTAAAAAGTATTTTTTAACATAAAATAATTCAATTAAGAAACTAAAAATCTTAAACTTAATTTTTGAGGCACTAAACGATGTTTTTTGGCGATTCTGATTATTTTTGAGGCACTAAACTTAATTTTCCGGTCACCACCGTCTCCTCCTCTCCTTTCTGAATTGGGGTCATACGCGTAAATCCGACTTTCCTAGCAAAAGATATGGCCGTTTAAAGTTTAAAAAAAAACGATGTTTCCGACCCTTGATCCATTTCATTTTTTTTAAGTTATGGCTGTTTTATTTTTTCTAATAACACACAATGAAATATTTTACTTTTTCTTACAGCCGCGAAAAACCTGATCTGAAAAATATTGATCCGGATTATTTGTTTCAGTCCTTCTAATAAACTAAATTATATATTTTTCTACCTAATTTTTCTATCTAATCTCTATCTAATTTCTAAAACTTTAATAAAAAATCCATTCAGACGTTAATATTGATCCGGATATTATGAAGTTTAACCCTGCATTCAGACGTTTAACCCTAATATTTAATTTCTAATTTCTACCTAATATTTTACTTTAATATTGATCCGGATATTATGAAGTTTAACCATGCATTCAGACGTTATTTGATTATTTTGTTCACTTATGTTTTAAACTATTCACAAATCATAAAATCCATCGTATTAAAAATATAAACAAATACATAATATTACAAAATACATAAATTATAAACATAATTATAAATAATCCATCTATCATCGCATTAAAAAAAAAAAATAGTAAACCGCCCCCTGAGGGGGCGGGTTGGGTGGGGGGTAAACCGCCCCCCCAGGGGGCGGTTTGGGCATGGATGAAATTTCTTTGGAGATCTGGTTATTAATATTATTTTATTTATTTTTTTGGTTATGAATAAAAATGACGGCCAAGATTGGGTTTTGAAATTGAGAATCAGATAAAATGAAACCAATATTTTTGGAGAATAATAGTTTGATTTTTTCTGGTATCTTATTTTCAATTGCTCAATTGTTTTATACTCTTAATATTTCTGAATGTCAACAAACAATAATTGGGTAGAGAGAAGCACAATTGTTTGGCACCATCATAAAAGCTAAGTGACAATTTTTCTTAAATTTTGTGATGTATTAAGTGATCATTTTGTGATGTAGAGAGAGGGCACAATAAAGTATATGATAAGTTGATAACAGAAATGTACCTGATATAAATGTAGAAAAAAACCTGTCGATTTAGGTATTCATCCTATATATCTGCCGTTTGTTTATGAGGATTTAAAATAGACTAAAAAGTATTATTTCTTATATATTATAGTCATGGGTTGACAAATGTCACCAAACAGTTTGCATGTGATTTTTTAAAAAATATCCTTTCGGTTTAGAAAAATTATGATTTTTTTTAATATAATGGAAGTGGTACAAGGTTGAGTTCGAAGTATCACTTTACTTATTTTGCATTTATTTCTCCCTTTTTTAATATATAATGGAGACTGGGAGGCAATGGAAAGGAAACATTTGTTTCTATTGTCAGAATAATTAAAATTATTCCAATAAAAAAACTAGCAAAATATTCATATAGAGTGCTGCAAATTTAATGAATACCATTACCATTTGGCTCTAAAAGTAATAATAAAAAACTGTAATACTAAATAACTCCAACAGACAGTTGTACAATCACTTTATTTTTTTTTTAAAGATAAAAGCAAGCATTATTTCATCTCTACATCTCCCGAATTTTTTTTAGTTATCATATTTTAAAAATTAATAAACAAAACAGACATGAGTTTCGGAAAATTTTAATTTATTATCAGAGACGCATAGGCAAATGCACATATATCAAACAGGGGTCAATTGACCCCATTTATTTTCAAAAACTAATTATTATATATGCTATTTTTGTATATTTTATAGTTAATGTTAAGGGTACTTAATAAATAACTCTCATTAATTTTCTGAAAATTTTATATAGTTGACCCTCATTCATTTTTGTCTAAACTTAATTGTATTAACCCCCAACGAACCAAAGCAGTCTGAAAATAAACAGAAAAATACTTTATGAAAGCTAGAAAGAAAATAAGTTGCACCATTTTATGAAAGAGATTGAATATTAATTATCATTAATTAATTAACCTTATAGGCACGGGACTAAAAAAATCGAACACATATCATATCTTGTTGTAATTTTTGAAATTTACTGTTCAAAATTTCACATGATCGATGTACCAATTTCTAAGATTCAGCACATATACAAGTCCTGCCTAAAGCCAATATTAACTTCGAATTTCAAGAACGCTAAGCTTTTAGATATATACTAGTTAAGTGCCCGTGCTTTGCAACGGGAAAACAAAATCTTTAGTTATCCAATATTTATTCACTAATTTTTAGATTATAAATTTACAATGTCACCACAAATAGTTTTTGAATTTCTAAATTGCATGAAGAATGGCTTAAGAATGTGTCTTTAATTTTATCAGTTACAGTAGTAAGTTAAGTGTCGAAATTTATTTATTTATAATTGCGTCTGATGTTATGGAAGATGATGGAAATAACTATATTAATTAATCTGAACTATATAATGATGATATCAAAATAATGCAGACGATATTCTATTTTGCCATAACTCGAAAAGACCTTAGTAAAACAAATTTAATTGATTGATTTATTATTATAATGCATAACATCAATCAGATTCCGGTGTAACTACATATAAAACGCTACAGGGAATTATATTCCAATGAATGAACTATTTAATTTAATATTTAACAAATTATATAATAGCATGATAAAATGGTAAAAGCAAGATGTTTTGGTAGAAAGAAAGATTGGATGCACGATTAGTTGTGTCATGTGTCAGACATCAATCACAGAATCAGCAATGCATCAAATGTTTACATGCCGTATGCACGAGAGTTTGGCAAGGGGTTGAGACTAAGAAGGGTCATAGAATAGTCAAGCTGGAGCAAACAATGGAGGCAACAATGCACAAATGGGTGGAAGAAGTCTTTAATGCAGCATAGAGGAAGTTTGTTCCAGTATTGTTTGCGTGTACATGCTGGTCCATATGGAAGCAACGAAATGAAACATTCTTCAGAAAGAAGACACTGCCGCCTGACAAACTTGTAGATAGAATACTGCTCGATGCGATGCTCTGGTCAAAGAACTGCTAAGTGGTGTATGTTGATGAAGAATTTGGGGTGAATTTTGTAGAATGTTTTTATTTTTATTTTATTTTCAATGGGTGCTGGTACCACAGTTGGTACTAAGATTTTTTTGGGGGGCAGTTTTGGCATTTTTGAGCGTACTGTTTTGAATTTTGTATAAATTAATTTACATCTTCTTTTTGAATGTTCATCTCCTAAACTTTGCTTTAGCAATTTGAAAGCCTTTCCTTGCAAAATTTACCAGTAATTTGGTCATACTCTCACCTTGTCTAAAACGCAATTTGAATATATATATGTAGGTAAGAAAACCTACATATGCAAATACAGAAAAAGTAGAAATGAGAAGATCAATAGAAACAACTTATTTTTATTTAATTTATGAGAATACATGAACCAAAATCACAATCAGTGGTCATGGCAAGGTTTTTTACAGTTAGGTCCCTATCTTTGCTATTATTTTTTTAGAGGGACATTTGAAGCCATTTTTGTCTCAGTTCTTTGTACAAGTCATGTTTTGATGATGATGATGAAAATTTTATTATATCATTTAGGTTGCATAATTTTTGGCATCTAAATTACCATAAGACTATAAACTTGAAGTTAAGTGAGTTTTAGTAATTATAGGGGTCCTTAAACATATTAAAAACTTAATATCTTATGGTGAAGAAGTGTGTACCAGCCTAAGCTAAGCACCGTACCAGTATTCATTATTTTCAAAATGTCAACTTTGAAAGGATAGAAAAATTTGTAGAATAATTAAAATATTATAAAATACTGAAGTTACCAGTAATATATACCAATAGAAATTAAGTGGTATCAATAGAAAATACCAGTAATAATATATGAAGTTAAGTGAGTTTCAGAAAAATTTGTCTATGATGGTTTTCTTTACCAGCTCACAAAACATATATAGATATTGTTAATCAAGAACATTTTATAATTTATGACAGTATTAGTCAAGGCAAGTGTTAGGATTTTTATAATTATGTTACAACATATGTATCTACAATTCAACAGTATTCCTAGGTTAACTAAATATCACAATAAGTCAATTAACATAAAATAAGTCACATAACATTTAAATTACACCAAATCGATCACAATAAGTCAAATGTGTCTACATTATTGTAAATATCACAAGAAGTGACATAAGATACAACTTTGATTACACCAAGTTGATCACAAAGTAATATGTATCTAAATATTCTAAATATTACAACAAGTCAAGAAACATACAACTGTTTGTCAGCAACATTAATACACATATGTTAGTCTGCAACATTTTCATTATTTTTCATGCAACAATAGCACAAACAATTCCATGTCATGTCAAGCATGATAAGATAATTAGAACAAATTACAACACTTCGTAATTAATCATAACCCACAACAGTTGCTCCATTGGGGTGCCGAAGCCTGGTACAACAAGCTTCCTCTGATAGTACGTACCACTCTTCTTGTCATGCTAAGCCTTTTCAAGAATGAACTTAGCACGCTCGACCTCATGTGCATGTACGTGCTTGTCTACAAATCTAATTTCTAACGTGACAATCTTTTTTTGGCCCTCGTTTCAGCCGTTAAACCTTTTTTTCAATCTTCTCACATTAACCCCACCTGTCAGAGAACCTCCCACCTCTTTTGAAAAGTTTTCAAAGAAATTAGTATACATGGGATGGCAATGACATCTAGAATAGAACCATGATTAATGTTAGGCCCAATTTTGATGTGAATTCAGTTTCAAGCCCCTAAGCTATCCTATTTATGGGCACAAAAACATCATTTTCAAGAAAATGTTACTGCATCTGCAACATCTGATCTTGATATAGAAATGAAGCCACACAGGTAAAGGATTGGTATTGTGTAGACCTGTTTGTTGCAGTTCAGCTTTCAGAATTTGAACTTGTACTGTACTGGTATCTTGTGAATATAGATATATTTTTCTTTTGAGTTCAGAAAATATATATTATTTTTTTTCGTTAGAGTAAACTAAATAAGGGTGTGGACAAGTATAAATGTATAATGGAGGATCTATTTTGTCCGTGGAAAATTTCAACTTAGAGAACGTATATATTCTGATCTTGATAATTGATGCCATACAAGTAAAGGATTGGTATTGTGTAGACCACTTTGTTGCAGCTCAGCTTTCATAATTTGATCTTGTACTGTACTGGCATCTTGTGAATATAAATATATTTTTCTTTTATTTTTTTTTATGCTCAAATGTATTGATCAACTTTCACATTTCTACTTTTCCTGTTACAAAACCTCTGTAACTCATTTTAATGCCAATCAAATAGGGGTTTTGACCCTTATTTTCCATAAAAAAAAAATTCTAAAGTAGATAAGTGGATTGCTCCAAATTTCGGTAAGCTCAAAATAGTAAGCTTAGCCACATATAAACGGTAACCGAGAATGAGCTGGCCTTATTACCTGAAATTGTTCCAAATTTCAATCAAGGTGAATGCACTATACCAGACACTGGCCTTCTACCTAAGCAGCTAATCACGGTTCTCTCGCTATTCTTTTAGGTGGTAGGTTGGCCACCAGTAAGGTCATACCGGAAAAATGTACTGACGAGCAATTCTGAAAAAGAGAAGGGGGTAAATGAAAAAGGCAGTGTGGCCTGTGTTAAAGTCATGATGGATGGTGCACCATACCTATGCTAGGTTGATCTAAAGTTGTATAGAGGCTACAAAGAACTCAAAAATATTTTATGCAAGATGTTTGGCTCCTTTGGTACAAGTACTACTATTTGAATCTACCAAACTTTTAAGAACTGCTACTGGTACAATATCTAGTATCAAGACAAACTCTAATTGGAGCCTGGAGGGTTGTATTTGAAAATATAGTGATAAACAAATCTTGTTTTATCTCTTTGGTTAATGCTTCCTTTTCTAATTTGCAGAAAATCTTACTTATGAAGTTTAGGCGGGGATTGGATGCATGTTGGTGATCTCCCTTTTGAGTATGTACCTTTACCAATGCTATTTAGTATGCATTATGACATTTTGAAGCTTTTATCAGGGTGATTGTGAAACTATCCCTAAAATATTTTTTCCATGATGAAAAATTATTAATTGGACTGAAATATGAAGAATTGGCAAACCTGATAAGATGCTGTGATTATTATGTTGGCACCTGCTCCTAAATAATACAGATGAACCTGATAAATTTCATTGTAAATACAAAATAATCACCTCGTATTTTTTTCTTTTTAAGGATTGCAAAATGAACAGATATAAAGCAATCTCTGGTAGTGACAGAACTGGTACAACCAAAAGTTGTGGCACCAATACTGATACTAATGAAGAAAAAAAGAGAAGAGAGAGAGAGAGAGAGAGAGAGAGAGAGAGAGAAGGGGAAACCTTGCGGATGAGATGAGAACTGATGAGGCACTTGGCGCTCCAGAGAGGATTGTTCAAGTCGGCGTTGTTGGCTTCGAGATCGGTGGCCAATCAGCGCATCCAGCCGTCTCTATGAGGAGATCTCGCATCAGAGCCGTCATCGTTCCCCCTCGTTGAGAGAAGTAGAGAGAGGGAGAAGTCAGAGATTAAGAGGATACAAGGTGTTTCAGCCCACCCTGAGAGAGAGGAAGGAGATCGTCACACCTTGCTAATGATCGTGCTACTTATTTCGAAGCTAGAGAGAGACACGAGAGGCGCGGCTCCGAGTAGTACAGCGGAGGTCACCTTCAGCCCTTGTTGTTGATGCATCGTTCCAAGCTAAATTTGGAAGGAGAAATAGAAAAGGGAGGAGACCGCGTGGAGAGAAGAAAAAGAAAAAAACGCGTCTTCTCTGCATCGGGAAGAAAGAAAACGCGTTATGCGCACGGCAAAAAAGGAAAAAAGTAGAAAAATCTGTGGCGCTGAGATTATGTCTTTCGTTAAAACAGTTACGTTTCAAACTAAATTAAGACTTCTACGTGGTTGACAACATGAAACAGATACACAATCGAAAATATTTATTAAAGGCTCCGATTGAGATATGTTTTGATGAGTGGCTCAGATTTACTGAATGAACGGCTAAGATTTCGTTTGGGTAGATAGCCGCTTTGAGACCAATTTTTTTAACGTGATATTTAGAGTAGTACTGATAGAGTTGGGCTACGGTGCTATGCATATATAGTGTCATATGGTGCTATGTATTTTTTAACCGTAGATTGCGCTTTAGGATTCGTGCAAGAATTAAAAGCAAGACAGACTAACGAAGACGAAAGACGGCAAATTAAAAACAACCAAGAATTTGTTTTTTTTTTTTTTTACTCATGACAGGCTCTTTGGCCCTTTCTCTCCCTATCGCCATTCACGTTCCTCTCTCAGAGCTTAAAATTAGTCTCTTGCGAGTCTGCGACCGCCCTTCCCCCTCACTTTCGCGCTGAATCCAGCAGCTCTCCAAT
>CAXKVW010000735.1:0-62659 GCA_964058825.1 Carex arenaria
ATTAGGCTCAGTGATGCAATATTTGAAGTATTGAAAGTGACAGAGAATCTTGAACAGATAATTACTAGTCAATTGGCTTTTCATTTTATTACATAACCTCTCATCTGATGCATGAGAATAACAGTGTAAACAACAACAACAATTTAATTTGTTCAACATTGCAGCATTTTTTAAGTCCCAAAAGAGAAGGGGTTTCGAAGTGTATAAATGCTACAGACGCTGTCATGAAAATATCCCACAACCTAGCAAGCAAACAGAGAATAGGAGGAAAGTCAATAATGAAACACATACCGGTCATGAGAAGCCGGCGAAGGAACCGAGAACCGACAGCTTGATACACCTTCACAATTGAGTCGGTATCATCTCCTTGACAAAATTTGGTAGCAAGAAGGAGGCCCGCAAGCTTCTGCTCGTCTCGTTCACCTCGTAGAAGCTTCAAACAGTCGTCCAGCGATGGCGCGGTGGCGGTTGTTGCCTGAAGTGAGTAAAGAGAAGGTGAATAAAACTGCTACGAAGGGGAAGGGGAGGGGGCTTTAGATAAAGGAGAGAGTACAGTACCATGGTAGAAGCGAAGGGAAGCGACAGATGACCAGAGGAGAATTTTGGAGGGGAAAAATGGCGGAAAGTTTTGTTGTAGGAAGCTGGAAGTACTGCGGGAGAAGAGTGACGCGGGTTCTCTGAGAAGGAGTGTTCAGAAACTTCGCGATAGCTCGTGTATTGGGTTTAATTGCGGTCCAAAGTCCAGACAGACTCCAGAGAAAAATGTATTGACGGGCTAACTGGATCAAAGCGGCCCTGAATGAATCCAATCGATAAAAATACGGAGGGGGGTCGAGGTGGCTCTACGGAACCGTATCCTCTGCTGCAAATTTATTTCTCAGCATCCTGCTGCATTTTTGGACGGCCCAGATTTAATCTCAGCCAGTGATTGCTCGGATGACAGAGGAGGCAGTATTAAATTTGCTTTAAAATTTCGTGCCAAAATCTTATTTGGTTCATCCAATATAAAAACGAACGGATCAAATTAAAAGTGCAGCAGGATGCTGAGAAATAAATTTGCAGCAGAGGATGTGAATCAGTGGCTCTACCTACTTGACAGCCGCTCTAGTAGCAATCAATGAGAATAAAACACCGGAGTTTAGGATCAAAGAACGACTCAAAGAGTCAAAAGTCAAAAGAGAGCACTTATGAAGACCAAAACCCCTGATAACGAATTGTTCGAGTTATATCATGGGCCTTTTAGCCCGATCCAAATGGGCAGGTGGTATGGACCAAATGGACGGGTGATATTTTCTAAACCAGCACTAATGGAGTCCGTATTCTCTGAGATATCTCAATTTTTGCGTGACCGACGTGTCCGGTGCCTATTCGGGGAAGCGTGGGGGGCAATTTTATTTGAGCTTTGAGATTCGTGTAGGACGTATTTGAAATATTGAGATATTCCAAAAAGTCACGCAAAGTTTGAGATATCTCAGAGGATGCGAATTCGACGTGGAGAGCCTTTGAGAGAAGACTCAGAAGACGTGATTTAGGGTTAGGTCTTAATAGCAATTAGCGGAGAGAGTTAAACTTGTTAGGTATTTCATAGTTTGACAATATTCAAATGATTTTATAAAAACTGCTATTATTCTTACATGTAATTACATTATCTTTCTTCTTTTTTTTCTTTTTGGTTAAACAAGGACAAATGAGTATTATGTAATTTTTAATTTATGAGGAGGACTAATAGTATATTGTTCGTAAAAATTAAAAAAAACAATTTAATAATCACTAATTTTAAGGATGCATGAATTAGTAGGAATTTTAACGAAAGTGACTTAATCCGTACATTACTAGAAAATAGCATCCTAACGATAAAACAGCTAAATTTCATACAAACCCATTTAGTACCAAGATATATGCAGGAAATCGTGACAATTAAATTATGGTACCAAAAACCGTAGCCCTTTTCTTTATTAAATAACATATAACATATCTATCAAATTTCATCTAATTTGAACATTATTTAATAATGATAAGACTTGTTACATAGAACCATTAAATTATTTAAGGTGTTCGACAGATAATAAAATATGCATCGATTTTTTTTTTTCATTTTTACTGGATGTAATACATGCACCACTTACATTATACCTAAAAATGTTAGAAAAACGTTCATCTAAATTTTGCCTTTTTTTTTTAAATCATTAAACTTAAAAACTTGAAAACATAAAAATAGATGCTACGTACTATGGTCTGGGCCTGGGGGCACAACCGCACAAGCATGTATTATGATAGGAATGTCGGTTTGATGTTCGATTGAAGTTATCCGATTAAAATCAAGATATGTGTGAATAACTTTAAGATTCATGTAAATCAAGAAAACATGTATCTTCATGCAGATTTAACGGATCCAATCAAACATCAAATCAAATTTGATCCGATGTCCAAGGAATCGCTCCCACTCTAGTGTTTTCCTGCGACCCATGAACCCGTGATCCGGACCGGTTCGTCCTTGACCTGTGCCTGTCCGAACCAGATTGTGCACAGGTTTGGCACGGATCAAGGGTAGGCTGGGACGGACAAAAATCCGGACCGGACAGCTAATTTAAAAAAAAAAAAACATTTTTACCCGTACCCATACCTGGGCCGGTTTGAACTCGGATCGCCGCACCCATGCCCGAACTGTACCCGTGCTTTGGGATTCATGCAGAATTAAATCACACCGCTTTGGGATTCATGCTAGTGCAGATATTTTGCTTTAAGATTCGTGCCAAGTTAAAAAAAATGGTCCGGATTGAATAATTTTGAAAGATTTCCCGCCCGAAGATAAAAAAAACAGAAAAAAAAGGTAGAAAAAATAGAAGAAGAAAAACCCGGACGCCGACCCGTGTGGGTAAGGGTCCGGTTTTAAAAAAAAAATCGTTCTATCCGGATTGTGCTACCTGTCCGACCCGAGGTGCCCATGTCTGAGTTACCCGTGCCCCGCCCGGGTTTGACCCAGTCCAGACCGCCCAGTCTGCTAGCACAACACTATCCCGCTCCATTGGAAAAAGAAAGTTAAGTCCTATAAAATGACCTTTTTCATTTTTTTTTTTATCCTTTAAAACTTTATTCCACAAAAATATTAGTATTATTTTATCTCATAAAATAAAAATAAATAACACTTATTCATTCAGTTATTCAATCTCAATTTTCTAATTCGGTTACTCCTAACAAATCTTAATCTAATCTAGTTCTGTCCAAATTTATAAATGTTGTTCCGAGGACGCAATTAACTAACTACCACATGCATAGTTACTCCTTACCTCGCACAAGATTTTTTGAAGAAGGGGTACAATCAACAAAAATGTTAATATATAGGAAGCAGGGGAATGTCGATTCCGTCTGCTATAGCAGCGGACGAATATGCCTATCTAGTCCGCTACATTTTCCGTTCGTTTCACTGTAAATCGATATTTAATGAAAATAAAATAAGATATGTAGTGGACGGGAATGTATATCCCATTCGGGAGAGGAGGGTGTCCGATGCCCATCGGATCAAACTCGGTTCAATGGGTGGTTTCTACCGTCCGATCCACTTCAAAATCTGTGCACACGGATATTAAAGCAAATAGCACGAATATTAAAGTGAAGTGCACAGATCTTGAAACGAATCGGACGGTAGAACCCAACCATCAAACTGAGTTTGGTCTGATAGGCGTTGGACACCCTCCTCTCCCTATCCCATTCTTCCTATGTATCAACATTTCACATGAATGTTTTCTTTTTTTTTCAATATTTTTTTCTTTTTTCTATTAATAAAAAATCGGCGAGAAAGTCTGATAGAAGTCGTTGGATCTGCACACCTAATGCGGGTACTTCGTCTCTTGCACAAGCTAAGGTATCTTCTGGTCCCAATCAACTCTTGTCTGTTTAATTTAAAATGAGGAAGAATTATAATATTTATATATACTTAGATAGTTTGATGGCTTGTTATACGATTGAGACAAAAGTTGTTGACTAATTAAGAGCGAAAAATGCGTAACGTGTTTATATTATTTTCTCTATTTTTTAAATAAAGTTGATAATTATTTAAGAGATATTCTAACTAAAGAATAAGATTATTTTTTTTTTTGATGAAAAATAAGGATGTAGTCCTTATTTGTTTTTTTAAGGTTTAGATTTTAGATTTTAGGATTTAGTCCTTATTTTTTCTTTGTCGGTATCTATTTTTGTGCTTCCTCTTGACCGAAGGTTACCCTCCAATCCAAGTTAGGTAACCGAAATGGATCGTTCAAAGATTAGTATAATTGAAGTGAGAAGGGGCATTATAAAAATTAGTGTTTGATTATATAGTTAAATAATATTTTTATATGAAAATTCTGTTTGAAATTTTTTATAAATAATTTAAATTAAAGACTTACTTTTTATCTTTTATTTAAAAAAAAAAGATTAGTAAATCAACATCAATCGGTAGAAAATTTAAAGAGGTTGTGTATTATAGAATTATGCAATCTCTACTAATCTAATTATAATATCCGTGAGGTTAAATTGAATCGATTTGAAACAATTAATCGATAATTTTAAGTTACTTAAAAATGAACTTCTGTTCTCAAATTTATTATTTTTTTGTTTCTTATATAAATGTTTTTAATTAAATTTGAATCATCAAGAAAATTAAAATAAAATAAAAATCTTCTTTTGAAAATTGATTCCCCTGATTTTTAAAATTGAACTCGTAAATTTTTTTCTTTTGGGATTTAAAACCATACCAGTTTCATTCGGAAAGATCATATCACAAAGCGCAAAAATAATATAAAAATGCAAACCAACCTCATCGTGTGATCTCTTTTGAGATGTTTCTCGTGGCCAAAAAATTTGCATATTTATTTATTCAGTGTTTTCTAGATTCACTAATCTATATTATATTATTATTATTTCTTATCGTGTTTTTATGACAAATTGTTCTACTAAAATCATATATAATACTTTAATTCTAAATTAAAAAAAAAATTGTCTACAGAACATGGCAATACGAATCATCCACAAGAATATATAAATAATAAAAAAATCATAGCGTGTTAGTGTTACATCCACAGAAATACGAACAAAAAGAGCTGTTTTTTTAGGCATAAAATACTAAAGAAAGAAAAAGAGAGCTCCCCGTGAAAGAAGTTAAGCCCGTACCGTATCCCCCAAAATAACCCAAATTTTGTGATTGGATCCTGACCGTCAGACCTTAAGTTCGGGTCAACCTGTCCCTCCAATATTCGTGCCAGAAAGATCGGACGGTTTGGATCCAAAATAAAAAAATTTATTAATTTAGGGGTACCCCATATTCATGCCCCTTCAATATTTTGGCTTTAATTTCGAAGCATTAGCAAAATATTTTGAATTTAAAATTACTTAAACAGGCGATGCTTTGAAACTAATTGAAAGAGCGCTTTCCTGGCACTTTCCAGTCTGCTCACTATCTCATTCTCTTAATTTTCTCCAATTCTTCTCCCACTTCTTATTATTCGCTTAATTGCTATCAGATTTCTCAATTATTGATTAAAAAGATATCAGAAATGGGGTCAGGGAACAGTCGGATGCGCACCGGGCCGCCGCTTCGCCGGAAACCCAATCGCGCCGCTTGCTTTCTCTGCGGCGGAGGCTCCGCCGCCGCCGCAGCCGCAGCTGATGATTCTGATTTAACTGATGTATGTTCTTTGTTACTCTGAGATTATCCGTTTAGTTAACAAAGCTTGAGTCTTTTGTTTTACCAGAATTATTGTTTCTTTTGATTTTAGCGGTGAAATTGAGAAAATAGGATCGTGATCACTCTGTGAGCAAGGGTATCTTATTTTCTTGGCTTGTGAGATGTCAGGAGAGAGAAACATTTTTATGACCTCGTATTTTATCAATTCAAAGTTCAAACAAATATTATTCACTCTGCAAAATATGGGCTGTGTATTGAGTGATGTCTGTTTAGTTACATGAGACACGCACAAGATACTCTTGCACTCTTGGCAAATATTTTAGACTAATATGAGTACTATAAAACTAAGTTGTTAATCCTTGCAATGAGGTGATCAATTCTCTTTAATCATCTTTAATAGCTCTCATTCTATGACTCTTCCAAGGCATTTGTTTCCCTGATGAAACTTAATACCAATTATTCTTACATTTATATGATTCCTTCTTATGGTCCCTAAAAATGCTGTTTTTCTTTCCCTTGCAAACTTCAAATTTTAACACCAATTGCTGATTACCAATTGCTGATTATGTTTTCAATGAGCAGACTGAAACACGGGGAAATAAAAATTCAGACAGAAACCAATCTTCTACTCACTTGGGGAAATCACCAGCTAAGGAATTTGAAAACTCTCACTCAGAAATGGCTTCTAATCAAGCAAGCACTTCTATAGGAACTAATCCCTCAAGTGACCTTCAAACCGGAGATCTATTTTCAACTGATTTTTCAAGTGAAATATCAGAGCTTCACTCCTCACCAAGCTCAAACCTTGCATCGGCAGGAACTGTAATAAATGCTGAATCTCAGGGATTGTCACCTTCTTCGACTGACAGTGGGTCCAGCAATCACGATATTAATAATGTTAGGAGAAGTATATGGGAGTCCTTTTCTAGACGTAGCTATGGAAGAAGCAATGACTCTTCAGATGGTGACCACGGAATCTATGATAGGTTGTTAGATCTTGGTGATGGACTTTATGGGGACTCAATTGGAGAGGAGTTGAGATCTTCACACCTGAGGCAATATGGATCAAGTGGTCTGAATTGGCATTCTAGATCTCGGGTAATTATATGTTAAATCTTATACACTTAATTGGAATTTGCATTTAGCAATGTTCAAAGTTATTGTTTGCAATTGTGCATATCTACTTGCTGGGAAGTCATTTCTGAAAACGTTGTTACTAGACCCAACTATGGTACCAAGGCAATCGCAACTGCAAGTTAGCTGAATGGTTTTTAGTAATGTTTAGGGTTTTGAAGTTCTCTGCATATTACACACAAGATTTTGTGCTTGCAATTAATAACTCAAAATTATTTGGTATGTTTTTAACGACAAGGTTATGTGATGGAAAAACTGTACTGTTAACCGTTGACAATTTTGAACTCCTGTTATTATAGACCCCTTAAGACACAAAATTCCAAAGTTCATATGAACTAGTTAAAAAGCAGCTCACTACTTTTCTTGACTTAAACTTGATTTTAATACTTGGAACTCAAAAATTTTGGACGAACTTATCGTATGAATCATTGGATGTTCTTGCCATAAATGATACAAGAACATCAGTATTCTTTCCATGTGAATAAAGAATTAAAGACCCTTATAAGGACCCAGTCACATTTAATCCTTGAACAGAATTTTAAATAAACATCATAATTCAAGAAGAACCAGAGAAAAGAAAAAAAAAAAATGGCAGTAGAAAAACAATGATTCGAAGCAGCGATAGAAATTAGGTTGGCTCTGTCAAAATTGTTTATAAGCATATTGCTTTGTGCCTTTGGACCCAGTTTAAATCTTCTTTGTTCCTCCGATAACTATTTCATTTTTTCCAGATGAGGGAAAGGCGCCGCTCTGGCTTTCATGAAAGACATATAAATGTTAGCCCAGTTTGTCCCACTGGACTCCACCCGGATGGCATGTGCGTATGCCGTGCCTTTTCAAGTGCTGAAGCGAGTATTTCTAGGATTGTCATGTTAACTGAAGCTCTATTTGAGGTTTGTCCCTCGTTCAATTCTCCTTTATGTCCATGCATAGTATTAGAGGATTTTAGCTTCAAATTTCTAATCTTTTGGACCTGAAGACTTGATACCTGAAAAATTGCCAACAAAAGAGTATTTTTTTATTATTTTTTTTAAAAAGGAAAGAGAAAAAACGATTTCGTACAGCTTGAAATGTTGCACCTTCTTTGTCTCTGTCATATTTTTTTCATTGCATTGAGCTGCGGATAGTTTGTTCTAATTTCATGTATTCTGGTGAAGTATATACAGGTGTTGGATGAAATTCATCGGGATCCTGCCGGTATGTCTATTTCTTCTGCTCAAGCACCAGAATCTGTTGTCAATTCATTACCTTCAAAAAACTATAGGAAGAATGTGATAAGATGTAATGATGATGTCGAACAGTAAGTTTATCCTCTTCCTTTCAGTCTTATAAAAGAAAAAGGTGTATTCTCTTGATTTTACTATGATTAATTATCTGACATTTTTGTTTGTGCATTCCATACAGATGTTATATCTGCCTAACTGAATATGAAGAAGGGGATCAAATTAGAGTTCTACCTTGCAACCATGAATTTCACATGGCATGTGTTGACAAGTGGCTTAAAGAAGTTCATAGGTATTGTTTATACTTTATATTGCCATCACCTTTATCCTTTCTAGTTTGTTATACTAATTCCTAAACCTAAAGTTTGCATGCAAATGGTACCAAGGGCCTATACTAACAGCTCAATTTTCTTTCTGGATTTAATTGTAGGGTTTGCCCATTATGCCGAGGAAATGTATGTCAGAATGCTTTGTAGATAGAGTTTGCCAAATTTGTACATATCTTTCTCATGATAAATGTATATATAGTTAATTGCTAATAAAGATAAATAATCAGCATGTTGTCAATACTTCAGAAAAACAAAGACACGCACCCAAGTTCCTTTTTTTTCTCTTTCTTTTTTAATTAGACCCTAAATGCTAAACACATTGAAATGCAAGCATGTGACAATTGTATTGGCTTCTCTATGTAGTACTTAATCTGGGGGCATTTCTGCGAAATCATACTGCTCTCTCTCTCTCTCCCTCTTTCTTGTTTTGAATAATAATTCTCTTTCTCATTTTATTGATGACACTGCCTGTAGGCTGCCTAACCAGCTCTACCAGTGTTGTTGTAAACAAAAGTCTTTTGTTGAAATCTGTCTGTTTCAGCCTTTCAGGTGTCGAGTTGTTAGTCATTATGAGTTAAAGTCGTTGTGAGACTTAATTTGTGATTCACCTGTAAGTAACCTGTTAAGTTATTTAGATATATTGCTGTTGAGTTATTTCGATATACTGAGTTAATTAGTTATTGTAAAAACAAGAGTGCATTAATATAAAAGAGGGACTTCTCTATGAAAGAATATTAACTCTAATATTATTCCAAATAATATTATGGTGTCAGAGCCATAAGAGACAGCGGCTCTGATTGCCTGTAGCGATCCATTGTAGCATATCTATCACTCATCTTGCGGGGAAGTGTTCAGTTATTTAGATATATTGAGTTAGTTAATTAATGTTGTAAAAAATTATTTGTAAGAGTGCATTAATATCAAAGAAGAATCTCATGGAGAAGGTCAACTATATACTCCAAGTCTCCAAATAACTTCATAACCTATTGCAATCTTTCATGGGATTTGGTTATAGATAATAATAAGATGTAAAGCACTGCAAGTCTGTAAACTATATATG
The DNA here is from genome assembly GCA_964058825.1 of Carex arenaria. Lineage (NCBI taxonomy): Eukaryota > Viridiplantae > Streptophyta > Magnoliopsida > Poales > Cyperaceae > Carex > Carex arenaria. The sequence goes on from CAXKVW010000735.1 coordinate 9,409, forward strand.
ATAACACAATGCATTACATGTTATTTGTAATTTTGTATCCGACTATTCCAATCAAATTAACCAAACTCAGCCTTTTGTTATCAGTCCAAACTTTTATTGCCTACTCCATTCCATGAGTTGCCTGTAATATCTAGTTAAGATCCTCTGCCGCGCAGGAAAATTCCTATGTAATTTTAAACCATTCGATCGATCATTTTAATTTTCGTCCAACCCACGTCCGTGCTTTAAAATGTTCTATTATCAAATTTTAAAATACCTCTTAAAATCCACTCATTTGTGCATCCAATAACACGTGGTGTGTATAGTGAAGGAAAAACATGATATAATTAACATATATCATTAACATGCCGTGACGAATTAAAAATAATAAATTCACATAATGTAACATGGCGTGACTAAAATGATGGAAAACAGTCACGTCACATATATAATGAAGTCATATGTGGCCATATGCCGCCGTGACATGATCAAATGTGAGTGGTCATGCTTAATTATTTTTTTAGATTTTAAGTTCATAAAATAAAAAAAATACTTAATAATAAGAAAATATTACTAAATAAATATAAATAAAAAAGTAATGTTGAAAAAATTGGTCAAGTAACACAGTTATGTGTTACGTGACGTGATTGAGTTATTTTACATGACATGTCAAAAAATATGCCACACAACACACAAATTATATTAAATAACTAACACAAAGTAACTTATCTGTAACATGGCGTGAGGAAATCATGTAACTAGTTTTCTTCGTTAGTGCGTAAAAGGAAAAAATGAGGACGGACTCTATCATCAAATGACATTCTCCACAAAAAGAATCCTAGATCAACTTTTCAAAAAAGAAAGAATTGTGGTTTGATTGGGTCACGTCAATCTGCTTTCTTTTTAGGCTCCGTTTGATCCTTGTCCATCTCGCAATATATACAGTTGCCGTGTTGTCAGTACTCGGTATTGTAGAGATAATACCACTTTTTATTTTTTGCAGGTAATCATTCCTCCTCTTACTAATTTTTTTCCTCAAGAATCAACATCAATTGGTTGTGAATTAGGACTGCAAACGAACCGAACCGAATCAAACTTACTTTAGTTTGAGTTTGGTTTGAATTAATTTCGAATCGAATTTTTTACGAACTCAATTTCGAATTTGTTACAAACTTTTTTACGAAAAGGAAGAGTGATCATAGCCGTTGAGAGCAAAAGGTGAAAGTTATCTAGGATTTTAGAACTGAGAGCAAGAGTTGCAACTTACGAGTTATGACTTATTACTGAGCGGCCTTATGTTTTAACTTTTAAGTCATCAGCGAACATAAGTCATCAGCGGACATCAACGGTTTACATTACTTTGAGATTCGAACTAGAATAGTTCGCTAACCTATTTCGAACGAACCAGGTCCAGTTTGAATTTGGTTTGAATTAATTTCGAATTATTTCGAATATAATTTTTTACGAATTTTTTCGAATCAAACTCGAATTGAATCATAAACTACGAATTTTTTGTGCAACCCTAGTCGTGATGGTAATGATTTTGAAGTAAAAGATTACATGTTTGAATTTTTATTGCAGAATTTCTAATAAATATTTGAGTGAAATTATGATAATATGCATATTAGATCGATGCGTGCTATAGATTATAACTCTATTTTTAAAGTTCAGACACCATGTACACGGAGATCAAATTTTATTTTATTTAGAATTATTTTATTATTTTTTTGATATGTAGAAAATTGCTAGTTTCGGATGATTCATAATTTTAAAATCAACTAATTATCAGGGATTGACTCAGACAACATCAAGGAGGAGATAGTGGATTGGATGGAATTGGACACTGATTGCAAATTTGCAATCCTCTGGATGCTTTTAGGAGGTACTACTGGTGATCATTGATGCAGATTGAGAGAGCATGATTTGGGACTTGCTAGTTGCTACTCTGTTTTGTACACTACAAACTATATAGGCCTCTGAGGCTCTGACTATTATTTAAAGCTCTGTTTTCATGTTTTGGTGCTGGCAACATACACGTGCAGTTGTGCCATGCTATGGATGCGTTGACCTCCCTTGATTAGTGGGTGCGTATCCTCTGAGATATCTCAATTTTTGCGTGACCGACGTGTCCGGTGTCTATTCGGGAGAATGCGAGGGGCAGTATTATTTGGAGCTTTAAGATTCGTGTAGAACTTATTTGAACGATTGAGATATTCCAAAAAGTCACGCAAAGTTTGAGATATCTCAGAGGATGCGAATTCCTGTGTGGCTGCGTTCACTTCTTTTTTATTTGTTTTCTGCTGGTTCCATTATTACTTTACAATTTTAGGATCTGTAATATATTCAAGTTTCTTAATAAAAAGGGCCTTGAGCCTTTTTAAAAAAAATCAAGTAATTTTCTACTTATCTTATAAAATAGTAAAAATTTCTAAACAAATATATAAAATTTGATATGCAAGTACATTTTTATATGAAAATTATGTTGAGCAGTTCAAATCAATTATATGGACTTTGAATATGGAGATATAAATTCATAGCATGGCTGCTCTATAATATGCATATTATCATAAGTCCATAACTTGCTTTAAATATTTAAAATTGAAAGCTTGACTTCATCTTTATATATGGAAAAGTTCATTTCTGAGTTCTCTTTTAAGAATGCTTTCACCGAAAGACAAAATCCGACATTTGAGTAAGCCATCATAAAATCGATGTAACTATGTTACTAAAAATAATTTTATTAGTCTTGTCAATTTCTTTATATAATGTGCAGGCATACATATATATCAAATGAATATGCTAATTGCATCTCGTCAGTAACTTCTTTCGGTTTATGAAACGGACAACGTAGCTACTTTATATTTTTAAAAGAAAAACTAACTTGTAATAATTAGTAACTCAAGGGCAAGTTAAACGGAACACGCAAATGTATCGTCTGCTGTTAAATGGCCGAAATTTTTATTAATAAGAATATAAATAAAAAAAAATATCGGTTTTGGAGAAGATTTTGCGTGGAATTTGAAAAGTGGAAAAAACGTGATTATTTATATCGTCCTCTAGACGTGATTGTCTACAACGGCCAGATTAGCAAACTATGATTAGCGCTAATTAGCGCTGAAAAAAAAAGTTTGGCCGTTATGAACGATAACGGTCAGCTACAGTATTTTTTTTTTCAGCTCAGTTCAATTCTATGATAGTATGGTCGGAAAAAATCACGGTAGCTGGCCATTATCGTCCATAACGGTCAGATTTTTTTTAAACACGTTAATTAGTGATAATCTAATTTCGCTAATCAGACCGTTGTAAACAATCACGTCCAGATGACATTATAAATAATCATGTTTTTTCCAAATTCTACGCAAAACCTTTCCCAAAACCGATGTTTTTTATTTATATTCTTATTAATAAAAATTTCGGGTTAAATGGCAGAAAACCGTTGTTTTTATTAAATTTCTACAGCATTGAAAAACAGTTATTTTCAAACCAGCTTAATAAATAGTAAAAAATTTCAAAAAATGTAAAATTTGGTCTCCAAGCACATTTTAATATAGATTGAACATCTAACGGTTTGGATTTGTTATTTGAATATCAAATACTAAAATATGACCCCGGTAGAACCTCGGTCGAAGTGCTACCAGTAGCAATTTAGCAATACTCTATATATATATATATATACATATATCTCGATTGTTAGGTTTGAACTAAGATATTCTCTTTTTGATTTTTTTTTTTTATTTCTTCTGTTGTAAACAGTGGCGGAATTATGATTTGAAGATGGAGTGCTTGATATATATAATTTTTTTTAATTATTTTAACAAAAAAAAAAAAATATATATATATATATATAGCACAATATATTAAGATTTCACTATTTAATTTCATAAAAAATACAATAGACAACAATATAATTTGTTTTTCAATCAAACAAAACGTCAGACATTCCCTCCAAACACAAATCACAGCAGGAGCATGAATATGTGAATTTTACTCTCTTTTTCTTCCGATTCACCTTTTGACATTTCCAATTACTTTTTTTACAAATCACGACATAGGGAATTGGAGATGTCAGTATGCTACTCCTTTTTTCACACCTCTTTCTTGCGTGGCCCAAATTTGAGCAAAGAATTTTTGTTCTTCTATTATCACCTGATTTTCAATTTTGCTTTAACCTTTCTAAATTTTAAAGTATTTTTTTTCCCCTTTTTTCCACACAAGTAAATTACTAGCTTCGGATGCTGAAGCTCTATTTAGAAATGAAGCGCCAGTTATGATTAAGAAATTTTACAATGAAAAAACCCTTTAAAATTATTATATATAGAGAGAGGACTAATACATATAAACTTTTTTTTTTATTAAATTTCAGTACATATAATGAAATAAAAAAAATTATGGAGATAGCTAAGTATCTCTAGCTTGACTTATATTCCGCCCCCTAGTAAGTGAATTTTTTTTTTGATTTAAAATCCGTAGGTATTTTCATTAATCAGGACAAACCAATTATATATAGTTTCGTACGAGTACATACATCATTTGTACCAGTACATAAAATATTACAACTTAACCCCTTTACAAAAGTAGACAAGAAAATCAGAAAATAAAAGCAGAATCAAAAGTTTTTGCGCTCAGATCGGTAGATATGTATTGAGCCTGCATGATTTTCTGTGCTCGTGCTCAGATTGATAGATTGTGAGCCTGCATAGTTTTTTGTCGTTAGCACAAAATAGTGCTGTTGTAATCAGTGCGAGAGGGGTATCCAGGGGAGCCTTCGTGCTCAGATAAGGTTTGTGCTTGAATTATTTAAAGAAAAGACAAGAAAGGATGTAGGAAGAAGGAAGGGGAAGAAGATCAGGAGGAGGAAGTGGAAAGAGTCATTATCAACGCACCATCTTCATCATTAACCATAAATGTACCTTATTCATATATAGTTATATTAGATGCTACGGCGGACGAAGCGAATTTACAGCACCCTTAGTCGAACCCGGATAGTCGAGACGGATTGAAGAGCAGTGACCAGATCCGTTGGACGGAAGCACTTGCTCGGACGAAGTGAGACAGAGTGTTGAACGGCAACATAATCATCCGTTCGAAAGTAGCAAATCGAGATAGGCCAGGCAGACGAGGGGGGGCAGGTGGCAGGCGGAGAAGCGAAGCGGACGGACAACTCTTAAAACTTCGTCTTCAAAATCTCCTCAGCAGTCTCTGATTTCCGGGGTTTCCTAGCTGAAGTGGAGCGGAGCTTACGAGGGTGGGAGCGGAGCTTACGAGGGACGCTTTTAATTGTGCTGAATTCCGTGTATGTCACTTGGCTTATTCTCACACCAGAGTTCTATACCCTAGTAAGTGAATTGAGATCCAGTAATGTAACTTAATTTTTGGGTTTTAAATCGGGACCATCCGATTCGATATGAGCGCGTGAGATGGAGCGCCGGATTCGAGATGGAGCACACATCTCGTGCGAGATAGAACGTCGGATTCAAATCAGACAGTCTTGATCCAAAACCCAAAAAATTGGATTACACCAGGGGATCCGGACTCCTAGTAAGTGGTAACAGCAATTAATGCATCACTTTCAATTGATTTGCCACCTAACAAGAAAAAAAATGGTGGGAAGGTTAAGTCTCTTGGCGTTACTTTTTATGTGGAAAGTTTAATATATACTTGGTTCTAGCTATATTGGTTATTCCTTTCAAGCTTTTCTTTCGTGTTAGAACCTAATTTGAATCACTTTAATCATTCATCTTTAGACAACAGAATGAATGAATGTCAAATAACAAGCGTAATCCTTCGCCACATAACACGCACGCTGCACCAGTCGACAAAAATAATTTTAGGAGAGATTTTGAGATTAGAGTAGCACGAATCATGAAGCAATCGGACAGTCTGAAATATGTGATGAAATGTGTTGCGCGACAAATGATTCGAAATAACAGTGTCCGCGTGGCTTAACTAAGGACCATAAATCCGACCAAATCCACAATAACTTTTTTTAAGAGAATCCACAATATCACAACAAGGATTTTATCTTCATGATTTTTTTTTTGTTGAAGATTAGTGGCTTACTGCCTGCTTACAATTTTATTGACAAAAAATATATTTATAATGGATCATTTACAATGAGTCAAATGATTGTAATTTCTAGATCTACTTTTTTATTCTCATGAAATTCTCTAAACTACTCTAATATTCTAATCCTCTAATATTTTATCTTCATGATTATTATTGTAATGAATTACTGATTAATATAGTGCTTTTACAATTATATATTAACATAATTTTAATTATTCATCATTCTAGATTTTTTTTTTAGATGCAGTATTGTTGTTAAAAGCAGTTAGGCAACATTAATTAACATTCTGCAACATCCTAGACATCAAGTAGAATAAAAATTACCAAATTACAACAAAAAAAACAGCCTATATATGATATATCCACAGTTAATTAACCTCCTCACACACCACACTATCTAGATTCACACTAGAGCACTCTTATTTTCTATCTTCTTTTTAATTCCTTTTTTTTAAAGAACAGAGATACATTTGCATGAACTCAGGCATTCTGTTAGGCTAGAAAGTAGAAACCCAAATTTTGCCATATAAACTACAACCCGGCCAGTACAAATTTAAGATTTCACAGAGTATATAGCTGCTAGATAGATAATCAAGTACCGGTTCAGACAGTTGTGCGACATACAGGACAATGCGAGTTGCTCTCGAGCCATGGCACGACACAACTCAAATGAAACCGATGAGAACATGGCAGATGGACCAGTACCTCGCCCGTCTTAAATTCCTCCAGGCAAACTGTACACTCTGCTGACCCCAGATCAGATGCTTTCCACCCCAATTTGCTCCAGCTGATCAGTTTTCTCATCCCCTTCTTCGAAGAATTGTACACTTCTTGTTGCAACTTACTGGCAATTCTTTGACCCTCTTCGTTGCCGGTTTTCTGGTTATCCGGCCTCAGGCTATCAGTGCTGTTGTGCCTTTGGATTAGAATAGGCATGTTAGTCAGATAAAATATCATATCAATATTTAAACAATTGACTAGTGAAACTCCTAAAATGTTTTTCATTGATTGCTTTCTAAAATATTTTCAAATTTTCTATAATTGTATGTCAGATAATCAAATAATGTAGGGTACAAAATGCAAATTTGGCAAAAAAAAATTTCCCTCAATCTAATAGGATATCAAATTCTTCAAAATCAGCAAGCAATTAAAAAATAGAATCTCTACCTTTTTATCACTGATTCTCTTTGATTCCTGAACTTCTCATCCAATCTCTCCTTAGCCTCCCTAGCTATGCTCCCAAGAGTCCATCCATGCATCTCTTTGCTTACCATGTTTCTTGGCTGAAAAATAAGAATCATTAAATTATAGCAACTTCTATCTTATACTAATCTAGTCCTGTTGTATCAAATTAAACTGAAAATTCATAACAAGTCACATGATTAGTTACCGTAGAATTGATACCGAGATGATTACTTTCGAGTCCTGATATGCTACACTGCCTGAGGCGACGCTTCCTCGCAAATTCAACTCCGGGTAGAATCCCAGCCATTATGACTATATGCATGACTAGCTATATATCCTAAACTCTAAAGATCTATATAACACACCTGATGCTGAGTATTACATTTTACTAATAACAAAATTACAGAGATCTCCATATTTTCTCCTTTAATTAGGACGAATAAGGAAGCAGATTGTTACAGAGAAGAGAGACTTCCCGAAGGCATGGTTTAACTGCCTACCCAACTAACCTAGTAAGCCTATATGTTGGCACAGAATTTATGTGATTTAGAGAGATGAATTCTGATAAATAGATAGAGGGATGACAACGAAATGATTCTTTGTTTTTTAGTTTCTCTCCAATTTTATAAGACAGGAGACATTCTAAATATAAATGCGCCAATATTAAATTGTTGTCAAATATCTTTCAACAAACATTCAGTTGTAATTTTCGTTCTTCTTTTTTTTGCTAATTGCGGTGTTTGTCAATATATATATATATATATATATATATATATATATATATATATATATATATATATATATATATATATATATATATATATATATATATATATATATTTCTAATTCCAGATCTCAAACATTCAGTTATGTTTAGATCTCGGAGTCAGGAGGTCTCTCTAATTTTATAAAACAGGAGACATTCTAAATATAAATGCGCCAATATTAAATTGTTGTCAAATATCTTTCAACAAATATTCAATTGTAATTTTCTTTTTTTCTTTGTTGCTAATTGCGGTGTTTGTCAAATATATTTGCTTTTTTTTCTAATTGCAGTGTTTGTCAAATATCTTTGCTTTTTTTTTTCTTTTTTTTTTTTTTCTAATTTCAGTTCTCAAACATTCAGTTATATTTAGATTTTGGAGTCAGGAGTTCTCTGTTTTGTTTAAAATGGAGAGGATCAGTGGCCTCTTTATTTTGGTGGGCCCAGGATTATTGGCAGACAAAAACCAGCCACTTTCCTTGAAGGTTCCTCAGAAGCTGCTATCATGTGCCATTATTTGGCCATACTATTATTACAGTAAAAACCTAACAAAACTGTTCCGTTCGGGTACGGATATGATTTTGAATTTTAATTATCCGTATCTGAATAGTAGATATATACCATATAGTTTAATATAAATTATGTAAATATTTATGTATATATCTACAGATATCCGATATCCAATCTGTATTCGTACGTATCTGTCTAATATCCGATCCATATTCGTATCCAAAAAATAAAAACGGATACAAATATAATTTTACTATTATCTGATCCGTTTGCAGGCACTTGGCAGCATGATTGTGATATGACAAATAGAAAGATGAAAGAGAATTATTTTCTTTCTGAAGTTGGTCCATTGGAATTCTTTGATTGACCTGACCCAGTGACAAGGTCAGGTGGCATTGAACTGCATCTTCTACTTGAGTCACTTGAGTCAGCTGTGGGGTCCATATTAGCTGTTTGCTATGATGCTATCTCCATTCTCCACTCAAATACAAGGAGCGCCGTATCCTTTATGGCATTGTATATTTGTATATATTACTCTACGTAATTTTCGATATTTTTATCGGATTAATCGTAGATGTATGTAGGGGTGGCAAACTTTTTAGCTCGATTGTGACTCTTATTTGGCTTGCTTGCTAATAGCTTGCTCGTTACTGGATCAAGCTGTTAACAAGACAACTCGTTACTAACTCGGTTCAGAATTAACGAGTTCAAGTTGGGGCCTAGCTTACTCGTCAGCTCGCGAGAGCTCGGCTAAGCATCAATTTGTAAATTTGTATGAATTTGTGTGCATTTTATACTGTCAAAGTCGGTCCAACTCGGTCCAAAAAATTTGTAGAATTTATTTTCTTCTTAAAATAAGATCTAGCCAGACCCAGTGAGCCAGCTCGCGAGCTAGCTCGGACTAGCTTGTCACGATGTTGAGCTAAGATTTTAGTTCGGAAGCTCTAGGTCTAGCTCGTTCGGCTGTAGCTTGATCCAGAATTAATGAGTTGAGCCAAGACTTAGCTCGAAACAAGCCAGCTGGTTGACACCCCTAGATGTATGGAGGTTTTTAAGATTCAAATTAGATTATTTAAGATTCGTACAGGTTAAAAGGTATGGTGCATATTCTTCATTCTACACGGCAGGGTACTCTACTGGATCTGAATCCCTCAGCTTATAGACATAAGATAGCAGGATTAATTTTAAAGAAATCAGGGGCAGTCCGTTAATGTCCGATTAGAGCTATCTGATCAGTATCAATTTGTGTGGAAAACTTTAAGATTTTTGCGCCTTGATCCAGTAGAGGGATTTCATTGCATAGAATTTATTTTAAATTTTGGTTTGATGTCCATAGAATTTGGTTTGATGTGCATAGAAATGTCTCCCACTCACAATTTCAAACAAGCGATATTAATTACAGTATTTATTTTAAATTTTGGGGGTATTTCATGTATATCCCTCACAAATCTTGAGATTACGTACTTTTTCCTATAAAATTCATAATATCATATATACTCTTTTAAATTTCAGAAACTCGCAGAATTTACTCAATTTATTCATTTATCTATTAAAACTCATTTTAAATTTATAAAGTATATGTTTTACATTTCCTTAAAAAATAAAAATTATGTGACTTGTTTGAGAGAAATATTTAATCTTCTAATTAGTTGGTTCAGTGAAAATGATTCATTTTTTACTTGTAGCGTATACACAATTATAAGCCTAAATGCTATTGTGTATTAAAGATTAATACTATATAGATAATGGATAAATAATTAAATACTGTTGTGTCAAATGGATAAATAATAGATTGATATTTGAACTGAAGGATAAATACTACATAGATTAGAAATAAATACTACATAGATTATGTTGGCCCAGGAAGTTTGACCCCGATTAGTGGTCTCCCATAGTGCGGAGACGAAACAGAGAAATTAAGAAAGTAGTGCGGGTATACAATTGAGAAATTTTTTTGTACGTAAATACAGTTCTCTTCATAGAAATTAATACTTATGTTATTCAAGATAAATACATCAATGCTACATGTTAAATACTATTGTTCTGTTAATGTTTTAGTGGTCGTCCATAATAAGTTTTGGACCTAGTGCGGGGACAATACATATATAATGTGTCAATTTGTGCAGGAACACAGCTTTTTATCATTGTTGGAGGTAGAGATTAATACTCATGTTCAAAGAGATTAATACTTATTCAAAGCATAGTAAATACAGTAATGAGTCATGTTAAATACTTCCCTACATTCAAATATTCCAATGGTGGGAACTTAAATTTTTTTGGATTTTAGTGCGGGATGGTGCTGCGGGGATAATTATCAGGGTCCTTTCTTTTTTGATGGGTACACACTATTTTTGAATCCTTAGAAATTTTCTAAATAACAATGATTTTATGCCTGTCTAAAAATAGTCAAAAATATTTTAAAAATATAAAATTAGATCCTCAAGTAAATTTTGATATAAAAATCACATGGAGAAATTCATATCGAATGTAAACTTTTAAAATGGTGCTAAGGACGTGGAAAATAATTATATTGCCTCTCAATAATATAGCAAGTGGAAAGTGTAGGGAAGGGCAATTTTCATTAGAAACAAAAAAAAACAGATAATGTTACAAGACAAAAGAGATCCAAAGAATATTTCCTGTAGCCATTACTTCACCCATTAGAAACCAAGAATACAGCCAGGAGAAATGAAGCAATACGCCGAAACGAGGGCACTAAAAACAAACAGCAACGCCCCCAATTTATTAGCAAAAAAACAAAACTTAAACATCAGCTTTCAGCAATAGTGAAAAATGAAACGTAAAACCATTACATGATGTGTATAATCTCCATGCGTCGCATCTTGAGATTTACTGGATACCAGGTGAGGGTGACTTGGAGGGGTATCCTCTGAGATATCTCAATTTTTGCGCGACCGACGTGTCCGGTGCCTTGGGGGAATGTAGGAACGCGTATCCTCTGCATTAACTCAAAAGGGAATCTTTTGAGTTAATGAATCTCAACCGTCTGATTTTAAACGGAGCCAATCCGGCCACTGCCTATCATATAGGGGTCTTTCAATATTAGTGTAGATCTAGTCCGCACGAATCTTAAAACATATCGGACGGTTGAGATTCATTAACTCAAAAGATTCCCTTTTGAGTTAATGCAGAGGATACGAATTCGGAATGTAGGAGGCAGTATTATTTGAGCCTTGAGATTCGTGCAGAACGTATTTGAACGATTGAGATATTCCAAAAAATCATGCAAAGTTTGAGATATCTCAGAGGATGAGAATTCGACTTGGAGGTGGTAAAAAGAAATTATGAGTAGCACTTGAGTGTTTGTTTATTACTAACAAAAAATTAGAATTTATTTTATTTGTGAGGGTTGTAGATTAATAGACTTCATATTAAATTGAAATATTTTTGTGAATTTTGATATACACATCATTTAAGAAAAGTTCTCTGATTTTGAAATTTTTTTAATCTAAAATCTTGATTCTTACTAGCATAATTTCAATTGAAGGGAAAACGTTAATTGAAGAAATCATTAATTTTTATGAAAAAAAATTACACTAGGAAATTTAAGGACAATGAAAATTTATTTTGATATATTAAGACATACATAATAGAGCACGATTATTCGCACAGTAATTCAACAGATAAACACAAAAGTATATTATACTGTTTCTCTATTTAAAAACATATCAAATACACATCTTTTAAATGAAGAGCGAGAAGTGTGATATAAAAAATAGTCATTTGATAATAAAAAAATGACAAAAATGAAACTAAATCAGACGGATAAAAACATTGATGATGTGGCAAAGCTAAATAATTTGGAGTCGTAATACTTAATAGGAGTCTGTAATTGTCTCAAATAAATCTCCGAGTGCGTTTTCTAAGTATTTAATGTTTAATTATTATTTTCAACGCTCATATTCAAGTATTTAAAGTTTTGTTTATAATATTTTACAATGCTACTCATAAATATTTAAACACATATATGTAAGCATTTAAATTCTAAATCTGAGTAGTTTTAACTCTTAACTAGTTTTGCCTTCGAAACTTGCATTTGGTCTAGTGGCAAAGACATATGGCTCCCATATGAGAGGTCATGGAGTCGAAACCCACAAAGTGAGAAAATTCTCTATATTAATACATAGGAGTTTGAAATGTGTTGGGCAGCTTGACCTCCAACCCATATTTAAAAAAAAAACTAGTTTTGTCTTCAAACTAAAAAAAGAAAGATTTATTTCACTCACTTTTTTTCTCTGATCATTATCGTTTATTTTTCCGACGATCCGTGATGAATTTTGTGAATCTAAAAATATATACATTTTTTACTTGATTTTATCTTTCAAATGAGATTTATGAAGAAATAATTTTCATTTTTTTTTCAAGTCGTTATTTTTATTTTTATTTTAAAACAAAGTTCATAAGTACTTTAAATTCTCAAGTTTTTAAATCTCAGTCTATAATCTTTTAAATATGACATGGAAACTATTTACATGTTTGAGTTTGACACAAGTACTTTAAATTCTTGACATAATTACTTTAAATGGTTGTAGATAGTAGTTTAAACGAGTAATACTATATGATCGATATCAAAGGTTTAAACGCTTGAACATAGTAGTTTAAATGGTGACATCAGATATTTAAATGGTTGTAGACAGAGGTTTAAAAGCTTGAAAATTTAAAATACTCATAGGCATTACTTCAAAAAAGCAACAACTTTAAAATAACTCAAAAGTATTTCTTCATGCATCTAATTTTAAAAAGAAAATTGAGTAGAAAACATTTGTATTTTTAGATTCGTAAAATTCATAATAGAATGTCAGAAAAATGGACAAGAATGATCAGAGAAAAAAATAAAAAAAAGTGAGTGAATGGAAATTTTTTTTTGGCTTGAAGATAAAAATAATTAGGAGTTAAAACTACACATATTTAGAATTTCAATGTTTGCAGATAGAGATTTAAATAATTGCGAGTAGCATTATAAAATATTATACACAAAATTTTAAAAAATAAATACAAGCACTAGAAATGAAAATTAGACAAAATTGAAAGATTTTTTCTGTTAAACTAGTTAGGTGGCACACTCGGATATAATAGTTTGAGAGGCCAGAACATTTCCCTACTTAATAATATGAGTAACAATGTTACATGAAGAAAACTCGTGAATTTATACTTGCGCGGTAATACATTCTTAAAATCATGCTTCACTACATGAATCGCTGTCACTTGCACACGTGCTAACATCCCTTGAGGGATTAGAGATACGTGGAATTAGTGGTCTCTTCAACAAGAGGCCTGGTATAAGAAAAATTAAGGAAAAAGAAAAAAACAACACAAGGCCTGGTATCTAAGTTACATATCTGTGGTATTTTAGAACGAACGTCACATCACATCTTTTTTATCTCCATTCATTCACCAAAACGTCGAAACTCCGTTCATCTTTGAAAACAGAATTAAAAAGAGGAGATGATGCAATTGGACCAAGTTTAGGGGCTATCTTGAGTAATTCCCTCTGTAACCTATAAAGGAATGACAGCTTGGCTTCTCTTCTCTTCTCTTCTTAGATCACAACAGAGACATGCCTAGGCACTCTTGAGCACAGATGAAAGGACCAATTTCATTTGGAAATTTCCCCAAAAGCTAAAATCTAGGTTGAACCTCGCAGCAAAGTTAGCTGTCTGCTCTCTCCTTATTTCATCACTGTACCAGCTTGGCTTTCCCTTGGGAGTAAGCAGTAGAGCTTGCTTACCTGAAAATTGAATTCATCGCCAGGCTACTTTTTTAGATAAAGTAAACACGGATGTTATTCAAAAAAAGTAAAACGAAACACTCGAGGGACAAAATAAAAATAAAAAGTAAAAGTAAAAAAAGATAAGGAGGAGGTAGCATATCTGGAAAAAGGTAATGGATCCAGAAGCACCTAAAAATGAGCACATTAACCAGATTCAAAGAAGTAAGACGAAACACTGAGGGACAAAAAATAAAGGACAAACTTAAAAAAAAAAAACAGAGAGAGAGAGAGAGAGGTAGCATATCTGTAAAAAGGTAATGGATCCAGAAGCACCTAAAAATGAGCTCATTAACCTGTCCCCGTAATTAAAAAGAAGAAAATAGAAAGGCATGAAATGCATAATGAAATAGCACCAATCAATTTTCACCCATTAATCTAAAGCCCATAATTTAATTCTTAGTCCAACCAGAATATCTAAATAAATTAACCAACCACCAATGCATTGCATTATACACTGTACATCTTATAATTCCATTATTAATTGCCAAATAAAAACCAATCTAATCAACTATTCTTCATCATCTTCATCCACATCTTGCAATGCAGCATCATCCCCAATCCCTTCTAGAAGGTTATCAACGTCTTCGCCCAGCTCTGCAAGCCTGGCACTTAGTCTCTCGACCTTACTCTGCTCCTGGCCCAAACAAACCAACAAATCATTTAATTCACCTTCGCTCTCCTTCTGTGCTTCTTCTCTCGCCTCTTCCTTTATCCTCTCCAAATCAGGGTTTTTCAGACTCTTCGCCTCAGCTTCTAGCTGTACATTCACTTGCTCAAGGCTATTATAGGCGTCAGAGAGGCTCTTCAGGTCAGACTCCACTTTAAGTGCAAGGGATTTGAAGTTAGCAGCTTCAGCCTCAAGTTTGGAGTTCTCTGCTTTTAGGGCTTCAATGCGTCGAGTTGCCTCTTGAAGGTCTTGTCTGAGGGATTCAGACTGGACCCGCTCCCTGCCACTGTTTGCTTTGTTTGAGGAATCAGGTAAGGTACCACTGCCTCCAGCATTTACCATTTCTTCAGCTAATGTGGCATTTCGGGCTAGCAAGTCCTGGAGAAATATTTTGTACGGTGAAAATGCGACAATTGTTTGGTTAAGTCCTCAATGAACATTCTTTTGTGTGTGTGTGTGTGTGTGTGTGTGTGTGTGTGTGTGTGCACACAAAAGTATAAACCAAGGTTGTATTGAACAAATAAAATAATTCTCATCAATGATGCATTGAAGGTTAATAACAGCAAAATAGGTTTAATGGAGGGTTAAGATCTAACAGCAGATTGAGGCTTAAATGCCACACTAGTCAGGTCTCCTACCAAGTCAGTATACAACAGCTGAATTTGCAATCCTCAGTACAAGTAGTAATAAATATTTTTTTAGACATTCAAAATTCAATCTACAAGAGTTCAGATCTCCTACCTGCATCTCATTGCATTGTTTTTCCACAAACTCTCTCAGCCTCTTCACATAATCTCCATCAGCTTCCTCATTTTTCTGCTCTAGCTCGGCTGGCAGAACTGCGACCTTGCTCCTTGTATGGCTAAATATGTCCATGACGCCCTCCCTGATAGCCATCTCCAACTTGCGTACAGAGCCAACAAACCCTTCATCAAAAATCTTCAAAATCACTGGGTTATCATTTTCACTTTGACCCCTAGAATCTTTTTCTTGGCTCCCCATTTCATCTTGTGGTTCTTCTATCATACTAGCTGTGTTGGTTCTCTTGATTGGCTTGGAATGCAGAGATGCCGTGGTGGGGAGAGACCTAAAGCTTTTTGCCAGTTCATCCAATCTCATGAAATAAGAGGTGAGACCGATCTTTTGGCTTATGGCATCAGCAATTGCAAATTGATCCTTCCCATTTTCACTGCTTCTGTTATAGATCACGCACTCGCCCAATATGATAGCTGTTAAACCCTGTGCATGTAAACCTATGTTTTGGTGTGATACAAGTTCTAACAAGTAGGTGAGGTGGGCAGGTGCACCCAGGAGGCATGCAACTGCAGTTGGACAATCTGCAAGCCAAGTTACAAGTAACTGGAGAAGCAGGGGAAGCAGATACACTGAATTCTCCTTCGGAAGAGTTTGGCTCTGGTTGCTCTCTTTGTTTATTTTAGACGAAATGAGCACCAAGTATTTTACAATTTGGTGTAGTAATGGTTCTCTTGCAGGGCCGAAAGATGGAGCTAGTGCATCTATCTCAATTTTCAAAACCTGGAATTCCAGTGATCAAGGAATGGATCAGAAAAGTCATGATGGAACAATTTGTTTCTCTGTGCTTCTGGGCAACATATGTAAATAAAATTGTACCTTTTCTTTGCAATGGAGATTATCCTTCAGTATGTGAGAAAGAACGCTAGCAGCCCTGCAACATGTCTTTTTTACCAAATTTTGACAAAGAAAGAGTTGAACAAATACAAAAGTTAGAGATGAAGCCTTAAATTTCAATGTCACAGAAAAAAAAACAAGAATTAAACTAAAAGCAACATGCGAAATAAGAGAAGAGTTACCTCAGAATCACCATTACTCTCAAATGACACCAGTGCTTGCAGGAGCGAACTGCACATAAAAAGAAGCACACAAATCCAAAACAATAGAATATAAATAACCAATAGAAAGATTAATAATCTATTGTTACGTATCATCAAGGAAAAGAAAAACTATCAAGTAAACTAACCTCCCAAATGGCAAGTTTGCAGATTCCATTGCAGATTCCACTGGAGTTGAAGGAAGTATGGTTGTAACTGTAGATGCCAACAGTGCTTGACCTTCTGGGTTTTTCTGCCATGTAATGTTACAAAATCAGCACAAAACTAAAGCACATGTTTCCAGCCCTTAAAGAGCTTTTCTGTATCCCTAATTCATAATTTACCTTATTTTAGTTAAACTTTAGTGCCTTTGAAAATGACACCAATAGTAAATTTTGTTAGATACGGCACCTGGAATTTCTCACCTTTGCAAATGGTTTCACTTGGCAATCCAGTCAATTTGGATATGATCTACGTGATATAATTTATTATGCATATATAAAAGGTACAAGATTTGCTCCATGCTTAGCATTGATTATATGATTTGAAGTTGTTTGAACAGTTTCTACAAAATAACCCAGATGGAATACCAACTGATACCCAGCATAAACTTTGAAAAGCAAGCTACCTTAAGACTTACAACAACCATGCATTTTTATCTTTTAGCTTTGATACTTTTCTTTTTTACTTCATTGATAAGATTATGCCAATACTCTCAAATTCAGTTCAATTCAGCTTGGCTTGATCTTGATTACAATTGTTCATTGTTATTTGCAAATAACCAAATTTTTTACTGGGCCTATTACATATATGAAAAAAATTCTTTTAATTTTAAAAAAACCTAATAAAAATCACAAGCAAGCAAGCACCGCAAAAGGGCCAAATAAGTTGAGTGGACTCAAGGTATAACTGTGCGTTAATGGTATACATGTATTAGAAAAATTGTAGTATACCATTAACACTAACAAAATGAATATGAATACTATAAAAAACCTAATAAGAGCCATTAACCTAATCAAGGACCAACAGAAAGAATCAAGATATATATATATAGATCATCCAAAACAGCATACAAAATGAATATGAATATTATAAAAAACCTAATAAGAGATCAGTTTCAGAAGCCAATAATATATCCCTGTTTAAAAAACCCAAACTATAGGGACTAAGAAAAAGATCCTTTTCTATCGTCATCACCATTATCGTCACCATCAGTAAGACTAAGAAATGTAATAGATTAGGAACCAAAAAGTATAAAAAAAATGGATGCTTATTACTTTAGATCATGAATATAGTGAGAACAAACCTCGCAAAAGCACTTGAAAACATAATCGGCAGCAAGGAACTCTTGTACCAAGGAAGCACGCAAAACTATACGAAAGATGGCATTTAATGCTGGCTCAACCTGAGGACCCTCTCCAACTAGCCTGCTGGCGAGTGAATTGAGATTATTTGGGTTTCTCTCCACCAAGTCTCCAATGCATCGGAGTGCCTGAAGAAAGAAGATAATATAAAGGCAAGTACTTAGATAACAGGCTCGGAAATTGCCCAAATTGATAGATCATCATATCAAACAAGTATGCTATCAAATTAAAATTGATTCCACTTAGTGTTTTAGCTGGATGTTTCATTGGCAGAAGCCTACCTACAAGATAGCAAAAGATCTTTATCAGTTCATCCATGAAATCCAAACAGCTAATTTGGCAAACCCGTCGTTTTGTGCTGGTTCAAACAGATTAGTCTGGCGGTACTGAAATCCTGTAACAACCTTTGCTAACATTTGTTCTTTTAACAAATGGCATTGCAAAATAGATAATATAAGAAATTCAAGAATGTAACATCCGTGCTTCTCAGGACATGGTGTATTTAACTAACGAGTAGCCAAAAAGATGGGTTTTAGTGTGACTTTAACCAAAAGACAAAAAAAAATAGACAGAAATAGTGTTGGTCCTTTCTGTTGGCAACATAACAAAGAGCCATGATACTTCCCTACTATTCCTGTCCATTTATTTTTTCTCTCTTTCTCTGTTCTGTCATTTTTGTCCTCTCTGCTCTCTCTCTCTTTCCCCAGGGCCTAGACCCCCTACTTCAGTGTGCAGCATCTCTCTCAATGTATTGAAATTCAATCGTGGTATCAGGCTGTTGACAGAGCCATGCAACTAGCAGCCTAATTAGCTACAGCAATATAGTACTGACCTGAGCCCCTCCCAAGGTTATCTAACATCTTAACCAATCAATGATAGAAGGTACACAGAATATTTAGTGCATCAAGACGGTCATGCTCTATAAAAATGGTGATGACTTGAAATGAAAGCATCAAAGATCAGAATATCACAAATACAGAGAAAGATGTAGTTAAAGCATCTTACCATACAGCGGACTGCAACAGGAGCCCAGGGGCTTTCAACCCCCAGCAATAATAAATGGTCCAAAATCTTCTTCTGCCAAATTCAGTATAATGAACATCAATAAGCAAAGTTTCGATAAAACACAAATCTAATTTAGTTAATTGAATCTACTTTTTGTAACTAAACAAACCTGAACAAATGCAGTTTGATTGGCTTGTCTATTGTTATCCTTACCCGGCTCTGTAGCAACCTCACTAATCAGAAGTAGCTCCACAGTTTCCAATGCATACAAAAGGTTCACTGTCTAAATTCAAGAGGAGAATTGGTATGAAACTTAATTAAACAAACCCATGGCATAGAAACAAATGAATAAAAAAATAGAAAAGTAATATATAAACAAACGTTACCTTTTGTTGTGTAAAATTATAAGCACTTCCTCTCCTTAGCTTTAAAATAGAGACCAATGGGTCATATCCAATCGTCTCTCTAAGCAATATCTAGGACACAGATTAAAAACAAAGGAGTGCCAGGTAATAAAGCTGTGGTCTGACAGAAAGGTAAGAATTATAAGAAAGAAAAGGGTAATGCTTTCTGCAATTAAACTTCCTGCAAGCAAGAAATCAACAACCAGACTGTGGATCGATTGAAGGAATAAATGTGAAGAAGATATACATACTCTACCCATTGATTGCTTGATTGTATGAAACTTTGACTGTGGTTTCAAACAGATGTATAGAAATTAGAACCATAAAATTCAAAATAAGGAGCGTTAGATAAAAACTAACTTGATTGGATGTGTTGTTGCGAACCAAATTTTTCAGCAACTCTAGACAGTCCTGCATACAACAAAATTGTTGGACAAAATTATAGGCATAAAAAAATTGAAGTACATAGAAATCATTTGAGAAAGGGTTTTCAAAAAGTTTCAAACTAGAACAAAATTACAATAGTTTTATCCAAATATTTATCAAATCTCTATACAGATCAATTCTCCAATAACACTTGCCTGAACAACGACACCTCCGTCAGAAGCCCCTTCTTCCTTGATAATGCTAAATATTTTCTCAAATGCTCCTTCGAAAACAACAATTTTTTGAATTTCCTGAAGACAAACAAGATCTGAACAGTAAGAAAAATAACTCAGAAAATATAAAATATAATATTTCACTAGATTATTAGTCGGATACTTTATAAAAAAAACTAGAAAGTTCCAAGATTAAACAAAAGTAAACATATCATAGAATTGAGATAAACCTCTGCTTCACGAGTTAGGTAAGTAAGAAGTAAAAGGGCTTCATTCCTTATGACCTATCAAAAGAAAAGCTACAGTAAGATGAATTAAATGGAAATATCCATGTGTGTGATGCAGATTTTGGGAAACAAATGCAGACCTCACGATCCATGAGCATATCCATCAAAACAGTGATACCACGGGGTATTGAAAGAATGGCTTCTTGCAATCTAGAGTTATTACCAAGAGGAAGATAAACAGGAAAGAAAGAAACACATGAGGTGCCTAAATTTAATTAATAATGGAGATAAAAATCAGAAAGGTATATATTACCTTTTGGGTGAATTTGTAATAAGAGCAGTTAGAAGCTGAAGTGTATAATACCGGACATAGAAATCATCTTCTGACTGCACAAGTATGTAAGTTGTACGAATTAACAGAGCGTAACTAAAACAGTAGAAAATAAAATCAAGCAAATAAAAAAAATCAGAATGCACCCAACTGCCTTTGATCATTGCCCCCAAACAACACACACACAGACAAATGATAAATAAACATAATTTTGTCAGATTTTGTTTGCATTTGATCAAGGAATTCTTACTGAGTATCGGTACATCACAGCATGACCTGACCAACATTAAACCATCGTACTTTGGGTATCAATGTAGAGGCTCCTGGTACTTATTATTAGGACTGAAGTCTAAATTTTTATTAAGCATCAGTTATGCAACTGGGCAGCAAATAACCACTAAAGAAGAAAAAATAAATCAAGTAAAATTGCACTTTGCAGGTACATTATTGGTAAGACAAACCTTTACATAATCAACTGAAGTTCAAACTTAATCTTAGAGTTGCAAAGCCAAATTCACATCAGGCTTTTCTCCTGTGCAAGAGATACTATATATGTCGTGTGTAAAACTCACCAGTAAGCTGAGAAGAAGAGAAATGTTCTCTGATTCCCTAGACAGAAGGTCAGAGTTCATTGTAGCAGGTTGAACCTCATTCTTCAGCCCATGAGAAGTCTCTATAGGACTCAAGGCACTAACAAGAGTTTCTAAAGTGCCACGAATTAGTTCTACATCTTCACGGTCTTCTCTTAAGACATGTAGTAGCACAGGAAAGCCTGTTTAAGCAATCACGATAAAAAGAATTAATCCTCAGAAGAAATTGGTTCAATATCATAAATTAAGAGGAACCGATACATGTACAATGTACTAGTACAAAAGGCTATTGTTAGACTTCCAAGTTCCAACACCAATATACATAGGAAGACCAGAGCCAAAAAGCAAATGAAGTACAAAACTTTTAATAGCCACAGATTTACAATACAATACCATAAAACAACCAACGACCTCCCATACCGGCCCACGACAGGCATAATACCAAATCTGGCACCGAAACATTTAACTTAAAGTAACACATTTGTCAAACGTAGAACTTAAGGATGAAATTGTTTAATTCAAAACATGATCACTTGATAATTTGGAGAGAGATTGATTAATGCAGGTAAACTAATCAACATTTCACAGAAAAGTAGATAAAGAAAATGAGCAAAACCTATGGCTCCAAATGCCATCTGAGCTTGACGGCTCTCTGCTACTAGAGATTGCAATTCAGTCATGGCAGCTCTCCTATCATCAGATCTCGCACCGTTGCTGATTCGATCTAAATACCTTTCAACATAGCTGTAGAGTATAATAGTAAAAAGAAACAGTCCTTTTAGGTGATAGTTCAAGGGGAAAAAAACACTATATCTATTAATTCAATAAAACACATTCATGTGTTGTTTACCAACTTCTTATTCCCCTTTTTCTTGTCCAGTTCATTTTGTAATTTTATCTGTTTATCTATATGTGGTTACCATTTAGCATTTTTCTTACCCCCCCCCCCCCCCCCCCTTTTCTCTAATTTATATTTTATTCTGAAAAGTGAGGAAAAACATACCTATCTTCGTTTGATGTAGCATTTTCATTTCCAAATACAAAGCCACCAATTCCCTGCAGTTAGGATAGAAAATCCCAAATGAAATATTCATAGTTGACTGAAAAAGGCAAAAAAAAAAAAATCCTTTGCAAAATTGTTAACCTGCATAATATTTCCGGCACTTCCAGCAATTCCTCTTAAATTGATTGACCTCGAATCCATAGTGATAACTTATAGTCAAATGAATTCCTGGAAGAACAGTGTAGCGAAATGTAAATAGTCCATAAAATATTCCAATAATTTTGCTGTCTTACTAGAAATCTCTTTTAATAAGAGAATATATGTATAGCCAGAAACTACATTTATAACTTACAGGAAATAATCTCCAAATAGCCTCAATTAACCTGATGACCTCTTACAGAGACATGTTCAGACATTGAAAATTAAACCAATTAAAAGCATAACCAGAGTCGTTCTCAAGGCCAGTTTTGTCATAAATCAACCCAATACACTTCATGGGGACATTAATTAATGAGGCGCACGATTTATTTATTCAACTGCAAGCTGAGAATTCCCCTAACACTGTTTTTTTTTTCCCTTGCTTTTTCTTTAAATCTGAAAAAGAAGCGAGTAGAAAGACCTGATAAGAAAGATAACAAGAGTGAGACAAGGGTGGTGTAGGATCAAGATAGCGAGAGGCACTGGCAGATCGAGTCGGATCTGCCTTTTGCGTCGGGTCGCTAATTCGAGAAAAAGAAAGCGAGAGAAGGGTTGAGGCGAGAAGAGAGGTGCGGCGAGAAGAGGGGTGCGGCGAGAGGAGAGGCTGAGGCGGGAGGAGCGAGGGATGGCTGCGCGGCTCTACGGCTCGAAAGAGCGGATGAGTGAGAGGAGAGAGAGCGAAAAGTACAGGGAGAGATCGGCAGCGGTGGTGGAAAGAACGAAACGGAGAGAAGAGGCAAACCGGAGGTGACACCGACCAATTGGAGGAGCTTATTTTCGCTGATCGGACTTTTAATCAGATCCGTTTAGATTTGGAGGCAGAGTGGAAGGAGTCATGAAAAATTTGAGGCAGCGGCCTCCTACAGTACAGTCCTACTTCAACATAAGGCTGGTATCTAAAAAAAAAAATAGGCCCTGTTTAGCTGAATTTTTATTTTGAACGTGCACGGATATTAAAATGACTTGCACGGATCTTAAAATAGATCAGACGGTTATGGAATCCATCAAACTCAGTTTGAGTCAATAGGCACCCAAGCTGCTCCCTGTGTGTGGTTAGTTAAGCCGAACTTCACATCACATCGTCTTTCATCTCCATTCATTCACGGATTCACCAAAATGTCGAAACGCCGCTCATCTTTCAAAAGAGAATTAAAAGAAGTGGAGATGCAAAATTAGTTAGTGTTGAGTTGATATTATTTAGTTTTTGAGATAAGTGCTGAGTTGATATTGTTTATTTTTATTTTTATTTAGAGAGAAATGCTGAGTTGACATTCACGGCATGTAGATTGTACTAAGTTATTTGATACTTGATAGCACTCAGGACAGATGAAACAAGTCATGATTTTATGGCATTGACCATTGAGAATCGTATATCAAAATTCGTACAATCAAATATCCCGGAATGAAAAGTAGCAGTTTGAATTAAATAAAAAGATGGCCCATTCAATACTGACCCCTTCAATCCAAAACAACGGAATGGGCCTTAATTGGGCTTAATCGGGTAATGAGCCTGACTTCGTTCAGTTACGGCCGGAATTCTATGTCGGCATGATATCAAATGATATTGACATTAATATCAAAGTCAAGTATTAATAATTACTGCATTTCCAGGTGGACGGAAATAGAGATACCAAACCCTACATGTGGGGTCTATGTATTAAGTTTCTTACTCTCTTTCTCTTTTCATCTTTCCTTTTGCAGTTTGTTAGGTTTAATACCTGACTTCTCCATGTTTCTGATAGCAATTGATTTTGTTGCTTGACAAACAGGTGGAAGTATCAGACTACAATTGACCACCGACTTAGGATCCATGTTACATCTCCATATCTCCATCGAAATCTAAGAAAAACAGACAGAAACAAAAAACAAAGACCAGAATTTATGTGAGTTGAAGAAGTAATGCAATCCTTGTGTATCACTAAAGACGAAATCTAAATCGATCCTTAGAAATTGAAATCAGCCGTTGACAGCTCAAACTAGGCTGGTATTCTGTGAGTTGACTTTTTGTGGAGGATTGTGTGCTATGAAGGCATAATTGCACAAGAAGGAAGCTAGAAGTCCGTTTGAATTTAATTAATTAATTGCTGTCTCATGTTATGAAACATATATAGGTAGTTGATTTACCTTTCTTTATTAAATAAAACAGTATCATTTTTGTTTCTTGAATGAATCAATAGGTGCACTTCTAATTTATCTAATTAATTATTTTTGGTATTATATCGTGTAGTGTGAACATTTTGTTACTGATTTTTAAGTATTGAGCACTAGAGGTGCCAATTTTAAAATAAAATTGAGTTATGACTTGAGGTCTTGAGCTACAAATTTTAACTAAATAAGAAATAACCCGTATCATAATTTGAATTTAGGTTTCGATCAAACATGAAATTTTTATGACGATCTAAGTTGAAATAATTAACTTCGACTTAACTTTAGTGTGAACCAAACTTCACCTGAGTGATGTAATAATATCGTTTAGAATTAATAATGCCCGTTTTATAGCTTGTAGATTTAATTTTTTGAATCAAATCTTCTGGGCAGGAAAATCCGCTCATCCATTCATTTGTTTCATACATGTTCTAATTTAAACGATAATAATTAATATATAAAAGAGGAGGGATCAAGTTACAACAAATTTGAGTTACAACAACGGGTTTTTTCATTTTCAAAGTCCAAATCGTCGATCCAAACTGTTCAACATTATTATCTAAATAAAATGTGCTTCCAGATCAAATTTTATATTTTTTTTTGAATTTTTTTTACTATTTATTAAGATGGATACCAAATTCAATGGTCTGAATTTGACTAGTTTTTGTAAAATACTTAATAAATAGTAAAAAAATATATAAAATTTGATCTGGAAGTACATTTTATTTAGATAATCATGTTGAACGTTTGGATCGATGATTTGGACTTTAAAAATGAAAAAAAAACCGTTGTTATAACTTTGTTGTAATTTGATTCCTCCTCCATATAAAAAGAATTTGAGTTTTAAGAAACACTCTTCATATTTTATATGACTATTCAGATTAAAACCGACATAAAATAGAAAAACGGATGGAGCATTTGGACAGAATTTTTCTGCCAATATGTGGAAAGGGGACTTGGTTCCTTTTTTTTTTCTCCTTCAACATGTGTGGAAGTGGAAGCATGAATAGGGACGTTCATTGTGTCCATGGTTGGTCACAATTATTTATTTGAGTGGCGACCAAACATTGATCGAGGATCAAGGAACACAAGAATTTATCACGGAATACCAAAGTAAAGTGGATCCATTTTTTTTCATTCCCGCAGAAGTGCATATCCTACCGAGATCCTTTTCTATAAGAGTCCGGAACAATAGTATCATTGGCGTAAATACATGGCTCACTTTAAATAAAAGAAACAGAATGGATGGATTGGTCTTCACTAATAATTATTTTTAATAATAAAGTTGATAAAAATATAAATTATATTTTAAAAATTCGACAAGTAAAATATAATACATACTTTATAAAAAAAAAAAAAACATGTCTAAAAAATGATAAATTTCATCAGTTGACATAAATTTGTAACAGTTCATATTTAACAGCGATCGATGGAATATCAAATCATTTTTAAATTGTATGAAAATTATTATACACCAATCTATAAGGGGAGATAATATGCTTATAATATATATATAGAGAGAGAGTGACTAATATGATTTCAGTAGCATATGGGCCGAAGTGCTTACGGTCTATATTTGAAATTTTAAAATCCAAAAAGTCGATCTGAACCGTTAGATGTGTTCTCCATATTGAAATGTGCTTGGAGACCAAATTTTACATTTTTTGGAACTTTTTTTGCTATTTATTAAGCCACTTTGAAAATCGCTGATCCAACAGTGGCACTGTTGGGTTAAGCCACCGTTGGATCAGCGATTTTCAAAGTGGCTTAATAAATAGCAACAAAATTCCAAAAAATGTAAAATTTGGTCTCCAACCACATTTCAATATGGAGAACACATCTAACTGTTCAGATCGACTTTTTGGATTTTGAAATTTCAAATTTGGACCGTAAGCACTTCGGCCCATGTGCTGCTGAAATCATATTAGTCACACACTCTCTCTCTCTCTATATATATATATATATTTTAAGTTCTTTTACATGATTTGGAAAAGCATTGGCAGAATTATCAAGATAAGCCGTTTGCCAAAAAAAAATACCTGCCCTTTTATTTGGCTTCAGAATTACTTTCTCAAGGCATAAGCATTTTAGAGTAGAACTAGAGTGTTCTTAAGTTCATCAAGTTTATTTATAAATTCAACTTTAAAATTTATCAGATTGATTTCAAACAACGAATTCAAACTATTGAAACCATTCTACCTTACGAGTGATGTGTCTACATGTGAAAATTTAAAATTAATTTTGTATGGATTCAAGTAGTCAAAATAATGTCCAAAAAATGAATGCATTAAAATTAATTTATAAAGCTTCTAATTTTTTACCACTTGAATTTATACTAAATTAATTCGAAAGTTTAAAATTTTCACATATAAACACATTATTCGTAAAATAGAAGAATTTCAACAGTTTGAATTTATCATTTGACGTCAATTTAATAAATTTTAAAATTAAATTTACAAAAAAAATTGATAAACTTAGAAACACCTAGTTCAACTCCGCATTTTATGAGAAAAGGTCTGGAATAAATTGTAAGAGATAAGGACAACTTTTTACTTCTGTTCTTTAGCCTGTCATTCGGTTTGTTGAGAATTATTAATTATGAATGCATAAAACAGAGCAAGTATTTAAGTTGTTTGGACATGTCACGTCGTATATATTTTCGTTTTTGTTCATTTAGATTGATTGGATATTTTCATGTTCTCATTCTTTTTTCTTTATATTTGGTGACAATGATTTTTTTAGTAATAGTAAGAGCATGGCCTTTGTATGATTGATGGGTAAGGATTCGGGTAGGTTTATGTATAATAATTTGATTATGTTTAAAATTTATTCACTACTTAAAAATTAAAAATTAGAATTTATGTATAAAATTAATTTTAAGATTCATACAGAATTTATCACTAGACATGCAGCGGATATCTCCATCTAGTTATAGGAGCAATTAACATCTTCTCTTCTTTTTTCGTATCAGATATACGCACCAGCAACAGCAAATGCGTCTCCACCAGTATCCTCACAAACAGTTTTGAAAACAATCGTCAATCGGAATGCTGGTACTGAACTGATAGCCCCTTTTGTTTCTCTTTCTTTCTCTCTCACAGTTTCTTAATAGATACGAATTCTGATTAAAGAAATTAACCAAAAATGA
Organism: Carex arenaria; assembly: GCA_964058825.1. Taxonomy (NCBI): domain Eukaryota; kingdom Viridiplantae; phylum Streptophyta; class Magnoliopsida; order Poales; family Cyperaceae; genus Carex; species Carex arenaria. The sequence goes on from CAXKVW010000735.1 coordinate 37,234, forward strand.
ATTGCTAATGTATTTATAAACAACATACATCAATTCGTTTGAGCATGTACATTTGCAGCATTTCGTTTGATTCAGATACAACTTTTGGTTCGAAATAATTGATTACCTTATTTTTTTTATTTGGAAAATGCATTCTAACTTAGAAGCAATTTATCATAAAGAACGACAAAAATTATTCAACAAAAATTCAAAATTTTTATACAAATGAGGGTGCATATCAATTGAGTTCAAATTCGGCCCATCATGTGAAAAAAATAAGTGACGCAATATGATGTATTCATGTGATCAGAATTTTATTTTTACGTGATATGACAAGACGCGACTAAAATGATAGACGACAATCCCATCACGCAGATAGTACCGTCACGTATAATCACGTTACACATGATGCGAACGATCGCATCTAGTTATTATTTTAAAGTTAATTAAAAAAAAAATAACAACAAAATATACTAAAATAATGATAAACTATTACAAAATAAATTATAACTAAAAATAATGTTAAAAATATTGATCACACACATTACGTAACCTAATCAATTTCCGTGACATTACTAAGATAATGAAAAATAATAACATTACATAAATAGTTACATCACGATCGACACAGTGACGTAACTTGTAAGATGTGACTGATTTTCTTCTGTAGCCCATCCGAGCAAATTTTGAGCTAGTTCAGTACAAAATAAATTTGAACTCTCGTGATATGAAGTTCGCCTTCGGTAATAGAGTATATAACCAGTATTTCCTGTCTCTGTCTCTCGTTTTTTTTTTTTAATTAATTGCTCTTGTAAGATTGTAAGGACTGCCATCTCCAGAAAGAGATAGGAGTAGGTCCGATGCCCATCGGATCTACTTTTAGATTCAATTAGTTCTATAACTGTACAATTAGCATAAAGATTAGTATGCACAGAAATCAAAACAGACTTGCACGGACATTAATATATTTAGCACATATCTTGATGCAATCGAATGGTCATTTCACCCATCAAATCAAAGTAGGTCCGATGGACATCAGACCTACTCTAAATTTCTCTAGAAAACATAGGTTACACAGCAACTTTTCCTTCGCTCTAAATATATATATATATATATATATATATATATATATATATATATTTTTTTTTTTTTTTTTTTTTTTTTTTGAGAGAGAAAGCCCGCAGGTTGCTCTCAATTATATCAAAATTGAGATAGGAGTAGGCCCCATGGGTATTGGATTTACTTTTAGGTTTAATTAGCTCTGACACTGTACAATTAGCATTAAGAATTGTGCGCACGAAAATTAAAATAGATGTGTCCGGATTTTAATGTAATTGTATAGATATTGATGTAATTGAATGGTCGTTACACTCATCTGACCAAAGTAGGTTGGGTGCCCATCAGTCATCCGACCTACTCTGAATTCATCAAAATTTATCTCCCAGCATGCGATTATGTCAGCTTACACGTGCCCTCTTCTCCTCGTCGAGTCTCTTCGTTCACACTTCGCACCACAGCCGTTGCTCCAAGTCCAACTGGACAATTACACGACTTATCTACTTTACCCAGCGGTTCAGTTGTGCCGTGGGGATTGGGCATCAAATAATTCGGGCTGATATAAAGATCCGCAACCCGCAATGCAAAATATTTTGTGCGAAAATAGCAAATTAATTATAAAAATATAAACTAATAATTAATTTAACAAGTTGTATATTTAGCATGCAATTTGATCGAAACTGTTACATCGGCTTTTATAAGTAATTGACTGTTACAGTTGTTGTATGTGAAAATAAAATAAATTAATATGATGAACAAATCAAAACTGAAGATAAATTACCCGAATGAAAATTATTTAATATTTTTCAGTAAAAATTACTAATATAACAAAAAGAACTTCTATGATTTCAGGAAACGTGGACAGATATACTATATAAATATATAGCTTTCCAAATAATAATATATCTCCGCGTACCTTCCTCTTTCTTTTTCCATTAGATTCCACCTGTCCTTTATTTTTTTAGAAAATGGCTTGCTGATTACTGTCGGTCTTTCTATTACCAGTGCGAATTTAATCATGCATCATTTTTAATAAAAAGGGAAATAAATCTGCTGTTATTCCAAAGAAATAACAAACCTGTTCGTTAATTTTTTTTTCATACACTGATCTCAGCAAAAATCAACGGTTAGGATCAAAATAACAGATTCTTGTTATTCCTTTGGAAATTTATTTCCAATAAAAGAGCAAGATTCATACTTAGCAAAGTGAGACTATGGTACTATGCATATCACTTTGATCCGTATTATAGATTTAAATTTTCATTTTCAAAGTTTAAATAGTCTATCCAAACCGTTTATCATGACCTTCATATGAGAATGTATTTGAAAACCAAATTTGACATACTTTTAGAATTTATTTTTTACTATTTTTAAATATGTACAAAACTACCTGATCTAAAGATTCTAGACTGTTAGAGGTAGCGATTGTTTATCTATATAAAATAATAATAATATAAAAATTCTAAAAATATAAAATTTGGTTTTCAAGTACATTTCATATGAAGATCATGATGAACAATTCAGATTGATTATTTAAATAAAAATAAAGATACGAATCCATAATACAAGTCAAAGTAGGCTATATATTATCGTAGCCTCATACTTTAACTAATATCAATTACATGTTCAAATCTACAACATACAAATGCCAATCATGTACAAATCAAATTTACACGAATCTACTTAACCAAAGAATGTACAATTTAACAAGAACAGTGTTGGCCACTTGACATATATTTTTTGGATAAAGATTGGAAGTCAAGCTACTTAATTATTTAATATTCTTGTAATATATTAAAAAAATTCATCATTTAGATTTCGAACTTATAATCTCTCTTGTGTATTTGCCACTGAACCAAAATTAGTTCTCCATTAGACATATTAAAAATCCATATTTAGACATTAAAATTCTTACAAGCATCACAATTGGTTATGACAGCTGATAGACGATGGATATGTTGGCAACAAATTTATTTTTCCTCTATAAATTATTCTCTTTTTAGTGCCTAAATCAGAGTTAAATTCTCAAATTACCTAATAATTTGTGCTGAGAACGTGAAAAAAAAATAGAAATAATTTTACAATCGAGACAATAAGTTATTACTTCATTCTGATATAATGTATATTTCAAAGATTTAAATAACGTATATCGCATCATAGTGGAACGACTAAAATATTGGCTCTATGTCCATATTGCACTGCTATAGCGTCGAGAGTGCCATAACTTTTATAATTCGAAAACGCTATAACGGCACTATAACGCGCTATTTATAACTCTTATATTCTTTTTTTTTTTTTTTTTTGCTTTCTAAGTATTGTCTACAATTTTCTTTGTTGTTTTTCAAGCATTCTAAATTTAAGAGACAAAGTCGTACTTTCAAACTATGGATGACAAACGTGAATTGAAATTAAGCATATAAAATTTTTCTACTACGAATGCAGATCAATTTCACACTATCCATAATATTTTTCTTTAATCTATATTAAAAATAAGATATAAATATAAACTTTTTAAAAAGGAATGGTGATTTGCCACTGGTAAATTTTAATGATGTTTTTATGATCACCGGTTCACAATACCTAACTTTTTAAAATTTCGTAAAGAAAGATTTAAATTTAGGTTAAACATAATTAAACCCGTTTGCAGAAGTAAAACCGATAAGACACAAAGTCCAAACCCACCCTAACAACATGACAAAGCATCTAATCTAATCTTAAAAAGCGCACTAATATCTGCATATTTCTGTATTAAGACTCTGAAGCTGTACAACTCTTCTCTTTCAACCCTCAAAACAAAACAATCCCACTCTTTTGTTTCACTGGCAATAAGAACAAAATCAAAGAAAGGAGACCTTAAAAGGTAAACTGTAAAAGAAAGAAGAAGAAAGAAGAGAACAAATAAGAGAGGAGAAAGGAGTAGGAAGCCTCGGCATCTGTTCTGCATTCCTCCTCTCTCCTCATCAACTCCACTTCCAGAACTCTCTCTCCTCGTATATTCCTGTACTTATTCAACCTTCGTCATTCGTTATCAACTAGGGTTTCCGATCGCGACCAAAACCCTAGCTCAAGCCATGGACCAGACCACGGCCAATTCTTCCTTTCTCCCCTCCAATCCGTGGGCCCCAGTTCCCAGCGACAATCTTGTTCCCCAAAACAGCGCTCCTGTACCAAAGGCGAAGCTCCTGTGTAGTTTTGGAGGTCGGATTCTACCCAGACCAGGCGATTCGGTTCTCAGGTACATAGGTGGCCACACACGGCTCATCTCCGTTCAGAAAGATCTCAGTTTTAATGAATTAATGCGTAAATTGTCTGGTGTAATCAACTCAACGGATCAAGAACCCGATCCGATATCCCCTGGGCCCCATATTTTAGTGAAATACCAACTTCCTGGTGAGGATTTAGATGCGCTTGTGTCTGTTTCATGTCAGGAGGACCTAGAAAATATGATTGAAGAGTATGATAAGCTTGCAGCATCGTGCTCTGATGGGTCAGCCAAATTGCGGGTTTTCTTATTTCCTCAATCTGAACCTGATCTTGCTTCTGTTGCACCTGATGAGACGGGTCAAAAGTATCTCGAGGCCATAAATAGTGCCGGACCTGGTAATAAAGAGAGTGTGACTAGTGCTGGTTCATCAGTTAACCATTCTGAAAGCACACAGGTATTAGATGGGTTTGAAAGTGTCCACGAAGCCATGTCGCCACCAGTACAGTCTCCTACTACTTACATGGCAAATCCAGCTTTTGTCTTGCCAGATCAAAACCTGGCTCATATACCATCCCAGCCTGTACCAGTGGCTGCTTATGTTACTCCTCAGGGTTTTGTGGAGTCCCAACAAGTGGCTTACCTTAATCCCCATCAAATTGCCAGTAATATGTCAGCAAACATGGTGCCTTTGTCAGTAAATGCCTTTACACCAGCAGTTCCAGTTACCGGACATAATGGGGTAGCAAAACCAGTACCTCCGCGGGTTGAGCCCATCATGGACAGTCAGTATGTCACAAGGCCTATGCAACCAATACAGCAGGTGCAACCTCTGACAAGTGATATAAATGGATACAAGGCTTCACAGCCTCTGACAAGTGATCAGGGAGGTAACTACAAGGTTTTGCAGCCTCTTTCACAACTTCCGCCGATACCACCGACTTATATCCAACACCAGCACTCAGATACATATGCCACACGGGGGGTCACACCTGTACCGCCACAGGGAAATGGACCTGCCATGATATACAGGGACTGTGACATGTGTCAGAAAGCGCTTCCACATCAACATTCTGATAATATGATATCTGAACCAACTGGTAATGCCTCTTCACCGGGTGCAGGGTCTGAGCTGAACACAAATCCGATTTTTTACAGTAGTCCACCAGAGAATGTGGTCAAACAACCTGCTTCTAATATAACCACAAACCCAATAGCCATAAACCCAGTATCCACATGCCCGGTGACCGGAAACCTAGTTAGCACAAATCTAGTAACCCCTATAGCAACTGGTCAAACAGGTGTTCATGGGATTGCGATTTCTCAGGGTTTGGACCCAAATATAGGTAGCAGAAGGCCAGTTATTCAAACCACTGAGGCGTCAGATCCTACCAGGAATTTACATAATACGCCTCTGGTTGTACCATCTGGTGACATACCAGGATCAAATGGACTATATTTAGCACACCAACCACAAAACAATATTCACGACCAGTTTCAACATCCTCAACCAATGGCACAGCCTTACTGGTCTACCACGAACCAATCCCTCTATCAGGTTCGGCCAGATGTGCTTTCAAGAAACACAGATTTTCAGACGACACAACCATCACAAGATCAAGGTGCTGAATTTTTGCAAAATTTTGTGAGTAGTGTTGATGCGAGGGTTCAAGCTTTAAATTTGGGTTCTGCAGCACCAAGAGAACCCAATTTGTTGGGAACAGTTCTTTTGAACCAGATACCTGATAACTCTTTCTTGCAACCGTATCCTGATTCTTATGTCAGACCTCAAGGAGGAGGATCTGTGTTAATAAACAAACTTCCAAACCCGGTTATGGGTCATGAACAAAACTTCAGCAGACCCATGCAGCAACCACCGGTTTCTGTCCAACCTGTTATTCTGAGTACATCCCAAGAGCAGATCGTAACAGGGAATAACACACCTCACACTAATAATGTTGTTTTGCCCGTGTACTCACAAGAGATGCATAGCAGCCAGTTTGTCCCTCCCCAACCTGTTAAAAATGTTGTGCATCCCCCAAAAAGCACTGTGAATGAACAAGATTCTCTGTTCTCCAATCAAGATCCATGGAAGGCTATAGGTGGTAATGCGAATCTAGTGCCACCTATGCCCACAAGGTTGGCTAATAATAAGGAGCTTCATGGCACCGCAAGAGATCTGGGTGTAGAAAACAATATTGGTGCGTCTAGTGGTTTGAATACCATACCTTTCTTAGAGGAAGGTAATCTCCCAATAAAGGAAACTGGACCAGATTCAGTCCGAGGCAGTAAAGGTAATGCTTAAATTTTGATATGTTATTTGCTTCTTTTATAGTTGCGTCTGAAATCTGAATCCAAATTAATTGAAGATATCTTTTGGAATGCTCAGGAGAGGAAATTGCAAAGAGACAACTACAAGCTGTAGCTGAAGGTGTAGCTGCGGCGGTTCTACAGTCATCTTTATCTGGTGGCAATAACACGCTTGAAAAGGAAAAGGAGGCTGTTGTACTGCCGAGTAAAGCTGATCTTGAGAGGGTCATGGATGCAAAAGTTGAGGTGATAAGCCAATTTTGGATTTACAATATTGCGCTTTTGATAAATTGTGTGTGTTTTATTGATTTTCTGAATGTTTCTACTTGCAGGTTCAGGAGATGAAGAATAATCAGCTAGATAAAGTGAATCCGGGAGTTTCTCTTGTTGATGATATTGGTCGTTTACAGGTGTGTATGGTGGTCCCACATGTTACCTTTATTCCGTTAGGCTAAGTTATTCTTTTGAAGTTTAATTTACCAAACTACTCAAACTTAATATAACAAAAATGTTTTATTTGTTTTTGTTTTGTTATTATGATGTGTTCCCTTATCTATAAAATATAAGATAAATAATACTTAAATTCTGAGAACTGGTCTCTTCAATTCCAAAAATTATCTTTTGTTCTACAATAATGTGGTATTCTTTTCAATACGTAGATAATAAAGAACAGTGATTTAGAAGAGTTGAGAGAGCTAGGTTCTGGAACATTTGGTACAGTTTATCATGGCAAATGGAGAGGTACTGATGTGGCCATAAAAAGAATAAATGACCGTTGCTTTGCTGGAAAAGCCTCAGAACAGGAACGCCTTGTAATTTCTCACCTTCAACTTCATTTTCTTATATTGTTTTATTTTCAAGGTTTAATGAAGAGTACATTTAATTAATGGGTTCCTTCTGAAAAAAATATCCTCTTTGGTCCTTTGGAAAGTTGATTGTCGTACCTTGTAAATATCTGGTCATGCGAAATTGATGAACTCAAATAAACTTTTCTAAAGGTCCAACATCAATAAAAATGATTTAAGATTGTACAAGAACTTTATATTACATGCACAACTTTCTTTAATGAGTTCTGTTGGAGAAGGCTATGCTGAACAGCTACATGATGTGGAAAGTACTGTACACACAGTTCTATTGTTTTCAGGTGCCAATATGAACAAAACAATTTTTTCATAGTATGAATAATATATAAGTTTTCATTTGTTATTTTGCCATCAGAAAGATTGTTATATTAGGATGTCTTTTATAATCTTAACTAGTAAACAAGTACTAATTATGGAGAGATGCAAATATATGGCTTTTGTGGCCAGACTTATATGACCAAAGCAGATGCCTTATAATATAGGTTTTCACATAATATTTTGATGGAAAGACCAAAATGATACAACTGTTTAACATGGAGGTTTGAATTGATATAATTTAAGGCAGCGATTGCTGTAAATGCCAATGACCTCTTCAGCCTCACCAATATGAAACCCTTGCTTTTCTCATTATTATCATATTCTTTTTACCTTTCTTTTAGAGGAACGATTTCTGGAATGAGGCAAGCAAGCTCGCCTCTTTGCACCATCCAAATGTGGTTGCATTTTATGGTGTGGTCGTAGATGGGCCAGGTGGATCTGTTGCAACTGTGACAGAGTACATGGCTAATGGTTCCCTTCGTCAAGCTTTGCAGCGAAATGACAAGTATGTTCCTAATTGCATTAGCTAGATGTGTTATTTTATGTTTTGTTATTCTTACCCCTTCTTTGTATGTATGTTATTTGCAAATCACAGCCAGAGTTGTCATATTTAGCACTAAAACCTGATATAGTTTGGATTGTTGCCATATTGACAAAATGTTAGATCATTTGACTGTAGGAACTAATTTCATAGATGTAACCAAAATATCAGGACCAATGGTGCTAGTTAACCCAATTCCCTGCAGATCCATCTTGGATTTGATATGACCTATTCGTACACGACCTGAATCTGGTTAACTATGGCAGGCAATTGTTGAAAAGATTTCATTATACAATGGTGAAGGTCTATTAAATTAAAACTTAACCTGCCTGAATACTAGAATATGTTATTTGTGTTATTCAGTTTATCTAGGATATATGATACTACTAATCTAATGTGTCACAATTATGTAAGGTTTTCATTTTTTTGCATGTTTACCAAAATCCTCTGCCATTCTGAATTTGCAATTTGCTATCTTTTAATGAACGCTATTATCTAGTAGTTTATTTATTGAAGAGTGTAAACTAGAGTCCAAAACAGAGGACCAAATATTTCGGCTTGACGTTGAACCTGACCCTATGTGAATTACTGTAGCAGGAAACTTTTGGATTTAAAAAATGACTTAGCCTATCCTATCCTACCCGATAGAAGTAGTCGAGATAACATAGTCATTTTTGGACTTAGCCTTGAGTATTGTCATTCTTTGCAAAGAAACATATATGCACTCTGTTAGTTAGTCAATAAGAAATTAGTAATCCAGAGAGATTCTTAAGATATATTGTTATTTAAAAGGATCCTGGATCAGCGTAGACGTCTCGTTATTGCAATGGATGTGGCTTTTGGGATGGAATACTTGCATGGCAAGAACATTGTTCACTTCGATTTAAAAAGCGACAACCTACTTGTTAACTTAAGAGACCCTCATCGCCCTATTTGCAAGGTATCCTCTAAAACCTTAGTGTATTGTCGTCTTGTTGTTCTCAGTGAAATAGTATGGAGAGCAGCCAACCAAATTTTTGTAATCTTTTTTTTTTTTTTAAATAAAGAAGGTAACATCAGACAAAAATATCAAAATATAAATGAAAAATGCCACGGATAACAATAAAAATTTGGGAGATTTTGCATAAACAGCTTCTCTCTTAGTTTCTTTAACAGTAAACTATCATTGTAGGCCGGCCTTCTATAGACAAAAACTAATGAGCAGATGGGGTTTTTGCATATTTTGATGGAATGAGGGAAAGGTGCAGATAGTATAGTTTATTATTAGACAGGTGTGCATTATAGTTCATTATTGTGTAGTGTTATGCATCAACATGATGTCCCTCATTTTGATAGGTGCGTACATGATATTTTAAAAATTTTGTAGATATTGGCCCTTGCATATGCTTTCATAAGAAGTCAAACGTTGGTGCTAATATTTTTTAGAACTTAAATTCATTATTCTAGGTTGGTGATTTGGGCTTATCAAAAGTCAAGTGTCAAACATTGATATCAGGTGGAGTTCGGGGTACCCTTCCGTGGATGGCTCCTGAGCTTTTAAATGGTAGCAGTAGCCTTGTTTCTGAAAAGGTAACATGACATCTCTTTCTTCCTATGCTGCACGGATACTGATACAGGTATCGTATCAGATAAAATAAGGATTCAGCGTTGCAACATTTTTCAAAATACAATGTATATATTTATTGTTTTTGACGTAGAATAGTTAATATTATGTAAACTGAAATAAAAAAGTTTAGGGTCACAATAAAAAACCTATTTTGGATTATATTGGTTGGAGCACTGAGCACCTTTAATCTTTCTCCTTTGTTTGAAACCTTGGAAGTGCCTGCCAAGTTCTCTCTCTCTCTCTCTCTCTCTGATTCTGTGTGTTAATTTGTGTCTCTCTCTGAGCTTCCAATCATTAATGTGTTCCAGGTTGATGTTTTCTCATTTGGAATTGTTATGTGGGAGCTGCTTACTGGAGATGAGCCTTATGCAGACTTGCATTATGGAGCCATCATAGGTATAACATATCTAGTCTGGAGTATTACTTATGCGCCCTTCTAAACTTGCAAGTTTTATAATTTTATTTGAGGGTATAAATTGTTCATTTTCTTTTAAAATAGGCGGTATAGTGAACAATACATTGCGGCCCCCAGTGCCAGAGACGTGTGATTCAGAGTGGAGGTCCCTGATGGAGCAGTGCTGGTCGTCAGATCCATCAGGGAGGCCAAGCTTCACTGCAGTGGCAAATCGACTGCGGGCCATGGCCACTGCTCTTGCTCAGAAGGCTCAACAGTCCCAGGCCCCAAAATAGATTTCTTCTTTAGAGAACACAATGTCGATATGTACCATGGTTTTAAACACTCTTAGTTCACTGGTTGGTGTTGGTCCATTAGAGAGACACTAGTCAGATAGAGTGTAGGTTATGGGTGTTTTTTTTTCTGAATTTGATAGTTGAGTGCTCGTGGTTCTAATACTGTGTTGTGTTGCTAGGGAGATTGTGTATGAAACAGAAAACTCAGCAACAAAAAAAAAGAAATATTTAAGAAAACTATGGGTGGTTAGGATCCATTGATAATACAAGCAAATAGTTCTAGCAAATTACACTATAATAGATATTGGAACCAATGTTTCCCTCGATATTCTTTGTTTTTAAACAACTAAGCTGAAATAATAAAATTCAGATAAAGATCCTGAATTGTGGTTACAATTTTGTGAAGGCAGTACTAAGCTTTGTGATGACAATCTTTGATGTAAAAGCTACTTTTGTATGCACTCTCCTAAATGTCCAGCTCTGAGGCATGTTTACCTGCATTAGATCTGAATCTAACTTTCGTCAGGAAGAGCTAAAAAAATATGAACATGCTAGTATGTGAACTCAATTTATTTCAGATGATTACCTCTTGGTTTTAGTTTTAACGGGTCCACATGGGTTGCTATGCCAGTTCCTCTTCCTCTGGTTAATAAACCAATTGTTTATCTGTTTAAGTTGTAACCCTGTTTCCTGGACCAACCTTGCCTTATCTTCCTCCTGTTCAAACAAGTTTTAGTTATCAGGGTGCGGTACAGAAAACATGATAACAAAAGAAGAGAGAGAAAATACTGTACTTAACTGTAGGATACGGCCATTTGGAGTGAGATTGCCACCACGATTTCAAGAGAGAAGCTGTGTCGCCTGGTAGTTTTCCAGCTCTTCTCTTTCTAAGTATCTCTTCTCTAATGTCATTAATTTTCGTCTTAAAACCCTAAGGGACCATTTTGCAACATTTGTAGTATAAATAAATTTATCTCTAGTAATATTTATAAGCTGAAGTTAGTATGTTTAAGACAAGCTGATCAGAGATCATCGTGCTTTAGATATGCCAATAGTACTCATCTGGAATTTTGGCAGCATGCCTGTCAGTACTTATATGTGCCAGTAAAGGACTTGCTTAAAAATTGAAATTCCTAGTGGAAGTTTTATGTAGCACCAAAGCTTAACTATATGTAGTACACTGCTGAAACTGTTATGTAGTTATCACAAAAAAGTCCCATGACCACCTTATATTAAGGGTACAGTACACTGCTGATACTGTACGTAGTTATCAGGTCCCCTACCAGTGTGTACCGAAAATGACAACATGAATAGATTTAGTCAATAAACCAAAGGATTAATTACTTCAAAGATCGCTTTCTTTGATAGGTTAGCAAACAATAAAGCCAAATTTGCAACTAACCTCTTTTAACTCGGTTTTTAGCTCCAGTCTAACGCGTTCAATTAAGGATCTTTCAGCCTCAGAAGGGACTAAAGGACCATAACCCATATCAAGCCCGTCTGAACCTTGATCGGGTAAATTCGCATCAAGATCTCCATTTTCATCTGTGTTGTCATCTTCATTGTCAGACATAGTAGCACCTGTGCTTTCCTCTGGAGTAGCACCTAAAAATGCAATACCAAGAGAGAAAGATTACCGAAGTCTGAAAAATAAAACGTTGCTGATAGTGATACATTTAAAATCAGACCAAAGAAATGATAAGTACCAGTTAAGGTCTGAAGAGACTGTTCAATTTCCCAGCAAGCCATGACTGCTTCCATTGCATGAACTCTGACATGCTGTTGAAGTTGCTCTTTGAAGGAATTAAGTAGTAATACATAATGTGCCTAGAAGATTAAACAAAATGGTCTCAGATTTATTAAATATTATACTGAGTAAATTTCATACCTAATTTAAAATTACATTGTATAAATGCCCAGATGGCGTTTATTAGAAAACACTACTACTGCAGAAATGAGTATTTTGTTCTACTCTGCATCAAGGACTTGACAAAAACAATTACCCAAATTATGTCTCAAATTTGTCAGCTGAACTTTCTTGTTGGTTTATATATTCAATTGTTTAAATTGTATTAGGGTTCCAGTTGAAATGTCAATTGCCCCCTTACATAATTAAGCAGTAAATCAACCTAAAAGTAGAGAGGGGAATGGGTACTGAAATTCAATTTACCATGAAATGATCAAGCTCTTTGCCATCGCTTCTCACCGCCGCGGCAGAGGCAACATTAGAGTACTTAGCTACAACACGAGGTGATTCTGCCAGCTGGGCATCAAGCGTTGCCAATTGGTCAACTGGAGTGGCGACTCTCATGCACGCCACGTGTGCAGCGAGCAACTGTTCGAACAATGGGTGATTCATCAGCTCTGCCTTCAACTTTTCACCATCACCAATTCCAGTTCCAATTGTTCTAAGCAATTCTGGCTCTTGATTTGTGAGCTCCTCTGAGTAAAGATTGCTGTAATATGCCATTATTGTTAGAAATCAAGCAAAAGCAGAGACCAGAGAGATTTTTTAGGAGAGAGGAGAGGATTGTCCTTTGTTGTTAGTTTGGTGTAGAGAAGTCAAAGAGAGATGGGAAAGGAAAGGAGAGAGAGAGAGAGAGAGAGAGAGAGAGGAGAGGGAGTAATTTAGTAGTGAGCTGGCTGTGCTGTCCGTACAATTTGGTGAGGGTTAGTTTTAAACTTTTTGGAATCCTAGTCAGATTCACTCTGTACACATGAGTAAAGAAATATTTGTAAGAAAAAAAGAGTATAAAAAAAGATTCCTTGTTTTGATTAGATAAATTATAATTTGCTTCATTCTGTCTGCCATTTGTTCTCTTTTAAAACGGAGAATGTTTAAACTCTGATAGTACAAGTCATAACTGTCTCTTAGTTGTCATTATAGCGCATTACCGTGACGTTAAGCATTTACTAAGTCAGCAAATGCAAACTACAATTTCTTGACAAAAATGCTAGAATCCGAGTTTTAACAACAACAAAAATGTGAAGCGCATACTAAGTATGCTAGAATCCGAGTTTTAACAACAACAAAATTGTTACTTTTTGAATTTTTATTTTTTAAATGTTATTATAAATAAAAAAATCGGAGAGGGGTATGATAGTCATTTTTTTAATTTTGATGGGAAAAAAGGACAAGGTAGTTAATTTGGGAAACAGCAAAATGCAGGGACCAGCTGGCTTTATTTAGATTAAAAATGACACAACGTCGGTTAAAGCTGCATCTCTTTAAAAAAAGAACACTAACATCACATGTTGAAGTTTGAACTGAATGATTGGAGTAGTAGGTACGTTGTAACAATTTGTACCTCCAAAGTCCAAATCCATATACCTCTTTGTTTGGCATTTACCACAAACACCAACATGAAAGGACATGGTTTCGGACTTTAATTGGTACCACACCAGCCACGCCTGGTACCACTGTGTCATATTTTCTGTCCCGGTTCGGAACCGGGCCCAATTTCTTTCATAAATTAGCTTTGGTTTTCAACCTTTAGCATTTATATTTTGGAATATTTGGGACTAGACAAGAACCATTAACCTGAGCATCTCAAAATAATATCTGGTAGATAAGTACTTCTTTTGAGAGAATAGTAGAGGTGGCATCTAGAGGATGGGAATGCTGACAAAATATTAGAATTTTTTCATCTATAGAAATTATAAAATTCAGATGTACGAAAACAGACAAATATAGTAAGATCGGAGGCATTGAGTCTGATCCAAGTTTATGGATCGGAGTCGATGATTCAGATCCATAAATAATCTGATTTTCTGTGGCATCCATATTCTAGAATTTCCGATCAACATCTATGGAGATCGGAGTCAATGATTCAGATTCATAAATAATCTGATTTTCTGTGGCATCCATATTCTAGAATTTCCGATCAACATCTTTGAATGTCGCAGAAAATCAGGTTATTTATGGATCTGGATTATTGATTCTGATCTATAAACTTGGATCGGACTCAATGCCTCCGATCTTACTATATTTGTTGAAAATGAGGTACTCTTTCTGTTTCTGTACATCTAAATTTTATAATTGCTATAGATAAAAAATACTCCAAAATATTATCACAAATAGTGCAAATCACAGTGAACAGGAGGACATAGTAAAGGTGGAATTGTGTCTCTAAAATTGGAAGCAAAAGTAAATCTGCAGTTCCTCAAAAAAAAAAAAAGTAAATCTGCAGCAGAACGGCCTTAGAGGTATCTTTTCTCACTCTCTCTGTCCTTTCTTTCGTTAGGTGTCGACGAATTAAATGGTAGCCGGTGGCCAACTCAAAGTTCTTACCCAGGTATATAAACAAACATAATCAAAATCTTACAGCTAGGGCCGTAAATGAGCTGGTTTGGGCTGAGCTGAGCCTTAGCTCAGCTCATTAATTTTGGACCGAGCTGTTAGTGAGCCAGCTCGTTAACAGCTCGCGAGCTAAAATCTCAGCTCAAACTCGTGACGAACCAGCTCGCGAGCCAGCTCATAAGCCACGAGCTGGCTCACTGGATTTGGTTGGACCTTGTTTTAAGAAGAAAATAAATTTTATAAACCTTTTTTGACCGAGCTGGACCGAGCTAAACTGAGCTGGACCAAGCTTGACAGTATAAAATACATACAAATTGATACAAATTCACAAATTAATGCCTAGTCGAGCTAAGACCTTAGCTCAGCTCGTTAATTTTGGCCCGAGCTGTTAGCGAGCCAGCTCGTTAACAACTTGGTCCACTATCGAACGAGCTGTTACCGATCGAGCCAGATGTGAGTCACGAGCGAGCCACGAGCTACAAGCTTTTTGGACAGCCCTACTTACAGCACTCCATTTTAACACTCCTTGGTAATATTTAAAATATTGTTTTTTTACATATATGCTGTTGATGCTGCATAACATACAAGGATAGGCGCTTATATATGCGATTGAATATATATGCAAAGTTATGCTTTGAATAAGATATTGAAAGTTATAGAGTGAGCCTATGGTAATATTCAATGTGCACGTCGTCGATTCTATAAGTTTTTATTTTTATTTTCAATATTCTATAAATTTTTACATATATGATCTTGATATGAAAAATGTACTTGATGACAAAATTTTACATTTTTTTACTATTATTTAAAATAAGTAAAAAAATCATCTAATTTAATGATTTTGGACCATTCAAAATAGTTATTTTCTATCTATCTAGATAAATAGTAAATAAAAAAAATAGTAAACAAAGTAAATAAAATAAGTAAATTTGATTTTTGATACGACCTGCTTACGGGAGCAGGCTGTATCGTCTCAAGGCGGGATTGAGACGGGTTATGAGGAGTGTACGTGTGTGAGGTATTGAGACTCTGACCTCTTGAATATCTTAAGTGTGTGAAATTGTGAACCCCCTCCTTGGTCTGGCCTTGGGCCTTTTATCAGGGACGGATCCAGGATTTTCGTCAGGGGGGCAAAAAAATATCGAATCAGGTTTAAATAGCTAATCGGATTTAAACCCATTAACTAATTAGGTATTTGATAAAAAATAATACTTTAACTTATACTTTATAATACTCTGACTTGTAATTTATGATATTTTGACTTATAATTATAATTACCAATTATATTTCAAGAAATTTATTTTAATTTTAACTATAAATTTAACCCGAATTAACAATTAAACATTCAGAGGGGGGCAAAAAAATTTCCAAGAGGGAAAAACCAGTCGGAACCGATAAATTTCAACTAAAACTCAAAATCCAGGAGGGGGGGGGGGGGCGACTGCCCCCCTTGGAATACACTGGGTCCACCCCTGCCTTGGGTCGCCCCCCTGGAATACACTGGGTCCGCCCCTGCCTTTTATAGGTCGGCCCTTTGGCTGTCGTTTAGTGTCGACCGAGAGGCCTGACACTTTTCCTACTAGACAGTACAGAGACGGTTGCAGAGATCACTCCATGGGAGTTATCCGAATTCATGGACTGGACCTCCCGAGTAGGCCTTTCCGGACCCGTGTCAGGAACCCTGCAAGAAAGCCTTGCTAGGCCATGAACCACGGCCCTCTTAGACCTGTTTTGCATGTTTAAGTTGTGAGTCTTGGGGAAGGCTGGTTCTTAGCCTTGTTTTTGAATTGGCTGTCTAGAGCCTTTAGATTACGGCTCTATCAATTTTCAAGTATATTTTCATATGAAGATCATATTGAGCTATTCGGATGCACATTTGAACTTTGAAAACATAGATACAGATTCATAGATTGCAAAGCATCGTAGCCTCACTCAAAGTTACGAGCTAAATAAATCTTTTGAAAAATTGACAATTTTAAAAAAAAAATGTACTAAGATATTAGTATAGTTTATGAATTTATTAAATGGAAGTGTACAATGTTCATTTTTATGTGTATAATCATACAAATGTTTAAAAAATAAATTTACTATTGAATATGCATACTAGTATTCATAAAATTTCGTACCGCATAAATGGTATACAGTTACATGCATTGTTTTTTAAATTGCTCTCGAGTGTCTGCCCATATACAAGAGCGGAGGCATATATATTAAATGGGTTAATTGACCCCATTTATTTTGAAAAACTAATTATTATATATGCTACTTTTGTATATTTTATAGTTAAATGTTAAGGATATCTAATAAATGATCCCCATTGATTCTCTGAAAATTTTATATAGTTGATCCTCATTCATTTTTCAAGAAAAAAAAATAGACTATTAAAATGTGTACAACTTGGAGACATAACATTTTATGTTTTTGACCCCCATTAGTCAAAATTCTGTCTCCAACCCTGCCCATATATCAACGATATAGAAAATATACCACTATGGAATGATATATTTGTGCATAGAAGAATAACATCAATTCGAAAATAGCTGAATTAACATTATCGATATTCTCGTTTTGATACAATCTAAACGATAAACATATTTCTCTTCAGCTCTCTGCAGACTATAGCTGAATTAACATTACTTATTTCACTAACTCAACAAAACGATATTTTATAAACTAGCATCATATCTAATAATACAATCTAGATAGTATGTACACTAAAAATTTTACAAAATTAATATTTTCTTTGAATTATTCGAATTATCGGTCTTCTCTCACACTATTTATTTGACGATCCAAACACATATATATTAAATAAAATTTATTTCATGATGCAATGACCGTGTATAAACAAACAATTGTCGCTCTATAAGATAAGAGAGCCGGATATAATTTGTAAACCGGAAATATTGGGAGGATTTATTAGAGGCAGCCGGACCAAGTAATTTGTACTTGTGCCAATAATATGTCATGCCGCAATTAAAGGCTGAATTTTTTTATTTTTGGAAAAAAAAAACAAATAACCAATTTTATTTTCAAATTTATCAGATTTGCAAGTTAAACCTGCGAAACAGCAGGTTGATTTTGCATGTTTATGCAATTTCTGCATGCATTAAATGTCAGAATGGTCCCGCAAAACTAATATGCTAGTTTAAACCTGCAACCTGGTAAATTTAAACAAATTTAAAAAACTGATTAAACGGTTTATCTTTTTTTTTTTTTCAAATACGGTAAATGAAATAAAAATTCGGAATTAAAGGAGCAGTTGTATGTTTGCAATGCCAAAATTTGTACGGCAATTTCTGAAGCTCGTTTCCACGGGAAACTTGACGCAGTGCGTACTGAAGAAATATCCAATTCAGATTCCAACATAAACAATGGCCACACCAGATCCAGTCCGATCATGGAGTTTTATGTACAACTTGAAATCTGAACCACATAAATTAAATGGGATGATCTTCTAAAACAATTAAACTTCTGTTGACTGGATGGATATCTAAGAGGGGAGAGGGGGCTGTCCGATGCCCATCGGACTGAGTTGGGTTCGATGGGTGGTTTCTACCGTCCGATCCACTTCAAAATCTGTGCATGTAACTTTAATATCAGTTCTATTTGCTTTAATATCTGTGCGCACAGATTTTGAAGTGAAATGGACGGTAGAAACCATCCATCTAACCCAACTCAGTCCGATGGACATCGGACAGCCTCCTCTCTCATCTAAGAGTACATGACGGTCTTCTAAGCATTTTAATTACTTGACTACATAGTGGGACGGCATGGACTTTATTAAGATTTACACCTTTGATTTAATACTCAGAGTTTTGAGAACTAGCCTTTGGTCTAGTGGCTAAGGCACATGGTCTCTATACTAGAGGTCATGGGTTCGAAACCCAGATGGGGGAAATCATTTGTTATAATAACAAATATATTAAATAGTTGGGTGGCTTGACCTCCAACCTTTACTCAAAAAAAAAATACTCAGAGTTTTCAAGAATCAAAATAGTTGTATACTTTGATTGCATGGGAAAGCTTTTAATTTTGGAATATTAATCTAAAAGCTTCGTTGAACTAGTCAAATTAGAATTAAAAGGTATTATTTTTACAAGGCTAGCTTTTGTTTTTTTCCTTTTTAAATATGTGTGTGAGTTGTTGTTGAAGGGCAGCGTTATTTTGAGATAGAAAAGTTGAGTTAATTGTTATCTTGTATCTTCTTTTATCTGAAACTTCTCTCTCTCACTACCTAACTGGTACGTGAGCTTAGCGGGTAAGATCGTATCGGAACCGTCTTGTGTCAAAACTACAGTTGAAATAATGGTTTCTTTGGTTATACTACTACTCACAGAATGTGCACTGCTTAGATGGGACCATCAACTTGATCTAAGACCTACCACAAAAAATAAAATAATTAAATAGAACTTGATTTTGACCTTTTAGAGGCATGTCTCCTGAAGATTCCCTTTCTCTCTGTCTCGGATGGGACCAAGATTGTTTCGTTCCGATTTAGATTATTGAATGGTTTCGTTATTTATTCACAATTAAGCATTGAATGTAGTGCTTCGACTCTTTTGCTTGATCATTCTTTCTGAAGATTATGCGTTGCATGATTTCCTCTAGTGCATTTATTATTAAAGCGAGGCTATTTTTTATGTGTAATCATCGATTGCTACAGTGGATTTATATCTCAATTTTTAAAGTTCAAATAGTATATTTGAATGTTATCTTTATATGAAAATGTATACGCAAACTACATTTATATATTTTTAAATTTGTTTTACTATTTTTTGAGATAGGAAGAAAATTATTATTTTTGGATTGTTCAGAATTTTCAAATCAAATAATTTTCTATTATCTAAATAATAACAGACAAATTTTAAAAACAAAATTAAAATTTTGATTTGCAAGTACATTATATGATGATCATGTTAAAAAATTAAGTTAGATTGTGACTTTAAAAATAAAGATACAGAGTACATAACATCCATTGTGTAATATATATTACCATAGACTTGCTCTATTTATTATATCGTTTTCTTATCTTAGTTGACAACTGACAAGTGATATGCACTAAATATTGTATTATATATTAGAACTAAGAGTAAATCTAAGGTGTGATGTGCTCATTAAGAGAGTTTGGTGAGCACAACTCCAAAAATACATCGGATATGCTTTAAATGATATATCCAAACCGTTGAAATCCATGTACTTCGTGAGTGATACATGTACATGCAAAATTTTGAAAGTTTCGAATTCATTTGCTACGAGGTCAAGCGGTCAAAGTAACGAATCTTTTAATAAGTTATTATATTAGTTGTTTTATCTTTTTATTTTTCATCATTACTTTGACCGCTTGACCTCATAGCAAATGAATTCCAAACTTTCAAAATTTTACATGTACATGCATCACTCACGAAGTACATAGATTTCAACAGTTTGGATTTATCATTTAAAGCATATCCGATGTATATATATATATAAGAAACGGTACAGAACATCTCGTTTCTTGTATATATCCAGTGCACATAACAAATATAAATGACAGTATGGTAACAACAGTAGCAGACTAGTAAAGCATTTTGACTGTCATGCAATATGGTTTTGTTATCCACCTTTTTGCTTTTTGGGCCTGTCTGATTTATCTTTTGCTTCTGGGGGTTGATGATGATTTTTATGTGAAGCATTTAATTGTACAGACTGTCGTTCTGGAACCGGAGCCCTTATTCTAACAGTGGCTCAGGCATCACAGGCTATAATCTTTATTCACTTCTTTATAAACCCAGTGCACGTATAATAGGGACGAGATGCTTTGTACTGTCTCTTATATTTTTTTTAACTGTTTAGTTCGGTTTAGTTAATTGAATTTTGATTAAGTGGGACAGGATAAATTGTCCCGTCCGTAGGGACGGAATAATTTAACTCGTTCTACTTAAATTTCGAAATTTTTCAGAATCTGTCCTCTTTTTCAGTATTTTTTTTTATTTAATTTCGATTAATAAAAATTTCGGGGTAAAATGCATTGCAGGAATGAAGATGATTGAAAAATAATTGTTACATTACGTGATAATTTTTTATGTATGTATAATTTTGAGAATAAAGATATCTAACTCATAAGCTGAATTAGGACTTAAATATGATTACATTTTTACAGGTTCTTTAAGCTTCTGAAACAACGAGTGCCGTTTTTCTTTGTTCATTTTTAAATAGTTGGACACAGATAAAAGGCCTTGAGCAACGCTGCGATTTTTTTTAGTAGAAATTGTTTTTTCTTTATTTTTATTTTTAAAAAGAACTAATTCAATTTTTCTGACTCAAGGAAAAATATTTATCTGCCAGGCGGGCTACTAGAATAATCTTTAGATAGAAACGATTCGTATTTAGAATAATATAAATATTATACAAATAATAAAAAAAAATTCATGCCAACATATATTATAAATTAAGAGTTGGGCTACGGTACCTCGCGAAGTAAGACGAGTGTTTTACTTTACGTATATATCTTCAATTTTAAAGTTTAAAATGTCGATCTGAACCGTTCAAGTTGATCTCCATATTAAATTGTGCCTGGAGATCAAATTTTACAATTTTTAGAAATTTTTTATGGTCCATGATTTTCTAAAAACAGTGATTTGTAAAAATTTCAAAAAAATAGTAATTTTTTTCTAAAAATTGTAAAATTTGGTCTCCAAGCACAATTTAATATGGATATCAACTTAAATGATTCATACCTATGTTTTAAATTTTGAAATTGAAAATATAGATGCAAAGTAAAACACTCGCTTTACTTCGCCAAATACTGTAGCCCAAACTCTATAAATTTATTAATTTTTTGCACGCACTGAAAATTGTTAGGTCTAAATTTTCCTTCCAAAATAAATGTAGTGATAAGAGGTACTATCGTAAAGTCTAGATATATCATATTTTTAACTCATAACCAAGATATGCAATATGTTTAGAAGAGTTCTGATCTTGGGTTTGAAATTGGAAAAACGATTTAGATGCTTCCGGGCTTAAAATTTTAAATAGTCTCCCATTTCATTAGGGGCAGAGATTAGGAATGAGACTTGTCTGATTGTCTCCGGTTAAAAATATTTTAACAAAATATGTTTTTCTTATCGTGTTTTTTGAGATTTAAAAAAAAAATACATTTGTCGTTCAAAATAATTATACAATTATATTTTATTTTAAAATTTTGTTTCATTCTATTTTGTATCCTTTCGAATCAAGTTTAAAGTATGTTTGTGTTTCAAAATAATTACACAATTATATTATATCTTAAAATTTGTCCCATTCAATTTTGCACTTTGCTTTCCCTTGATCAAGTATGAAATAGATCAGTTCTTAAATTGAGCAATTTCTCTTAATTAGTTTTGTAAAGTTTTTTTTTAAATGCACAAAAGAATTTGAAATTAAAAAAAAGATTAAGGCCCATCAGTTATTGGAAACCATTGAATGCAGAAGATAACTTTAACTTTAATTTAGGGTCTGTTCGGCGGGGCATTGGGAATGGGTATGGATACGGTAATTGAGCTAAAAATTACTGTTTACGTGGGAAAAAAAATTCAATTCATTTCAGTTGAACTGAATTTTTTTTTTCCCGTGGAAACAGTGGAGCTGTCAAATAGGACCTAAGTTTCGGAGTGCTATTTTTCAGTTCAGGGCCCACCAGATTTCTTTTATGTTATATCAACATTATCCTTAATTAACAGCCTCTTAATTTCCCCCTAATAAATATCATGTCTATTATATTCTTATTCTTTCTATTTTGCCTAATGCTTATGTTTTTAAATGCAATATCTAAAGGTCTTGTTCGGATGAACAATAATATCATGAATTTGTGTGGGAATTTTGGACTAACGAGTTTTTTTTTCCATGATGTATTTGAGGGGCTATTTACCTAATTAATCTTGAATTTATATTCTCAAGTTTATTTTCATTCAAAGCTTAAATTGATGGAATAATAATAAT
Source organism: Carex arenaria (assembly GCA_964058825.1). Lineage (NCBI taxonomy): Eukaryota > Viridiplantae > Streptophyta > Magnoliopsida > Poales > Cyperaceae > Carex > Carex arenaria. The sequence goes on from CAXKVW010000735.1 coordinate 60,058, forward strand.
TAGATTAGATCAATTTTTATCTTCCAAGAGATTGTGCTGTACTTGTATATCAACATCTTCAATTTATGTTTTAATTTTAATTAATCCATTGTTTCAATAAGTCTTTGTCAATCTGTTTTTATTATACTTTGGAAATAAGTTATTGCTAGTTTAATTATTAATTATTTTTTCACCATCCCTTACAACTTCAATTTTTACAATTTATTTTTTATTTTCTTAAATTTTATTATATGTTAATTATTAGACTTCAGATTATTAGAACTTATAAAAAAATATTCATAATTATAAATTATAAATTAGCATTGATAATGAGTCTTTCAAAAAGAGGAAAATCTCGAATCAGAATTTTCCGCAACTTTTTTCACTATACCACCCAACATTCATTTTAGTACATTTCAATAATTGTTTCAATATACTCATGAGTATGAGCTACCATAAATTATTTGTAAATTTCTGTAAATCTCGCATAATTCCGTAATAATCAAACTAGCCCGAAGGAATTGTGTTCGTCTGAGATTTTTTTTTTTGACAGATTGGTAGTGGCGAGATTTTATTCTTTCACTGTCTTAATTTTAATAACTATTTCAGTGCCTGTCCCTCTGGATCCGATTTTCATAAAATAACTTAAATAAGTCTTTGGATCCTACCGTCCGATTGGAATTCAAACCAATTCGACTTTGGTTGAAATTCACGAGACCCTTTTAACATTATTCTGATGATCTGATCAGACAGTCCATATTCAAACTCAAAATTTGCGTTATTTTTAAGAGATCTGAATTCGTCTCATCTCATTCAACAACCATCTATCAATAATGTAACGCCTTGGAGAACAATAGGACCACTGGATACCAAACCTTCATCAACAGAGTGTAAATGTCACTTGGCTGTGTATGGGAATGGGATCCCCCTACATTTCCCCTTCCACATGAGATGCTTCAAATATTGCAATGTACCGGCACAGGTACCCGTCTCTTTCCCCGTCTCTTTCCCCATCCATAACCTGGTCGTTTCCTGCTCCCAATATCCCTCCCCCAAATGAGGTAAGTGAATTTCATTTACTGGTTTGGTTGTGAACTGCACTGTCTATGTGCCAGATCAGTAGGCAAATAAAATACATGATAAGAATAATGGATCAATTGCAAATCAGTCAGGCTCAAACAGCAAATATTCATGATCCAACAAGCCAAGGCTTGCTATTCCCGAGATTGCATCCAAACGCACCCATAGTTTATTTCAGTAAACCTTCTAATATTTTATTTGATATGTGAATAGTAATAGCCTCAATAAACCATTTGGAAGTATCTTAAACATAAAGCAATATCTGTACTATCTTAAAAGCCTTAGAACTTGTATCTGGGATGTGTCTTACAAGTTCCTTATATTTTGCAAACCTAAAATCACACTGCAAGATAAAATATTAATTTCACCTGATATTATTTTGAGATAATTAAATAATCAATTAAACAACGTTATAATTTGAAACCATGCAATATTACATGCCTTAAAACCCCTATCATTTTCAAAATTTGCATATGAATGATGTACTAAAAAAGACTGAAAGATGGAAATTTAGGACCGTTCAAAAGAAAATTTGAGATACTGAAATTCTCTAGTTAACATTATGATATGAATCAATGATGGCATCAGCAAGGTAATCACACTTAGCTAGGGACAGCCCGGCTAAGGAAATTCTCCCATCCTTTGTCATATAGACATGCCACTTGTTGGTCATGTTTTCACTCTGCAAAAAAAAAAAGACAATTAATAGATCTAAACAATAAATCTCATAACAAAAAACAGTGATTTATTAAATCATTATCAGAAATTTTGACATAAAAAGAATAACCGATACCATGCCTAGCATTGGCCATAATCACTACCAGTATAGTTCAATTCAGTTTTTCTTTCACGGGACATTATCTTTCTCTAAACTTTGGGATTTTCTGATGAGGCATATTCTTATAAAACTCCATTTCTTTTCTCTGCAACAAAAACACAGATTCAGGCACAAAAACTACCTGAGATGTGTTGAGGCCAGTAAAAGAGAACATGCCGATCTGTCTAAGAATGAACGACCAATCCTTGCCACTATTGTCTTTTTGCGACAAGTTATCATACAGTCTCTTCCTCACACTTTTAATGCGCCCTGCCATTTCTTCCATCTCAACCTTCCACTCACTGAAAAGATTCGGGTCCCCGACCACATTTGCCACAATTCTTGCACCATGAACAGGTGGGTTCGAGTACATTGGCCGCGCCAGGCGTTTCAACTGGCTCTTCACCCTGTCAACAATAAAAACATTGAAAAAACCAAGGTTACATAGACAATTTTTATGTAACACAGCAAATCGTGAAAATCACTATACTCAGCGGAACCTCAAAATGTCGAAAATAACTATTGTGACTGTTCTCTTCATATATGTTATGTTATACCAACAATAGCCCTTCGTAACTTGTATTTGGTGTTTCTTTTTTTCTTTTTATATAAAAAAGGACAGTGATCTACCTATTGGCTACATCTGACGAAGAGCAAACAACATTTATGGCGCCAATCCTTTCAGAATACAACCCAAGATTTTTACTATAGGACTGTGCCACAAAC
>CAXKVW010000736.1:0-243044 GCA_964058825.1 Carex arenaria
GCACATATATTGATGTATGTTGCATAAATAAATCACGGCGTGATTTGCTACATCTAAAAAATATTGCGCTTGAAAATTTTCATGTTGTTTTTATCAGTCCATTATTATCTGCATAGGGCAGGAAATTTGTTACTTTTGGAAATACTTTAACCACTCTGTGGCAACTATAAAGATCATGGATATACTGCTAAATATCTGTGTAGTCATGCTGGTAAATTTAGGTCTCATGAGGATTAAATCTGATTTGTAAGGGGTAAATATCCATAAGGAAACAAATTAAAATGTTACCAGTACTTTCATTGTGCATTTAAATCAGTGTTTAGCATGCCAACTGAGTGCTTGCTATCTATTCGTTGATTCTTCATTTCAGGAAGACCACTTGTCCGAAGGCAGTATTGTAGATATGATCCAAGAAGTTGTTGACTTGATCTGGGGCAACCTTTTGTGATGTCTCGTAGGCAATAGTTTTCTCTTTTGGTCAAATTTAGTCCTATTTTGTAGCTGCTTGCATGGTGTCCTGGTAGATGTTTTGTGCTATTAATCACTTGTAGCAAGTAGCCATAGATTGTTGAGGTTTTGTGATATCATGTTGGGTTTATGTGATATTCGCGGACAGAGTAAACAGTTTCGTCGTCATAATTTTGTTTTGGGGCAGCTTGTTCTGTGATGCATACTGCATGCATGTAAAAGAAAAGAGAAAAAAGAAGTGTATGTTAGATTTGATTGATTACGCATTTAATCTAATGGTTAATTCATAGAAATCTAACAATGGAGGACATCTTTCCATGCATGGGCACGACATACTCGTATCAGGGTGTTGTTGATTGGCAGTTCAAATTGAACTAAAATTTATCCAGCTATTCTTTCATCCGGTTGCATAAATATAAATTAAACCAATCAAATGATATGATAAATCAAATTAATAACTAATCAGAAAAGGTCGAACATTAATTCTGCTAATCTTAATTAGTATGAAGCTTTAGTTTATAATTAATTATACGTGTGATAACTGAAAACTTGATAACTTGTGTTTTAATGTGTAAATTTTCAGATGTTTACTTTATTATAATTTATCAAATCCTTGATGTACTTATTGACAAGGATACATAGAAAATTATCATCTTTAATTTGTTCTTTAGAAAAAAAAAAATGAAGGTCAAGCCTTCAAGTTTCATTAGAAAATTATCCTCTTTATTAACTACTTTATTTTTACTGCTCGAACAACATTATTTTAACGTTATTTTATAATTACAAAAATGCCAATTGAATTCTCAAAACAAGGTACTTGATTTTCATACAACTGTACAATCATTAACGAAAGTGCCACCTGCTCACCTCTGCACGAATTTAGATCCATTGTAATACCTCACCATATATATATCCACCGAAGAAGATACCATGCATCATGTGGCATTGGGAAGCAACTGGTGAATACTTCTCAAAATCAGCTTATGCTATTTTGATATCGGCAGGTAATTAATATCAAATTAATGGCGGTTTAATAATTTGTGGCCTGCTAAATGTCCTATAACAGCAAAGATAGGATAACATTTTAACACAAGATGTGTTGTTAATTAAGAAGACACATACAATGTCAATTAAATGAGGTGTATGTTATACTCTTCATGTATCCTAGAGACAGCAAGGCACCTCCTGTTTACGTGCTCGTATGCAACACGGGTATGGTACCGACTATCGGTGAAGTTGGGTATTAATCTCATCAAGAGGGAAGCAACCATATAACAAATATGGATTTCTTCTTCAAAATCTCTACGACAATTTTATTCTAACTCACATTTGGCAAGGTGCATGGAAAAACTTTGGATATCATGGCTCATATGTGCGGCATGGGCCATTTGGAAACAACGAAATGAGCAACTTTTTAGAGGAAGACATCCACCTCTTGAGATGCTGGTAGATCAGATTGTAGATGAATGTAAATATGGCTTATTTGTTAGGTGCAGTAGTAATTTCTTTAGCTTTTATTTTAGCTATTTTCTTTACTTTAATTCATTCTTTTGTAAGATGATTATTTTTTAATGAGAAGTATTACTAATGCAACATCCTGGCAGCTCCTGCCACGGAATTTCAAAAAGCATCATCTATAAATGCTAACTCCAAATTGCTTATGTTTCGTATCAATTTCGAGTGACCTAGACACTTAGGGGCGGATCTAGTAAAGGCTAGAGATAAGTGTCATATCTGAATTTTAAATTTTTATGGAGATTTATAGATTCGGACCAACTTAATTTGCTCTCCATCCTTTCTTTGAAATTTTATTTGCCCCCTTCTGAAATTCTAATTTGTAATTAGGGTAAAATTCATGGTTAAAATTAAGATAAACTTTATGAATTCTAATTGGTATTAGAATTAGAAATCACAACATTGTTTTTTTTATCTAGTATCTAATTAGCTAGTTGGTTTGAACTCAATTAGTTATTTAAATCCGATTCACTATTTTTTTTTACTTAGGAAAATCTAGGATCCACCATTGCAGACTGTTAATTAAAAAGCTAATCGATCAGATTTAAGTAAAAAAAACCAAGCACGAGTTGAGCAAATTAATTACACCAATCACTAACTGCAATTTAGGTCCGATATATTGTTGGTTCGGTGACACGAAATTTACCAAATTTTTTATTAATATACAAAAGAAATAATAAATTTAACAATCTATACAATTTATTTATGAAATTCACAATTTATCCAAACCGATGATATTGTCATCGGTTTCACAAGCTAGAACCGATGACACTGTCATCGGTTTAAGCCAAGCACGATTTTTGATGCTTTCTGCACACTTTTTGAAACAACGAACGACTCAGATTAAAACACTATTTGTAATGATTATAGAGTTGCGCAAATTTTTGTTAAATTTTTATTTTTTCAAAAATAGAAAGACTATAATATTTTCTGTATTTACCTAGAAGTGACTTTTGAACCGGGATCAATAATTCAGATTCAAAGCATTTTTATTTTTTTTCTAATAACACACAAAGAAATATTTTAATTTTTCTTACAGCCATGAAAAATATGATCTGAAAAATATTGATCCGGGTTATTTGTTTAAGTTTTTCTAATAAATTAAATTATATGGTATTCTATCTAATATAAAAAAATATAAAAATATTTCTAATATTTTAATAAAAAAAATATAACATTTTCTAATTAAATAAAAAAATAAATGAAAATTTATTTTATATTAAATTTGGATGAAACTTTGCGCAACTCCATAATCATTACAAACAGTGTTTTAATCTGAGTCGTTCGTTGTTTCAAAAAGTGTGCAGAAAGCATAAAAAATCGTGCTTGGCTTAAACCGATGACATTGTCATCGGTTCTAGCTTTTGAAACCGATGACAATGTCATCGGTTTGGATAGATTGTGAATTTCATAAAAAAATTGTATAAATTGTTAAATTTATTATTTCTTTTGTATATTAATAAAAATTTCGCCGAAATTTAACTAAATTGAGGTCCATTTTCCTACCATTAAATTAACTGAATGCTTAAGAGGGATTAGCAATTTGAGAAAATAATAACTTTGACATGCAAACTCAAATGCTGTTGAAATTGCTACATCCACTTCCTCTGATTTTCTTTTTTGAAACTCTTGGCAGCAGTTGCCATCACTTCCTCTGATTTTCATTTCATTAATTGGCAATTCAATATGATTTAGTTATACAACTAGCTCACATTTTAGATGCAAAATTGCTAAATTGCCTATAAAATATATTGGGTTACCTTTGCATGATAGAAAACTTAGGATTTCTGATTGGAGATACTTGGTGAACCAAATAGATAGAAAATTACAAAATTGGAAAGTTCACATGCTCTATATATATGAGAGAGACATACACTAATCAATATGGTGCTATCATCGGTTCTTATGGCCAAGTACGGATAGAAGTAGGAAAAAATATTCATTAGTCAATTTGCCTCTGGCTTGCATGATCAAAGAGTATGGTGGTTTAGGTATATTAAATTTGTAACAAATGAATATATAGTTGTTACTTAAATAGTGGTGGAAATTTTAAGGATCTAACATACAAGAGTTTATGGAAAACCATATGATCCCCCTAGGAAACAGTATAGATTAATATCACCTTTTTGGGCAAGTATTGTACAATTAGAAACATTAGGTCAATGTAGTATTGTAGTATACAATATTAACCAGGTTCTCATTCTATGGTACGGTTTTGGATAGATATTTGAATGAGCAATTGTTCTTTAGCATCTTCATATCCTACACTATATGATATATGTACTAATAAAGAGATACTCCTCACAGAATTTCTAACTACTCAAGGGCAAGCTCTTCGTTTTAGAAGAACATTAATAGAAACATTGAGAGATGATTGGACTCACATTTTAATTATGTCTTATTAGTCACACAACTTTCACTCACACACGGGTGTATTTATGATTCAATCTTTACATAAAATGTTAAACTATAGAGGAATTTTACCAAACAACCCCTTGTTATGGGACTTACAGATACCCCCTCAAATTCAAATTTTCATGTGGCTTACTTTTAAAAAAAAAGAAAAGGAATTCTAACTAAAGATAATTTAGTAAAAAAAAGTTGGATAGGCAAATACCAAATGCCCCTTTTGTGACCAAAATGAAAGTATTAATCACCTTTTTATACAATGTAAGTTTGTTACGATATTAACACTTTTGCCCTCACACTTCCTTCAAAACAGAAAACTGCATTCTTACTAGTATTCAAAACAGAAAACTGCATTCTTACAAAATATGCTTCCAAAATACCCCTCTTAAACAAAATCTGTTATTTTACTAATAATATCTGTGGTTGTATATTGGACAGGAAGCAAGAGATCAAAGTCATGGGCACAAGAGGAGGCAGCAAGTTGGATCCCGAATGAGATGGCTCTCGAAGAAATACTGCTGAGTTACTATCAGTTCGAAGCATTGCTAGACTAAATTGACAAAAAGAGAAAACTAAGACTCAACAGTGTACAAGTAACTAAGACACAAAAGGTTGTCCCAGATCAAGTCAACGACTTCTAGGATCATATCTACAATACTGCCATCACGCAAGTGCTCTTCCTGAAATGAAGATAAAAAGAATCAATAGATAGATATGTAGCAACCACGCAGTTGGCATACTAAACAATGGACTGATAAAAAAAAAACATGAAATCAAAGAAATGTTGACTAAATTTTCAAGGGCAACACGCCATGATTTATTTATGCAAAAACGTTTTAAATTTAAACCTCTGGCTTTATTTTACCCATATCAGCTAAGGAAATATGTATGATAGAAATAATGTTGACATGCGAAGAACCTTTTTCATACTACTAAATTAACAATTAGATGTGAATGTGCAAAAAAACTTAGAATATTGGTTATAATTTTGAAAAGCCTAAGAGAGAGTAGATTAACAGTTAATATTTCGGAGAGGCCCCTAAGCTTGAATGAAACGTCATTTACATCTTCATCAGTTGATTTAGTAAAGTCAAAGCGTCTGGCTTGTCTGAAACCTACTCTGATTTTGTCTCTGCTTAAAATTGTATGTTTTGTATGCCATACACCAACTACAACAAATCGGCCATCAACTGACTCCTTCCCTGAAGGCCACCTGAGCCCTCCCTCAGCCTGTGGGTCGATAACAGCAGAAGAGATTAGTTGGTTTATGCTATCCACAACATCAGCCTGCAAGCAATTTTTTTTATTTTAAATGTATTAACCTTAAATTATCCCAAAAGAGCCAGCAATCAGGTCTGGTGAGCAAGTATTACACTACAGGCTCTAATATAACTTGGGTAAAGCCAGTAACATTTTGTTAATGCAGGACATCTCTTTTCAGTTAATTATGGTGAGTATTATGGGGAGTATTTGGCATATGACGTTGGGAAGGTTGGGTCTTGTAACAATTTAAAAAAAAAATCTTATCAAGTATTAAAAAATGTTGTGTATCAAACTATCAAGTATTAAACTTACATCCAAGTTCTTTAAGTCTCTTTTGGTATTTAGCATTATTCGAAGATCAAAATTCTTGCTTAAACATGATACATCAGTCACCATATGCTTCAATGGGGTTTGTTCGACCTACAAATTAAATTACAATTCAAAATCATGTCTTGTTAATGACCGATAAATAAAAAATCAGCATATTTGTTCATTCTCTTTGGTAATTTACTAATTTAACAGTGGTTTCGTTCGGGTAAAATAGATTGGAAAATATATCTAAAACTAAATATCCAAAGTAATATGACGGCTGCAATCGTTTGGACAAACCCAACCCAGGCTCATCATTATAAAAAACTAAGCCATAATTCCTACCATGAGAGTAATGCATCCAGAACATACAATTGCACCGTTCAAATTGGATTCAGGTTAGAGCCAAGATTTCTGGATAAAGAGCCCAGCAATTACATTGATAATGAAACCAAATCAACAAAAACCAATACCAAAATGCTTGTGCATGTTCTCAATGTACAGAGAGGATATAGCAACAGAGCCATATCTTAATGATTAAAAAACAGCTAATCATGATCACCTTCTAATCCAGAAACAAAATAGCTACATAAATCTGGAAAACTTGATTCCTTAGCAGAATATAGTATATTGGAAGCAAAAGGTGCTATTAGAAACAAAAAAATAAGAAGCAGAGCAATAGCGTTTTACCTTGTAAAGCTCAAGATGAGTACTATCATCCGATGCTTTGCAGTTGCATTTATAAATCAAATTTCCCGTGCATTTGATTCTTAGCTGGTATTTGAACACAATTGAGACATTTAAAGTTAATACATTTAAAATTGTACGACCATCGACTAATCAGTGCTTGAATTGTATTAATTACCACCGTGTTTAATGAGAGAGTGCAAATCCATGATAATTGATAACATATTGGTTCCCTATGCTTGGATCAGAAATAAGGGCAGGGGTACCTTGATATGATAACGCTCCTTTGCCCTTTCAAACTTAAATCCACATTTCTCCACAAGTAGTTGTTCAACTTGTCTGATGTAATCTTCTGAAACTCGGGAATAAAATGTTTTCCGGGCCTCCTTATTCAACTCTCCTTCACTTGCTGAGGCATTTTTGATTGAGTCTAAGCAAACTGAAGGTTCCCTATCAACAAGCAAATACAAAATGAAGAAATTAAACTATGCGAAAAACTATGTAAAAAAATGAAATTAAATTAAAATTACTAATTATGAACTTTTCTCTGGGAGGGAAGAGAAAAAAATAACATACCCGAGCAAGAGAACTTTCCCTACCATCACTAACAGTTGAACATTTACAACTTCTATCTTCTCCATCATTAACAGCTTATCATCTACATTTTCTATCTCCTTCTCCTCCGTGTTCTGGCTAGCCTTGATCAAGTCTCTTGCAAGCTTCTCAACTATTCCCCTGAGAACCCCTATCTCCTCCTCGACCAGGCCCACTTCATCAGTGACTTTGACTATCAAAGGCTCTTCGATCTCTGTTGTTTCGTAAGCGTATGGTACCACAGTTAGAGCTTCTGTGGAGGAGGTGGTATACCAGCGGGTAATAAAGCGTCGACGGGAGTACGGGATCTTGTGTGGAGATGAAGGGGTTTGGGAGGTGACATTGCTAGGGGAGGTGAAGGGTTTGAGGTTACAGAGGACGAGCCTGAGGTTGGTGCAGGGTTGGAGGTGACATTGGCTAGAGGAGGCGAAGGGTTTGAGGCTACAGAGGACGAGCCTGAGGTTGGTGCAGGGTTGGAGGTGACATTGGCTAGAGGAGGCAAAGGGTTTGAGGTTACAGAGGACGAGCCTGAGGTTGGTGCAGGGTTGGAGGTGACAGTGGCTAGGGGAGGCGAAGGGTTTGAGGTTACAGAGGACAAGGCGGGGGTTGGAGAAGGGTTGGAGGTGACATTGGCTAGGGGAGGCGAAGGGTTTGAGGTTGGAGCGGGGTTGCTATTGAAGATGCGCTTGTGAGGCGGTATGTACGCCATGCTTGCGCGTGCCTCTTCTTGAGTTCTTGAGTTCTTGTTACCGTAACAAGAGTGATGAGTGAGTGACGACGATTTTAGAGCTGATATATAAACAGATGGAATTGATTTCGCATCTTCTGAGGTATCTTAACTTTTGGGTGTTTTTATGGAAAATCATAACCGTTTAAATAGTTCTACACGAATCGCAAAGCACAAATAATACTGGCCCCTACGCTATCCCCGAATAGGCACCGGACACGTCAGTCATGCAAAAGTTGAGATATTTCAGAGGATGCGCACTCCTCCTCCGATGGAATTCTGGAGAACTTTGATCCTGTGCGACGCTTCAGAAACGGCTCCTTGTGAAGTGAGTCACTATGGGTGGCACCATAGTGACAAGACTTGCGTTTTATTCACGTATAATTCGCGAATAAAACTTTTTTCAGGGTTTGCCGCACCGAACCGCGTATAAAACGTTGACCGAACATTTGACCGAATAATTCGCGAATAAAATGCGAATCACGAATTATTCGCGAATAAAACGCGAAAAACGAATTTTGAGCTAAACTCATTTCAAATAAAAAAAGTTGCTGCGCTGCATTGATTTCAAGCAAACTCATGTGAACAGGTGGGTCCCGCTTCTCTTGGCTTGGGTGTGGCTTTGGCAGTGAAGTCATTCGTGAGGTTTTTTCTTTTGCTGTTTTTTTTTTTTTTTTTTTTTTTTTACCTCGTTATTGTACCGAATCATTCCCGAATTATACCCGAATCACGAATTTTTGACATCGCCGAACCGAACCCGAATAATTGATTTATTACTATGGGTGGCACTATAGGAATACATCCAAACGGCCTGTTAGTGAGGTCTTGCGAGTTGGCTGCAACTGTTTGTATTCTAGAACAATCTTAGACATACAGAGACAGAGATCTCTTGTAAACGGTTGCTCAAGAAATAAGGAAAGCTTATTCATTTTTTAGTTTAATTTCCAAAATCGTTTAGTCACCCTTGTTATTGTTAAAGCTTGTAAAGTTATATCAAAATTAAAGTATCCCGTTTTGAGAATTCATTTGACATTTTTGGCAATAAATATAGTTAACGACATTTTCATATCATTTTGATTAGCAATTGTTTGTAAAATATATTGATGTCGACAAATTTGAACGTTGATTTTCAACTTATTAATTTATTTAAAATTAAAATTGAAAAGTTATAAAAAATGTTATGTAATAAGTACATCGGTTATAATTATTTAGAAGTTAAAATACGGATAGAATCAATTGATAAAAAAATTATGACACCCAACTAATATAAAAAAAAAAAAACAATAATTAGCTAAAGTAATGAGCCTTTCTAAATGTATTATGAAAAATGACCATTATTGAAATAACAGAGAATATAAAAAATTTAGATATTATAACTAATTCTTAGATAATTATTTCAGTTGTCCTCCAACATTCTATTCAATTGGTACGAATTTTGAATTATAATAGTTTAATATACATGCTTGGAGGATTAATTGTAGTGCTATAAAATTAAGTTAAAAAATGAAAGTTTTAACTTATAATAATGTCTTTAATTATTTATGTTTAAAAACTCATGCCATTTAAAGAGTGGAACTACCAAAATAATCATATATATCTTATGAGAGTTTGTTAACTTAAACATCACACAATTTCTTTTCCTTCTTTTGTAATTATTTATCATTATTTATCTTTTAAAAAAAAGATATATTCCGTTACAAATAAAATATTCACAATTCTTTAGAAAATTTAAACCGTGCTACTTAAAGAATAAGCAATATTCTTACATATATATACGTATACGTAGGTTATAAATCACTTTAGATTTTTCAAATCAACTTCTAATGATATTTAATCACTATTAGTAACAAAAAGGCTCCCAATTGTGGTGATTAAAATGTCAAATTGAAAGTGAAAAAGACTAAATGAATTTGTTGTTCATTGTTTAATCATTTTAAATTTTAACAGAAGGATAACTTAAATTTACCAATTTATATTGGAAATAAATAATCTAATATTATATAGAGTAGGGTTAAAATGCATTATTGGTTTTGTGCTCCTATCCTGCTCCACGTCCTTTTCTTTGTTTTCAAAGTTCAAACAATCGATCCGAACCACTCAAAATGTGTTTGGAGATTAAATTTTATATATATATTTTTTTTAAATTACTATTTTTTTAGATAGGTACAAAATTACTATTTTGGATAGTCCAGAATCTTCTAAATATAGTGATTTTGTGCCTATCTAAACAAATAGCAAAACTTTCCAAAAATTTTAAAATTTGGTATCCATGTATGAATATCATTGTAAGCAGTTCGGATCGACAGTTCAGATTTTAGAAACAAAAATAAGAATGTGGAGTTTATTGGAGCACAATACAAATGGTGCATTTTAACCCGGGCTTTTCAATCTTACACTCATTTTGTAACGGTTTTAAGCATTTTAGGTCTGAAACTGATGCACTAAATGTGTTTGACCCGTTAGAAAACTGTATTTTTGTACTAGTGAGGACCATTAAATTTGTTGCTAATTAACTTTTGATGTGACAATCATGACTGTATATAATAAGGAAAATTAGTATTGCCAATTTACATTCAATTTGCCCGGTTTCTTTCCCCCTCTTCATTCTCTTCACGGATCACTGTTTTTGAGTTCAATTCGGCACTGTATGCATTTGTGTACCAGTGCTGGTACCATTCGGTACTGTATGCTTTACTGTACCAGTCACAGTACCAGTTGCCTAACTAAATATGGTTGCTCCAGTTTAGCATGTCTTCCTGGACCATTGTACCAGTCCTGGTACCAGTCGTTGTACCGAAGACTGTACCGCCTGGTAATCTTCCTTGCCCACTTGGTTGCTTCTATTCCTCATCAAAGTCGCTGTATGTACCAGTCCAGCACCAGCCTTCTCATCTGGTTTGCATTGGGCCTGAATCCTGATTGAAGCAGTGTGTCACTAGAAGCAAGCTATACTCAAAGGTGGAGCTTATACATTGGGCCTGAATCCTGATACTTGTACATTGGGCCCTTTTCTTAAAATTTATTTTGTATACCAGTGGATGGTACAGTTGCAGTGTGGATTATTAGTGACAAGGCCTCTCACATGATAAAGACTAAACACAACCAATCAAACCTGGTTGTTGCTAGTTGTTTCCAATTCTCCACAGTGTCAGTGGAGATATCATCAATTCACTGCACAGGAAGGAGCATCTCTTGGGTTGACTTGTCTGATTTTTTTTACCTTTTCTGTGTTAGTGTACTGGTATTGCACCTATGTATGGTGATCACATTTTATTGGTTTTGTAAGCTTTGATTGGCCAAAAGTATATTATATTTTAGCTTAAGAAAAGTGCCCATACCCTTAATTATGTTTACCGTGTTCGGCAATCATGTGATGTTTACATTTTAAGCTGCACTAAGGAGCATCCGTTCGGCAAAAAAGTTATTAACTTTCTTAAGAAAGCTTTAAGCTTAACAAAATGCTCAAGTCATGTGAAACCATATCTTAAAAACTTGAGCAAGGTTAAGAAAGATGGATAAAAAAGTACTAAAAGGGTAACATTAAGTTTGATAAATGAGAATCAGTTTGATGAACTTAAGACTCCTTAAAGGAGTACTAAGAAGCTCTAAGTTATGATTACCGAACACTACATACATGTCATGATTTAACTAATCTTACCTGCATATTTTTATTTATATCTTTTTGGCATTTAATATAAATAAAAAAGAAATGATAATGGGAGGCAGTTAATGCTTAATAATAGGGGAGGAAAAAGAATATAGAAATTGACCAATACCAAAGTAGCACATGGGTGAGGTCCACTCAGCACCAATCTTACAATCAATCAACTATATCTCTATGCATTCCAACTGTATTCTATATCCAGCTTCCAGCCACACACACACACACCCGTGTTTTATTTATTTATTTATTTATTTGTTTATTTTGGTTTTGGTTTTTATCAAGTAGGACAACTGGACAAGGAAAAGGTCCTCTGTTTTTGTATTTTTGTTTTCTTTTTTTTGTTCTATTCAGATATATAGTACAAAGACATATCTGCGTATATAGGTCACAATTTCTGTGGGAGGTCATAGGGAATGTAATAAAAGAGAGAGAAAGAGGTTTCTTTTAGTCATTTTTTCCCACAAAATATGCCAAAAAACTGTGTCCCCAACCCAAACGCAACCTAAAATTGAGTTTCTTGGATAATTTTATGGGTCCGGGTTAACTGTTTACCTTTGGCTAACATTAGGCAGAGTGATAATAAAAAAAAATTGAAAAAAAAAATAAAATAATAAAAAAAATGTAAAACTTGGTCTCCAATGTATTTTTTTATACAGAGATAGCGTAAGTATTTAGATCAACTGTTTGAACTTTATAAATATAAATATAAATTTAAAGCAAGGAATGTTCCGTAATATGTATATCACCGTAGCCTCACTCACATTATGCACATACACACACACACACACACACACACACACACACACACTTTAATATAGAGATCACATCTAACAGTTTAGATCGACCGTTTAGACTTTGAAAATCGGAAAACGACTTGGTTGCACGGGAGCTCAGGAACAATCGATTGTATATTAGCCAACCTCTCTATATATATATAGAGAGAGAGAGAGAGAGAGAGGTTGGCTAATATACAACCGATTGTTTCTGAGCTTCCGTGCAACCAAGTCGTTTTTCAATTTTCAAAATCTAAATAGTCGATATAAACCGTTAGATGTGATATCTATATTAAAATGTACTTGGAGACCAAATTGTACATTTTGTTTGAATTTGTTTACTATTTATTAAATCATTTTGAAAATCATTGATCCAACGGTGGCTTAACCAAACAGTAAAAACAGAAGTTACCGTTGGATCAGCGATTTTCAAAGGTTGAGCTCGCACATGAGATGAGAGAGTCATTGTCATTTGCCAGATAAGCAGGATGTGCAATGCCAGCACCAAATCCAAATTCATTTTGCAAGAAGAACACCATAAACCTGATCCATATTACAGAGAAATGAACATGAGCCCCTGCCTGGTGAAAGATAGTACATCCTCTGATGCAACACTCTAGCTTCCGGACTACTTGCAACTTGCAAGGAGCAAAAGTTACAGAACCCCCCCTGATTTCCAAATTTACAAAATAAAAAAAAACCTGATTTGACAATGAACAAATACATGCAGAAACACTCTTGGAAGTATAATTTACCAAAACCCCTCTGAGTTAGTTAGTATACCACTGGCACCCCCTGCTTAGCCATAATATACAATAAAGCAAACACTGGTATGTGACAGAACCCCAAGAGCAGAACTTTGAAAAGTCCCCCTTGATTTACCATATTTACCAGAAGGGAAAATATAAAAAAGAAGAAGGAAAAAGGTGCCATAATTAATAAAACAAAAAACCAACCATGAAACACATACAATATAGATCCAGGAGAAAGTGATCGCCACAAAAAAAAAAAAAAAAAA
Organism: Carex arenaria; assembly: GCA_964058825.1. NCBI lineage: Eukaryota > Viridiplantae > Streptophyta > Magnoliopsida > Poales > Cyperaceae > Carex > Carex arenaria. Next base: position 13,428 of record CAXKVW010000736.1, read on the forward strand.
AAAAACCAAAATTACCAAAAAGCCAGAAAATTGCCCTTGTTGAGTAAGACCATTCAGTGGTGGAAAAGCAGGATAACAAGTTCCAACATATGACAGTTGGTGCACTTGACCAAAATAGCCAATTGATTAGCCTCTATATTAGATGTGCACGAGATCAGTGTTTTAAAATTCGGTCTATTCGGCCGAATATTCTTATTTGGTTGCAATCCGAATAGAAAATATATATTCGGTCCGAATATGAAGTTTAGAGCATATCACCTGTTTAAAATATATTAATAGTAATAAAATACTGGTTTAAAGTATATTAACAGTAATTTATACCACATATTACCGGTTTAGAATATATTAACAGTGATAAAAATACTAGTTTAGAGTATATTAACAGTGAGTCATACCGCATATTACCGTATGTTTGTTTATATATACGAATTCTCATTTAAAATCCGAATAAAAATCCGCATATGCGGCCACATACCGTATATGCAGTATGCGATGGCCTTCCGCATACCGAATAAGAACCGAATTTCAAAACATTGCACAAGATATGCCTGTGCCTAAAATCTTGGTATTTTGGTATTTTGATATTTCAAGGTTGATGCTGCTTCATCCAACACTTAACCCATAAAGTATGAAATTCTCTCAAGGCAAGGGTAACCAACTACTGATAATGTACTGTTAAGACTGGCAATAAACAGGAGGTGCTGAATCAAATTGGTTGGATGGAATAACAGACACCGTGTTTCCCTTTTAGTAATATATATTAATGTTTTGTTTCACATTAAATTGAATGACTAAGAAATACTTAACGTGTAATTGATGCCTTAACATCAGTTTACAGTCAAAAAATAATAAGACGGTTATTGTAACGATTGAGAAATGCCAATTTTCAGTCAAGGATGCAGATCCTGTACCAATACATTAGAAAATATTACTAAGAGCACATAGAATATTTGAATAAAACATCAGCTTGCAGTAACTGAATGGTTCTTTATTTGAATAACAGCAAGACTATCAGGTTCTTTATTTGAATAAAGAACATTACTATTCTTTATTTAAGCTATCTCACACTTGTCCTCTCCAGACTATCCGGTTCATTATAGAATAAATAACTTTTGAAGGTACATAAGAAATTAACCCTTATAAATGAGGGCTTTCTTACTCAAATAGAAACGCTTAAATTTCTATTGAATAAAACCAAAGCTGATTTTTTGTGTTCACAATCCTTTCAACAGCATTCAAAAACTTAGAATCAAATTAATCCTTACTTCATAATATTGCTTTCTAACATGCAACCTTCCCAATGCATCCATAAATATTAAGAAATTCAACTACTAAGAACAATAAAAATAGGATCATTATTAATTATTACCTATTCAGATAAATTTTGCAGGGAATATCATCAAACAGAGAAGAAAATATACTAGATTAACTTGCTTGGGACAATACATCAATATTCAATAACATGTATAAGCTTCCATTTCACTGCAGGAAGAAGCATGAACAATAGTAAGAAAAAGTATTAGCATGGAACAACCTAATAGAAGGATTATCTGATGATATTCTGATACTAGCCCAAAATAACCAAAACAGTCAGTCTATCAGTAGTAAGGAAGCAGCTAGAGCAAACTCGGTGTCAACCATAAAGACTTTTGCCAATGCCAATTAAGTTGAAATGAGCCTAAAAAATCACCCGTTATATCAATAACAGTTCCATTATCCAGCCTAGCCAATTTGATGTTGTGATTATACCATTGGCCCAAACAATTTATCTGTTGGTTCTTGTCTGTCGTTAGCGAGTCATAGCACAAACAATTTGCACCCCATTCTGGCAATTGCAGATTAGCACTTGAGAGGGATAATGCATTGCGAGGACCACCAAAGAAAAGCACATTTTGGCCTACATCTATCACTTGAAACCACTCTGGCACTCCATCATTGCTCAACTTGTACACTGTATGTTCAAGTTTATTAACATTGATACGTCTGACTTGAATGAGCAATATGTCCCCAGAAACTCCTTCGACCAGATAAAACCACTCTAGTTCTCCATCATGATGGATTAGACCATCGCCACCCAACAATGTTCTTGACCGATTATTAAAGTTATACATTGTAACTGCAGCAAAACGGCAAATTGTGTATAAAAAACCATTGCTATAGGTGAAATCCCAAATATTACCATCAAATTCAATCACTGTCCAACATTTATCGCCGATTTGACAAAATACCAATCGCCATTTGCTATTAGATAAAACAAAAACTATGCAATTGGGGTCCTGTGGAGCTGACGTCAGTATAGCCTTATAGACTATGATTTTGTCAGTAGGGTTAATAGCATATTGATCAGCTTCCCAGTTCTCAAAGAAATTCTCAGAATGAAGGGGAGCAATTCCAATATGAGAGGGTGGGCCGCTGAATGGGGGAAGGGAAATTGTGGCACGAGTGATGGGATTAAGCAAGGACACCACTTGTCCTTTCTGGAGGAAAAGCCAACCACGCGAAGATCCACAGATAGACACCCCGCGAGTCTGAGGGAGGTCAAGTTTGTGGATTTTAGAAGCTAAAAGATCGTAAAAGAGACGGGTGGAATCATCATTACCATCATCGAGTCGGTAAGGCAGCATCAGCCATGGGAGCTGGAGAGGGAGGTGGTCAGGGCGGCGCAGGGAACATGCATATTGCCAGGGATGGCAGACAGCACGGAAGCGGATGTAGTCGGCGACGGAGGTGATCTTCTTGCTTATGACCTCAAGGAGCTCAGTTGGGAGATGATGCCAATCACCCTCCATCTTTTCGGAATCTATCGATCGATCGGAATTGAGAGCGAGAGTAGAAGGGTTTCTCGTAGTGGTGTGACTTTGACTTATTTCCAAGGAACAGGACAGTTTCTTGTTAGAAGGAGAAAAGAAATCGGAGGAATTCTTGCACGTGGTATGATCGGAACGAAAGCGTGGAGAAATGATTTAAATTCTTTTTTTTTTTGTTGTTTTCTAGATTAGGCGGAGATTGAAATCTTCTTGAGCTGGGCCTGGGCCTTGGTATTTTCGTTGGGCCTGACTCATTTAATTTAATAAGAGGGAGTTTTTTTTTTTTTTTTTTTTTTTACTTGCATTTAATTAGACTAGAGTTAGAGAAGGAAATTTGTCACGGTGTGACTACTCACGTCATGTCACGTTAACATCACGTCACGTCACGTGTGTCGATTACGTGACATGACTCGCGTGACGCGTGACGCATGACGTGATCATTCGCGTGACGTGACCACATTCTAGTGAAAATATACGTCACGTCACGTCACGTCACATGATCACGATACATCACGTCACGGTATGAAACATAAAGTATCCAACTTTTTTTATATGTATAGAGTATTCATATTTTTATTTTAGTGTAACTTCAGTGATATTGATACTCATGTAGTACTGATTTTTATTTTCTTTAGTTTAGTCTAATGAATGTTTGTAATTTGAATTTTTAAAGTAATATCAGATACAACATTTCCTAAAAAAATAATCTTTACAACATTATTTATTTATTTTAGAATTTTTTATATCTTTTTTTTTTCTAAATTTTCAATAATTTAAATTAAAATATAAAAAAAATTGACATAATTAATTTACGTTACGACACGTCACGTATGGTCACGGCGTGACTACACGTGACGTGACCATTCGCGTGACGTGACCATCCGCCACTATTTTGGTCCCGTCACGTTACGTCACGTGAAAAAAAAAGTTGATCACGTCACGTCACGTCACAGTGTGTCACGTATTTCCTTCTCTAACTAGAGTAATTAATGTAACATACCAATTTTGAATATTTGATGACAACAAGTAAAACACGTAACTGGGTAAACTTCTACTTGAATTTGTATAAATTAATCTCATCAAATAATTATGGAAGTTATTCAATTATAAACTTAGAATGGTTTGCTGGATTAATTTTGGAATTATAATGGAGAAACAATTGAAGTTCGGTGAGTGGCAGAAAGGTAATATTGATGAAATTATAAGATATGTGGCGACCAGGTGTCCACACAGAATTTTTCATTTAGTTTATTAATTAGTAAATTGATTTAGTTACAAGAGGTAATAAAATTACTATTTTATTTCCAAAAAGAGAGAAATGAGTTTGACAAACTAATATAATAATCAGAAAAAAAATATCAAGCACATTTTCTACATAAGAAAATTGTCATATAATAAAAATGATTTAATAACTCTAACATCCATGTGGAGACAAATAAGTACTAGAAACTAGACATGATTCTAAAATTTCATTTTGAGAAAGGAGAGTTAGCACAGTTGGCTAGGAAAAAGTTCTAAGACTGTAGTACTCAAAAGTCGAGAGTTCGATTTTTCCTCATGACTTTGCAGCTTTTGCGAAGGTTTAAAAAAAAAAATTTCTAAAATTTTATTTTGGAAGGAGATATGGCATGATAATTGTAGCATGGCTACCAGGTTTCCTTGTCCATATCAACTTTGTAGCAACAAAAACATAGACTTACAGGATGGATGTAGTTAATTCTCAAGGTAATGCTACCAAATTTAGAAGACTGTTAGTAGGGATTCTTAGTAATGAATGAGAAATACTTAACATCATTAGCTCTATTAGCTTTAGTCATACCGATAACTCGAAATGAGAACTAGTACTACTTTTAATATTTACAAATCCTAATTAGACTTAGGATAAGATCACAAGAGCATGATCTTACCGTGTAGTATTGAATGGAGTGTTGATCCGCAGGAAGGTACATTGCATAAAACCCAACATTTTATAAAAGAACAAAACACATAGAGGTCGACTGTCATTTCATATGGGAAAAAGTTCAATCCAATAAAATCGAAACCCTGTATGTAAATAGCAAAGATCAACTAGCAGATATCTTCACAAAAGCAGTCGATGGAAATACATTTCACCAAATTACTAGCAAGTTGGGCTCTTTCAATTTATTTGAACCCAACTTGAGAGAGGGTATTGAAGATAATGAAAAATAATCAAATTAAATCTGATCCAATAACTGACAGCTCCAATTAGCAAAGTTATAGCAGATCACTCAATTTAGGAATACACAGCTGTATTCAAATATGCATCCAAGCTGTATGTAATCTTGTGTAAATAGGAAATAGCAACGGCTATATTATACTATAGTTTAGGAAAGAGCAACAGCCCATTAGGCTATATATAAGCACATGTAAATCTTGAATGTGTACACATTTTTTTTATCAATAGACAAATATTAATCTTCATTGTTCTGTGTATGAGAAACAAAAAATAAGAAGCAGAGCAATAACTTTTTACCTTGTAAAGCTCAAGAGTACTATCATGCGATGCTTTGCACTTGCATGAAATAATCAAATTTCCCTGGCATTTGTATCTTACCTGGTATTTGAACACAATTGAGACATTTAAGGTTAATACATTAAAATTTAAAGACCATCGACTAATCAGTGCTTGAATTGTATTAAAATTGTACGACCATCAACCTATCAGTTATTTCCTTATTCTTGGTACAGTTGCCAAAGGACCGGGAATTTTACATAGTATCTTAGATTTAAAAATTTTGGAATGTACTAATTGTGAAATTTACAAGTTAGCAAAACAATCAAGGCTTCATTTGCGAGTTTTGACAGAATTTTCAGATGGAATCTCAGCCATTACTTCCAACAACAGAGATTTTGTGTGCTACTAGAGGTTTCGGCAAAATTAAATGAACAAGCTCGGTCCGAGAGGTTTCAGCAAAATTAAATGAACAAGCTTGGTCCTAGAACGTACACCCGCTCTGATACCATGACAAAATTCACAGCAGCATCACAGAAAAGAGGATCAAATGACACATAGATTTTAACGTGGTATCGCCTATAACGCACTCCACGATACTCACACGTACACCCTCTCACTATTTTATTTCATCTGAAAAATATTTTGTTACAACACACACAACACACAGGAAAATAAAATTGTTCTTGGTTAATCTTGTTTCTTAGAGAAGGAGAGCTTATATCATAGTTGGCAGCCCCCTCTCTGTACACAACAAATCAGCAAGATATCCTTCACCTAGCTATATTTGGTAGAATATACAAACCTTCCAAATAATAAAGAAACCAACCAATTATGTAAATTCCATCAGGACGCATATATGTCTTGATTCATCTTCAAGAGATATTTGGCACTACTACAAAAATACAGTTTGGTACACGGACTTTAACTGGAGAGCTACACGGATTTGGAAACGTGTGCAATTCTGGGGTGTAGGAAAGTCCAGAATTTACACACGGATAATATATCCGTGTACGATTACATAAATCCTACACGGATTTTTTACTAAAGCGCCGTGTGTAAATAATCCGAGCTACACGGTTTTTTTACACCTTCCTACACGGTTTTTTACTAAAAAAACCGTGTAGCTCCACACCCTAGCTACACGGCTTTTTATTTTAAATCCGTGTAGGATGATCAAAACGAATTTTAATTTTAACAAATCGTACACGGATTTATTGAAATATCCGTGTATGATTTTATTTTTATTTTTTGTATTTTTTTTTCTGTTTTTGGCTAGCCTCCTCTTTTGCTAGCCATTATATATAAAATCAGAATGTTTTTTTAACCCAAAACAGAACCCCAAAACAGATATAAATTGGCAAAACAACATAACAATTCAAAATTAATAATTACACAAATTTAGTTTATACAAATCCATATTGTGGAGTACAATATTGAGAAATAAACCACCTTGACCACATCCCTCTCACTTCGTTAACTTGCTCAGTTGAGTAAGCGGCTTGGCTCCGGGGAAACTACAATTATAATTTGAGTTAGTAACGAGAAACATATCGAATTATTGATATTTTTAAAATTAAATTTAATGTGAATTACATACATCTTTTGGAAATTTAAATTGATCTCTTTCGATCCAACACATCATGAAATTCATTGTGTAATAAGCGCACTCCCAACTGTCATTCTGTCGCGCGCACTGAAATTTACATTTATCAGCCAATGTTATAATGAAAATATTTTTTTAAACTATAAAATTTAAGTTAAAAAATTATTGTATAATAATCTCACCGGTAACCACTCAATTCTGAATTTATCTTTCGCGACCCCTCTTCCTTTTGCTTGCACTCCTCCTTCTTTAACATATTTGCTCCAAGCCCTTACAAAATTACGTGACTGTATTTAGCAATTTCAATCAACAATTTAATTACAATTAGAAAAACAAATCAAACCTAATGAAAATATATTACTTACTGTTCTACAAAGGGACAAATGTTTCTGCAATCTTCTGGTTTGACTTTTTTTGGCCTTGCAGAATCCATGATAAAAGCCCTATTTGCAGCCGGAATGATGATGAACAAACACCAGTGTGTGCTGTATAAATTTAAACAAAATTATAATCACATTTAATTTTTTTATAAAATTATTTAATTAAAAATATAGAGAAAATTTGAAAGTTAGAATCGTACCCCTGGTGGTATGGCACGAGAATAAATGTCTTGTCATCCATTTGGCAACGGTGCATCGCATAGCACATGTAATCGACACACCGGTCTGGCTGACCTATTAGCATAGTGGCATTGAGTTTGCCGGGATCCAGAATTACAGTCTTGTTTACCTTGTCATCGGGCGTCCATGCTTCGCAGGTTCGGAGCAGCTTCCTGAAAGATCATTACATTTTGAATATATATTTTAGTGCTATACAATATATAAATAAAGGAAGGCAACTTACATGGCAAAAATTGTGAGGAATGAGCAATCGAGCCATCTATCGTGGTCCTTGGCATGTAGGAAGTCCTTGAAGTCTTCGAAATTGATCACGAGATGCCAGCCGTCGTGCAGGAACATCCCGGGTGGGATCGGGATGAAAATGTCCTTCTTGCCTTCAGGTGCCAGCATCAAGCAGTCGTGGAGACGCTGACAATCGAGAGGCAAATTCGCGTATTCTTCGGGACTGACCAGACGGCGGTCTGCAGGTAAAGGCGCCTCAGCCTGGACTCCAGCATCAGTCTCTACCAGGACATCAGTCGCGCCGACCATCCCGTTGTACCCCCGTACCGGTGACAAATGGGCCTCCTACGCATGCATCAAATTTAAAAATTTATTTTCAAGTATTTAAAAAGATCAGTTTTTAACGTAACAAGAGATATTGATAATTTAGATATTACCTGATCCAGAACGATCTGATTCTTGGGCCACTGGATAAATGACTCACGGGTGTCATCCATAACAATCAGGTCGTCGGTCGGGACAGGAAGAGCGAGCCTACGCCATTGTTCTTCCACAGAGTCGACCTGCACGCATACATAGACGCACCCGACCGGAGCATTGTGCACGATTGACTGATTTGGAATTACGAGCCCCTTACCAACAGTAATAGGCACCGTACCACTCCAAATGACCAAGTCGCATTTGGTGGCCACCTGCAATTATTATTAAGATTGAATATTTCATACTAAGCTTACAAACCAATAATAATTGCTTTTAGACTATGAATAGTAGGTATTACCTTCATAGTATCAAACTTGTCCTCCCAATTCCCAGATGCTTGACTGCTGCACCGAATTCCCGGTGAAATGGGGGGTCCTTGCTCAGATGGGTGTGAACACTGATGAGATGTCACACGGTTTACAATTCTTGCTTCCATCTCCGCCATCCTCGCTTCGTACTCTTTTTGGATTTCCTGGCGGAGCCGTGCATCTCTCTCTTCCTCAGTGACTTTGGCGCGCGATCTTCGCTTGGGTTTCTCTGAACGGAAAACATCCTTGAAACCCTTGTAGACGCCTACACCCCTTACCCGACCCGGGTGCTCCGGATTGTCGAGCGATTGACTCAACGAGTCATTCTCCCTCGAAGAGGCCCGAACACCCGACGTGACCTCCTCCTCCACTTGCAACTGTTAATAAAAAAAATTGAATGCAACAAAAGAATAATTAAAGTGAGTGAGGTTTTTTTTTATGACTCAGGGTTATAACAAGAATGTCTTACCATTTTATGAGCCACGGACTGCAACTCTTGAGGCAGTCGGATCTTCCCTTCAGCGGTAATCTCAGACCTTGCCATGAGCCAATTCGTGCCCCGGGGATTCGTGATCTTTACCACAGGTGAGTCGGAATCTTTGTTTGAATCCAGTACGGACTTCCATTCTGCCGACTTACCCTCGTACCCGCCTGACCCTAAATGGTGCGGGTACTTGTTCATGCCAACAGTCCTCCTGCCCCTTTCGCTTTTTTCCTTCAAAAATAAAAGCAAATCAAACTGTTAGTTAAAATATAACAACCGATCGAGAAAAAAATAGTTAACACTCTACAAATTTAGTTACCATGAACTCGGGTGTGGATTTCATAGCAACGAACTCATCCCAGATCTCTTGTGTCACCTTTTCATAGTACCCGACCGGACTCCTCCCTTTCTTCATCCATTCCGTCACGAGAGTGCTCTTATGTTGCTTCCACCCCTCATTCATTATCTTTAAGGTCTTCGACTTTTGTTTGTCATTCTTGTCATTCTTGATGTTCCATTGAGCCTGATTGACAGCAAATAATTATCCGTGTCTCACTCTAATTAACAACAATCAAATTGAAATATTTAAATATAATCCTCTTACCTTAATCATTTGCCACCATTCTTCCTTATCTTATTTAGTTACCTTCTTAGAGCTCTCTACCCTGATGTCGACTTTCTCCTTCGCGAGATTGCTCACCCAATTTGAGTACGGCAAATGGTTTGCCCCCGTCGGATTGCCATCGTCAGTGAACTCGATGAAAAATTGCTTCGCCTCTGCTGTGGATTTGCACTTGGTCGGACCTCTCTTCCTTCTTTGTGACGAGGCTGACTGGGATGTACCTTGCATGTCCTCGTCTCCAGGATTGCTGAAATGATCACCCGAATGTGACATGATTCTACAAACAAAAATTAGAAAGTTAATATTAACTCTATAAAAAATACACTACGTACATACACTAATTTATAATCTATATTTTTATAATCTATATTTTTTTATAATCTAATTAATTTTTTAAACTCCTCCTCTATTAATCTAATTACAATACATACACTAAAATGTGCTTGGAGATCAAATTTTACATTTTTTTGAATTTTTTTACTATTTATTAAGATGGTTACAAAATTGTTGTTTTCGGACTATTGAAAAACAGCGATTTTGTAACCATCTTAATAAATAGTAAAATAAAAATAAAAAAAATGTAAAATTTGATCTCCAAGCATATTTTAGTATATCAATCATGTTGAACGGTTTGGATCGACTATTTGGATTTTGAAATCGCAAAATTAAACTATAAAAAAAATAATGTCATGATGTGTCAAAAAAAATGGTGTAATTGGATCCCTCCTCTTTTTATATAATCTATATTTTTTTATAATCTAATTAGTTTTTAAAACTCCTCCTCTATTAATCTAATTACACTACATACACTACATTCAATTAATTTTTATATAATCTATATTTTTATATAATCTATATTTTTTTTATAATCTATATTTTTATATAATCTATATTTTTATATAATCTATATTTTTTTATAATCTATATTTTTATATAATCTATATTTTTTTATAATCTAATTAATTTTTTAAACTCCTCCTCTATTAATCTAATTACAATACATACACTACATTTAATTAATTTTTATATAATTTATATTTTGTTTATAATCTAATTAATTTTTTACACTCCTCTATTAATCTAATTACAATACATACACTACATTTAATTAATTTTTATATAAGCTATATTTTGTTTATAATCTAATTAATTTTTTACACTCCTCCTCTATTAATCTAATTACAATACATACACTACATTTAATTAATTTTTATATAATCTATATTTTATTTATAATCTAATTAATTTTTTGCACTCCTCTATTAATCTAATTATACTACATACACTACATTCAATTAATCTAATTAATCTAATTTCAATTTATAATCAAATACACTACATACACTAAATACACTACATAATCTAATTACAATTTCACAATCAATTACACTAATTTCCCAATCAAAATCTCCAAAAAATCAATTCCTATACCCCCAAACAATTCATATACCCTAATCTAATTACACTAATTTCACTAATTTCACAATCAAACCCTAAACCCGAAATTGTTGGATAAACCCCTAAATCCTACTATGGAGAGTGATGATTACCTTAGAGGCACCAAGAGAGGCAGCAAGAGAAGCAGAAGAGAGGCAGTTAGGGAGGCAGCAAGAGAGGGAGGAGAAGACCTAACACCAAGAGAAATGCAAAAAGAAAAACCGTGTAGGGCTTAGCATGCATAACAATGGTGATCCTTTGAAGTGAGAAATGCAAATAGAAAAACAAGAGATAAAGAGAGAAGAGAAGTCTATTACCAAGGGAGGAAGAAGATCACCAGAACCAGCGCACCAGAGGTGAAGATTTCTCAAGCTTTTTCAAAAATCAGAGGAGAGGGAAGAGTCGGGACTTAGCAATTTTTGGGAGAGGATGCATTATAACAATTTCATGGGAATCCTACACGGATTTTGGTTAAAAAACCGTGTAGGAAACACATGGAGCTACACGGTTTTTAACTAAAATCCGTGTAGGAATATGGCTTTCCTACACGGATTTTAGTTAAAAACCGTGTAGCTCCATGTGTTTCCTACACGGTTTTTTAACCAAAATCCGTGTAGGATTCCCATGAAATTGTTATAATTCAAATTTTAAAATTATGATATATGAAATTGTTGCATAAATTAATCTGAAATTTTTTAATTACCTTTAATAAAATATTTCAACTACTAAATTTTTTATATATTTATATATTTGTTTACATATTTATATATATCTAAAATCTATATTTTTTATAATCTATATTTTACAGTAACTTATTTATGTAACATGCATAATCTTGTTTAATAGGCAAATAAATTATTGGGGGATAAGTAATTTTAATAGGCAAATAAATATCAAAATTTTCACAATTAAATGTAATAGGCAATTTAATAGGCAAATAAATATCAAAAATAGGTCTCAAGTTTAATCTAACAACTTAAAAATAAATTCAAATTTCAAAAATCTATAAATCTTATTACAATTTAATAGGCAAATAAATGTAACAATATCAAAAATAAATCTTCTTATGTAACATATTTAAAAATAAATCATTGAACCAACTTAAAAATAAATTCAAATTTCAAAAATAACAACTAACAACGACCATAATTTAATCTAACATATTAAAGGTGTCAAGTTTAAACAATATTACAAAAAACGATTACATTGAAAAATATTACATCAAAAATAATATTAAAAGTCAAGTTTAATTTTAAAAAAAAATTACACATTAGCTTTTTTCTTTCTTTTTCTCTTTTTTTTCACTTTTTGAACATCGGCCCATAATCCTTCGTTGTGGTCGGATCTCATGTAGTTTGCTTCGTCTTGTTCTTCAATTGTTGCTGCCTCGGTTGGCATGTCGGTACAAAATGGAGGTGTCTCTTCGAACTGGTCGTACTCTTCTTCGTCGACGACGTCTTCGACCCCAACAATCCTTCTTTTTCCCGATAGCACGATGCTCCACCTAGCATCACTCGGGTCAGTGACATAGAAGACCTGTGTGGCTTGCTTGGCGAGTATGAACGGATCGTCAACATACCCGACTTTGTTGAAATCAACGAGTGTGAACCCGTTGTTATCAACCTTAACACCCTGGTCTTCGACCCATCGACACCGAAACAAGGGAATGCTTAGGCGAGGGCTATAAATGAGCTCCCAGATTTCTTCAATGACACCGTAATATGACTTCGATGCTATTACAGGCCGGGCATCCCCGGATCTACTGAATTCTTGAGCGGCCGCCACCAACGTCACCCCGCTATTTTGCGTCGCGCTCTTATCACTTTGTAATTTAGTGTAAAATGTATATCTGTTAATCTCGTATCCTTGAAATGTTCTGACCACAGTTTGGGGTCCTTGGCCCAGCAGCCTAACAATTTCATTCACGGGAGGTGATTTCACTTTTTCTTTCAGCCATCCTACAAAAGAACGATTGTGCTCGTTATTAAGCCACTTCTGACTTCTCGTGTAGTTCCCTTGACGAAGGATTGTCATGTGCTCGTCTATATAGGGAGCGACATCTGCAATATGCTTAGTACAATAAAATGTGCCTTTTCTAGTTCATCTTGGTCAGCAACTATGGCTTTCAAACCGATTGTCCCTACTCCATGGAGCCGTCCCTCGTATCGAGATTGTGGAACACCAATAGAACACACACCGATAAGGTAGTTCGTGCAAAACTCGACCACCTCTTCCGTGGAATATCCTTCAACAATGCTACCTTCGGGCTGATATCGGTTCCTTACATATTTTTTCAAAATGCCCATGTATCTCTCGAATGGATACATATACCGTAGAAAAACAGGACCACAAATCTTAATTTCTCTCACAAGGTGAACAACAAGATGAACCATGACATCGAAAAAAGAAGGTGGAAAATACATCTCAAGATGGCAAAGAGTAACGACGACCTCTTTTTGTAAATCGTCTAATTTAAGCGGGTCTATGACCTTCGAATTAATTGCATTGAAGAAAAAACAAAGCTTCGTAATGGTTTGTCAAACGGCCTTCGGTAAAATGCCCCGAATTGCAACGGGAATCATATGTGTCATTAAAATATGGCAGTCGTGGGATTTCATACCAATCAATTTCAGGTCTTTCATTGACACCAGCTTCTTAATATTCGAAGAATACCCTGATGGGACTTTAATACTGTGAAGGCATTTACAAAAGCTCTCTTTCTCTTCCTTCGACATTGTGCACATTGCGGGGGGTAGGTATGCGTGCTTCCCTCTATCCTGCGGTGCAAGCTTTTGTCGTATTCCCATTTCCACCAGGTCTTTTCGAGCTTTAATACCGTCTTTAGTCTTGGTCGGGATGTTCAGTAATGTGCCAATCAAACTTTCGCACACATTTTTTTCAACATGCATGACATCGAGGCAGTGTCTCACTTCTAAAAATTTCCAGTACGGTAGCTCCCAAAATATGGACTTCTTTTTCCAAATATTTTTCGGTGGTGCTTTGGCACATTTTCCGAAGACAATATCAAGGCTTTCAACCTGCTTGAACACAGCCTTTCCGTCCAATGGACGACGTGCCACTCCGAGCTCATTTTTCCCGTTGAATACCTTCTTCTGCCTACGGTATGGGTGATTCACGGGGAGAAACCTACGATGGCTCATAAAAACATTCTTTTTAGAATGCTTCAACCTCAACACCTGCGTGTCATCTTCACAGATAGGGTACGCTTTTGCCCTCTTAGTAGTATAACCCGACAAATTCCCATATGCGGAGAAATCATTTACGGTGCAAAATACCATGGCCCGCAATTTAAAGACCTCTTTACTGTACGCATCCCACATCGGGACGCCATCCTTCCATAATTTTTGGAGGTCCTCAATTAATGGTGCGAGATATACATCTATGTCATTTCCGGGTTGTCTGGGTCCTTGGATCAATAATGACATCATTATATATTTCTGTTTCATGCACAATCATGGAGGTAGATTGTAGATAGATAATAGAACTGGTCAAGTACTGTGCCGACTGCTCATGCTTCCAAACGGACTCATTCCGTCTGTGCTCACCACAATCCTAAGGTTTCTCGGGTCGGAACCAAATTCTTTGAAGTGCCTATCGATGTTCCTCCATTGGGGAGAATCAGCCGGGTGTCTTAGCTTCCCGTCCATTTTGCGCTCTTCTTCATGCCAACGCAACAATTTGGCATCTTTTGTATTTGCAAATAACCGTTTGAATCTCGGAATTATCGGCAAGTACCACAGCACCTTTGCCGGAGGCCGGCTCTTATTTTCTTCAGTATTAAATTCATCAGTGTCATCGCCCTTACGTTTATACCGTGAAACACCGCATTTTGGACATGCATGCATGGTCTCATACTCTTTACGATACAATACACAGTCATTCGGAAATGCATGTATTCTTTCGATCTTCAAACCCACTGGACAGATTAACTTCTTCGCCTTATAAATTGTACAGGGTAACTCGTTGTTATCTGGGAGCATTTCTCGTAAAAGCTGTAATAACAACGTGAAACTCTTATCGCTCCAACCATGGTCTGCTTTTAAGTTCAATAATTTCAACACAGCTGACAGTTTTGTAAATTTGGTACACCCAGGATACAGCGCCTTTTTGGATTCCTCCTTCAAATACTCAAATTTATCATAATATTTATCACCAATTTCATCTCCCACATCACGCAACAGGTCCTCTAGATTGTCATCATACTCGTGTTCTACGTTTTCATCAATATTCACTGTTATCTCGTCATCGTCGCTGTATTCGAATCCAACATTATCAAAATTATCAAAATTTTCGAGATTCTCATAATCATCGGAATCGTTGCAATCAAGTTCTTCATTATCAAAAAAATTTACATTCTCATCATTATCTTCGCAATTTTTATTGGTACCACTACTTTTCCCAATTTTCTCGCCATGCATGAACCAACATGTATAACTTTTCTTAAATCCCCGACAAATCAAATGAGCTCTAATTACTTCCGAGTCTCCAAATCCTATACAATTTTTACAGTCCCTACAAGGACACAAAATGTTGGCATCCCCTTTATCAACTCTATAACTCTCCGCAAATTGTAAAAACTCTTCAATGCGAACCAAATATTCTTCACTATCTCGCCGCAATTCATACATCCAACTTCGATCCATCTGTAAATTAAATTAAAAAATTCATTTCAATTAATTAATCATGGTGCAGGGTAGACATATATATAACTTATGACGAATTAATTCTTGGCTTACAAAAGGCCGGTTTACAATCCTAACCCACTCTTTGAATATTGTGCCTCATATGTGAACACATGTTAGCGGAATTTAATTAGTATTTGAGAAAAATTCGGCAGCATTTCCCCTTAACTCCCCAAGTATGCGTAAAGACCACATACTCGTAGGAGTAATAAGGAGAAATACTGTCGAACTTTTCTCAAATACTAATTAAACCCCGCTAACATTTGTCCACATTCTAAATGAGACACAATATTCAAAGAGCAGTCCCAAACCGGGGACAATCCAAAATTAATCCCTATTGGATTAATTTTGAACGGGCATGGACCTAAAATCATATTAATAGGTCGGTTATTGGACAACAATACACTAATTATTCTAATTAACAAATTAAAACAATCACATGCATGCATCAATTAATCAAACCCTCAACCCTAAATGTGCAAGATTAACAAAATAACAGAAAATTAAAGCAAAAAGAAGAACAATTACTAACTTGAGCAAGAGAGAGGAGAAAATCAGCAGAAAATCAGCAATCTCAGATCCAAACGCAGCACAAATCAGTTTCCAGCCAATCCAGAGGAGAGAGAGTGATCAAAACGGCACTGGAAGAAGCATTAAACCCTAAATCTCACTTTCCTACACGGATTTTTAGTGTGATATCCGTGTAGCTATGTTACTTTTTACACACGGATAACAATATATAAAACCGTGTAGGAAATATAATCATACACGGATATATTCTAACAAATCCGTGTAGCTCTCCCTATATTGCACACGGATATTTATTTAATTAGCCGTGTACAAAATCTTCTTTCCAACACGGACTGTTCCCCAGAGAATTGTACACGGATTATTATGTAAGTATCTGTGTAGAATTCTCAGAGATATTTAAAAATCCACTTTCCTACACTAATTTTTAGGAAATAGAGGAAATCCGTGTATAACCTATAGTGTAGGAAGTGCTTTTTTGTAGTAGTGTGGTCTGATACACTTCCTTGATTTATTTCTCTAGATCTAGTGTGGTACCGACTACACATGTCAGCTTGTTGGAAACATGTCAGCTTGTCATTCCAACAGCACTTTCGTGAAAAATATTAATGTCGTTTACAATGATAATTGAGTCCATCCGAAGGATATCATAAGTTATCATCAGGATAAGTTAAATTATCAATTTGTTGACGTAGCTTGAAATAATGACTGAATTCTTTTCATAAAAAAGAATTCATATTGTACGTACCTAACCAAAGTGGAAAACATATATATTATACCTAATCCATAAAAATATTATACTTAATCCCAAGGAACTTAGTGAATAATTCATATTATACTTCCCACTTAATTGATGGAACAGTACAGGAAGAAAAGAGTGGAAAGCATCAACTCCTTTAATATTAATTTAATTGTTCTTAGTGATGATTGAAGGGCATCAAAAATACCTAACCAGAATTTGTCTCACATGTAGCCACTACCAAAGTTTAAAAAAAAAAAAAATGGTGTCCCCATTGATGTTGATATGTTTTCATGACCTAATAAGTAATAACATTTGTGTCAATCAAAGCATTATAATTCTTATGGTTTTATTTTTTTTAAACAAAACGAAACCACACCACAAGAATTATTAATGACACAAAATATACAATTTATTTAATATTCATGTATAGTCAATCCAATGACATATAAACACTTATATGTATTTATATGTATTTATGATATTAAACCGACACTCTGCTACTGTGATGAGTCAAACTAATTAACAAAAATATTTTACACGCTCCGTTTCTCTCGTAGTGGTTAATACTAATAATTAATATTTATGTTGGTCTCCTCTCAAGGATAAAAAGTAAGCCTCCTGCGCGCTCTCCCCTCCTCCGACTTCCCTTTCTCATGTGCTTCTCTCCTACAGGTGTGCGTGCTCTCTCTCCTCTCCCTATCTCTATCTCTCTCTTTGAAAAACTTAATAGTGGCTGCCAAAGTCTCTCTCTGGCCTTTACAAAACAGTTCAAGTTTTCTCTTTGATTTATGTTGCTGTTCTTTGATTGATTACTCGAGATATGTAATCAGTGTACTGTCAAACTTATTGTATCTAAGTCTTTAGTATTTCCAGTGAACTATTTGGCTTTGTTAATCAGTACATGATCTAGCTAGGCTTCGATTCGATTACAATTGCATAATGTATAGTAGAAGTTAATGGATACTAATTAATTAAGTGCACTCAATTGCATTCATGGACAGCAGCAAATCAATTTCATATTCTTGAGGTGCAATGTACGTGTAATTATAGAAAGGGCAAAATTGACAATTAAATGATTAATTCTAATGGGAAACGGTAACCCTTATTTCAATAATGTTTTACGATCCTGAAACTTACCAGTTTATGTTTGTTGAATTAATTATCAGATATATATATCTCCGAAGTACAATGAAGATTTTAGTATTGCCCCCCTTAAAGCAAAATTGAAGAATATAGCAGGCATTTCATTACATCACATAGGTCTGATGCTTGATGGCAAACAGTTGGGTGATCAATTTTCCAAGAACATGACGTTGGCTGATGTTGGCATCCAAGATGAATCACGGACGTTGCTCCGTTATTTAAGTCCGAACTCACTACAGCAGAAATGGGTATCTGCAACCGGTGAAGGGGTAGCAGATACTATCGTCGCTGATGCTCATCTGTGACCACAATCAGTGGCTGATGAAGGGGTAGCAGATGCTATTGCCGCTGATGCTCCTCGGGTGACGTCATTGGTCGCCGAATGATGTCATCCCGGTCTCTGATGATTTTTCCGAGACCGTTATGTTTTGGTCGCTGATGTTTTTTGGTGACGTCATGAAATGACTTTCAGCGTCCAAATATCGGGTCTCTGATAGTGCAAAAATCGGTCTTTGATGCCTCATTTAATTGACGCTATAAAAGCTTCTATGTAGTTTATCAATTTTAAATATTAATAGTTTAATACGCCTTTTCATGTCAAATGCGGCATATATATTATTTTGAGTTGCAAGGATGCATGTAATAATGCGCTAAAATTGCTGATATACGCATCAGAGACCGATTTTTGCACCATCAGAGACCGATCGATATTTTGACGCTGAAAGTCATTTCATGACGTCACCAAAAAACGTCAGCGACCAAAACAGAACGATCTCAAAAAAATCATCAGAGACCGGAATGACGTCATTCAGCGGCTAGTGACGTCACCTGAGGAGCACCTGCTACCCCTTCATCAGCTACCAATTGTGGTCGCCGATGATCATCAGAGACCAGTGCCCTTCTATCAGAGATCGATTTTACCGGTCACAGATACCCAATTCTGCTGTAGTGATGGAAGTGAGTTCATCAAGACATTCCTAGACTTTCTAAGATCAGAAGTGTGCCTTAATTTGTTGTAGTATCTTGCATTTAGTTCATCACGACAAGAGTTTTACTTTTTAATGTTTTAATCATTTTCATGTTTTGATTTTTCGTTATTTTTCTATTTTATTTTTTATTTTTTTATTTGGAGTATTTAATTCAGGGCTACTGAGCTAACACTCGAGTTTGTACTAAAGGTTTTACTTCAAAGCCTCTTAATAATTAATATATAAAATGAGGACTCAGATCCTCATTTTTCATCAAAAAATGGTTTTAGTCTCATGAGTCTTGACATGTTTAGTATAGGGGCTTCTTAATTTGTAGCGGAGAAAGTGAGGATTATATGTTCTTTTTTGTCATTGATGATTGTATATATATAGTTCTAAATAAAACTCTTGGCGGAGACATTGTTCATTTTTTGGTCAGAAAATGCGGGTGTTTTCAAATTGAACTGTATTCAAAATGTATTAGGTGCATCTGTTGAAGCATGAAGACAAATTGAAAAATCCACCTATACATCTAGAAATATCATAGATTAGTGTATGAAATAAAAAGAAAGTGTTAGAGTGAGTGTTAATTAATAGCTTAATTATCTCCGAAGGATAACATAAGTTACATGATAAGTTAATTAAATTATCAATTTGTTGACGTAGCTTGAAATAATAACTGAATTATTTTCATAAAAAAAGAATTCATATTAGACGTACTACCTAACCAAAGTGGAAAACATATTATATATACCTAATCTACAAAAATATTCATGTCGTCTGCCAAGGAACTTAGTGAATACTTCATATTATACTGTTAAAGATTTATTTATTTACTATATAAAACTCAAAATTCATTTTAATTTTTACTGTTGGAATAAAAGCTGTTAACAGATCATTTGTCCGATTATTTTTGAATTAACACCTTTTCGGTTATGATTATCCGTTATTTTATTTGAGAGTTATTATTTGATTAATACTGTGCAAGCTGTAATCCGGTTGGCTACTAGACACCTTTTCATGCTACTAGCCGTTTGTAATTTATCTATAAATATACCAAGTTCAGATCAACTTTTGGACACATCAAATACTCTCTAGTCTTTATTGATCCACATCTATTGGCTACGTACAGAATATTGAAAGGAATATATCATTCTTATATTCATTCTTATATAATACATATTCTTTCTCATCTCTCCGTATATGATATATATCCACTCATATCATTCTTCCAAAATATATACTTCTAAATTATATTATATCAATATTCAATAAGTTGCTGGATATCGAAGAGTTATTGTCAGTTGCTTCCAAGGACGTGCCCCAAGAAGCAACAAATCCGGATTATCTTGGTTGCGATTCTAAATCTTACACGATAGAGACGGAATTCGCTTAAGGACGGTGCTTTGCACGATCCGGGTAATAAAGTTTTATTATAATTTAATTTTCTGTTATTATCCGATTTTACTTCAGTTTTGTAGATAAAATTTCTAACATATACTTCCCACTTGATGGAACAGTACGAGAAGAAAAAAGTGGAAAGCATCTATTTCTTTAGTATTAATGTTGATATGTTTTGACCTAATAACAATTGTGTCAAGAATAGCATAATAATTCTTTTTTTTTTTTAACTTGTTGTTTTGATATAAAACTAAACGAATCTGGTTAACATCCTTCGCAAAATAAAGATGTGCTTGTACTTCGTTTCTTATATTATTTTTTAAAATATAAATAATTGATAGGGACTATATATTCTACATATTAAAATTTTGTCATCAAATTTAATGCTATTTAGATATTTTATTTTTATGGATAGGATGAAAATAAATTGATTTAATTGGTACAAACAGTTCAATATTTATTATTATACCCATGCTATAAGAAAATAGTAACTTAATTTATTGAATTACATATTTCCCCATCAAAACTTTAAAATTAGTTGATTTCCCATCTAAAAACATGGAGCATGATCCTACCGTATAGTATTGATTAGAGTGTTGATCCTCAAGAATAGTTTTGTGTACTAAGGTATAACAATTCACTACTTAAAATTGA
This sequence comes from Carex arenaria, assembly GCA_964058825.1. Lineage (NCBI taxonomy): Eukaryota > Viridiplantae > Streptophyta > Magnoliopsida > Poales > Cyperaceae > Carex > Carex arenaria. The sequence continues at coordinate 34,626 of CAXKVW010000736.1, forward strand.
TTTGGTGTTTTGGTTGAGTTTTTAGTGAACAAACAAATAATTAGTTAGAAGTAAACAGTGGGAAAAAGATCCCTAAGGTTCAAGTTTCCTATCATTCCTCATCAGTAAAATTGATACAAGTTCTAACTTTCTGCAATATCTCACACGCACTATAACTAGCCGCATGCAGTATCATATATATGCCTCCCAGTATGCCGCATACATTCTGAAGGTATTTCTGTTTTACAATCTGAGGGTTTTCTAATCAGATAATTAGCCCTAAAATTACCAAGACGAATGACTTTTAGCCTATATCTTTTTGTGGTTGAAATAATCCTAGAGACCCACCAATATTAGGTCTTGTTTGGCGTGCATTGGGAAATGGACATGGATATGATATTTGAATTGCATTTCATCATTTATGAACTGAATTTATTTTTTACTACGTGAACAATAAGAGCGCCAAACAGGCCTGGGTTTTCTAAATTTGTTCCAACATAGTTTTCACCTAGCTAGTTTAAATACAATTTAGACTATCCTATCAATTGACCTTATCCAAAATAGGTTTCACTTTTGTGCGAACAACTTGGAGACAGTACCCTCTTGGAAATTTCCTATCAAAAATAAAATATCATTGGTTGCTACTAAAAAAAATTAGATATGCAAACTGAAACATAAAATATAGAAAATGTATAATTTGATAGGTGTGATTTGAACTCAAATTTCTCACAAACTACAATGACAAATTTTTAACCTTTAGACTACAACTCTACAAGTACACATTTAATATTTTATAAAGATAGTTGAACTATATAATAAGTACTTACAAAATTCAATTAATTTAAATATACATAATTAAAAAATTAAAATTATTGGAATGTCTAAACATCTTTTATTTACGTACGTTAAGATTAGTGGTGTCAACGGGTATGATAAGGGTGATCAGGTGGAAGCATTTTCATACACGTACCTGTTACAAATTGTCCTGACCCGTACACTACTATTACCCGCTATGAATTACCTTACATATATCCTACCCTTATCCGTTATGATCGTTGGATAACAAAACAGTCGCGGGTAAATAACAGGTAATGCTAATATAATAACTATTTCTATTATTTACTAAATACAATATTAAAATACATACATTACACAAATACGTGTTAAAAGTCTAAACTTATTTGTTATTTACGTGCTTTAATGATTAATTAAGTGTTACCCAACAATCAAGAGTAGTTGGAGAATGGATATTTATTATTCATTAATATATATATATATATATATAGAGTTGAGCTAACTTGCTTTGGGAAGTAAAGAGGGTTCTTTACTTCCCGCTCGTATCTCCATTTTCGAAGTTCAAATAGTCGATCCGAACCGCTAAACATGTTCTCCATATTGAAATGTGCTTGGAGACCAAATTTTACATTTTTTGAAATTTTTTTACTATTTATTAAGCCACTTTGAAAATCGCTGATCCAACGGTTTCACTGTTCAAACAGTGAAACCGTTGGATCAGCGATTTTCAAAGTGGCTTAATAAATAGTAAAAAAATTTCAAAAAATGTAAAATTTGGTCTCCAAGCACATTTCAATATGGAGATCACATCTAACGGTTCGGATCGACTATTTGAATTTTGAAAATAGAGATTTGAGCGGGAAGTAAAGAACCCTCTTTACTTCCCAAAGCAAGTTAGCCCAACTCTATATATATATATATAGTAGAACTAGGGTGCTCCTAAGTTCACCCAACCTCTTGTAAACTTGACTCTAAAATATATCGAATCGACTTTAAACGATGAATCCAAACCGTTGAAATCCTTCTACTTAATGATTGATGCGTCTACATGTGAAAATTTTAAAGTTTCGAATTAATTTAATATATAGTCAAGTGGTCAAAGGAGTCCAAAAAATGAATGCATTAAAATTAATTTATAAACCTTAAACTTTTGACCACTTGACTCTATATTAAATTAATTCGAAACTTTAAAATTTTCACATGTAGACGCATCACTCATTAGGTAAAAGGGTTTCAACGGTTTGGATTCATCGTTTAAAGTCGATTAGATATATTTTAGAGTCAAGTTCACAAGAGGTTTGGTGAACTTAGGAGCACCCTAGTTCTACTATATATATATATATATATATATATATATATTCAATCGGGTAATAGGTATAGGATAGGCTTTGTCCGTACTCTTATTTAGATATTGAAAAAAAAATCTTTAGCCGTACTCATATCCCATGAGTTTATGAAAAAAAAAAATCTTATCCGTATCTGTCTTATCGAATACGGCACGAGTCGGATAAACGAATAAAAGAGTGTCATTGAAACCCTTTGTTAAAATACACTCCTCAAGGTTTGGTTTAGATCCTTGAACTTGGAGAGCACCTTTACCGGGAATTTACTATCAATAATGTTAATATCGTCTATATACTAGCACTTTCTGGGAAATTTCATGTCAATAAGTGTTAATTGTCGGTTAGCTATCTCGAAAAAAGTGTTAATATTGTTGATTAGAAAATAAGTGTTATTGTCGATTAGCTATCTTGAAAAAAAAAAAGTGTTAATGCCGATTAGAAAAAATATTAATGGTTTGGTGAAATATTAATTTAATTTTATCCACGCCAAAACATTGTAGACTGTGGAAAATCAGTCAAACTAACAAAAATATTTTACACGCTCCGTCTCTCTCGTAGTGATTAATACTTTAATACTAATAATTAATATTTATGTTGGTCTCCACTCAAAGATAAAAAGTAAGCCTCGATCCTGCTCTCCCCTCCTCCGACTTCTCTCTCTCATGTGCTTCTCTCCTACAGGTGTGCGTGCTCTCTCTCTCCCCCTCTCTCTCTATCTCTCTCTTTGAAGAACTTAATAGTGGCTGCCAAAGTCTCTCTCTGGCCTTTACAAAACAGTTCAAGTTTTCTCTTTGATTTATGTTGCTGTTCTTTGATTGATTACTCGAGATATGCAATCAGTGTACTGTCAAACTTGTATTTGGTCTTTAATTTGTATTCCAGTAAACTATTTGGCTTTGTTAATTAGGCAGAAATTAACTGATAAAATCCAATTTATCAGTACATGATCTAGGCTCTGATTGAACTACAATTGCTTATTGTACACTCAATTGCATTCAAGGACAGCAGTAATTATAATTTCATTTTTTTTATGTGCAATGTACAGGTAGTTATAGAAAGCGCAAAAAGGGCTTGTATTAACAATTAATTGATTAATTCTAATGGGAAGCTGTAACCCTTGTTTCAATAGTGTTTTACGATCCTGAAACTTACCAGTTTATGTTTGTTGAATTAATTATCAGATATATATATATCTAAGTACAATGAAGATTTTAGTAATGGATGAGACTGCGAAGGTTTTTTCTTTTGAGTGCGAGTCGACAGACACTATTGCCCACCTTAAAGCAAAATTGAAGAAAATAGCAGGTATTTCATTGCATCACCTAGATCTGATGTTTGATGGCAAACAGTTGGGTGATCAATTTTCCGAGAACATGACGTTGGCTGATGTTGGCATCCAAGATGGATCACTGACGTTGATCCGTGATACAAGTCTGAAGTATGTCATCCTTCCTTGTTTTAGCTCAATTATTACATGCATCCTGGCAACTCAAAATAATATATATTGCATAGTTGCATTTGACATGAAAAGGTGTATTTAATTATTAATATTTAAAATTGATAAACTACAAAGAAACTTTTATAGTGTCAATTAAATGAGGACATGCAACATATATAGGGACTTGCAGCTGATGTTGCATCCGATCCGCTTTAAGATCTGTGCATGCTAGATCCGCACGAATATTGAAACGGATGTGCAGGAATATTGAAGAGATGTGCACGGACCTTAAAGCAGATTGGATGGAAGCGGTACCCATCAGACTCAAATTTGAGTCCGATGAGTGTCGGACGCACCCCGTTCCCAACATAAAATCCTGCATGGTGTAACTTTAGAATAATTTTAATTCTTAAGGATGTCTATGTTGGCAATATATATTTTATGAGGATCAAATCTATCTGTTCCGAATAACAATACATATGTTATATTTTTAGACGCGATCATCATCCGCCACGAATACCTAAAAATGATTACCTTTATTATGCTGATGCATTCAAATCTGGATGGAGAGAAGAGCACGCTAAAGCATTACTGCATTTGTTTCTCGAGCTTTGTCAAGATGGTACTATTTCTGAAGGCAACGTGACATATGAGGCATGGCTCAGGATCCAGAACAGCCTAAACAATTCAATGAAGTGCAGCTTTCAAATTGATTTCTTGAAAGAACGCTTGCGTGATTACAAGCAATTATATTCTATACTAACAGAGACAAATTCTCCGATTTTCTATTGGGATTGTGAAAGAAAAACTATCCTCATCAAATACAATTGGAGAGAGGTATATATCCATTATTCATTCTATATGATAGGTAGATTCAGTACCTGCTTTTAGTTCTCACACTATTATTTTTCTTTCTCCCCAACTTACTTTATCTTGAAAGTTAAAATATGGTAAACAAAAAAAATTCATAGAATCTATAATATGCCAATTATTAATTTGCAGGAATATCCTGAACTGCTATTATTGTGCGGACCGTATATACCGTATTTCGATACTTTGGAAGAGGTATGCTTATTACTGAATACCACACAATGCTCGGAGCAAAGAGTCCATGAAACTTCAACAAATATCAACAATGCATTGGAAACTAGTACAATGAAGATTTTAGTAGTGGATATGAATGCGAAGGTTTTTTCTTTAGAATGTGACTCCACAGACACTATTGCCCACCTTAAAGCAAAATTGGAGAAAATAGAAACTACTGAATTTCGTTTCCAAAGTCTGATGTTTGATGGCAAACTATTGGGCGATGAATTTTCAGAGAATATGACGTTGGCTGATGTTGGCGTCCAAGATGGATCCTTCATCCTTCAATGGATACCGCGCGAAGTTGTTCTGGCACCTGGCCTGTATGTCATCCTTTATTTTCTTGTTTTACCTCAATTACGTGCATCCTTGCAACTCAAAATGATATGTATGATGCATTTGACATGAAAAGGCATATTAAACTATTAATTGTTAAAATTGATAAATTACTTGGAAGATTTTATAGCATCAATTAAATGAAGATAACATAAAAGAGAATTGCATCTGACACCCATCGACTCAAATTTCAGTGCGATGGGTTTCGCTTCTATCCGATCCACTTTAAGATCTTTGTGCACTACATCCACACAAATATTGAAACGGATGCACACGAATATTGAAGCGATGTGCACGCACTTAAAGCGGATTGGTCGGAAGCAGAACCCATGGACTCAAATTTGTGTAGGATGAGTAATAGACACATCCTGTTCCCTACATAAAATCCCATATTCCATAACTTTAGAATTATTTTAATTTTTGAGGATATATATGCTGGCAATGTATATTTGAGGATCAAATCTATCTATTTCAAGTGTAACAATATATACGTTATATTTCAGACTTGAAAGGCCGCCACCAAAAAATAATTACCTTTATTATGCTGATATATTCAAATCTGGATGGACACAAGAGCACGCTAAAGCATTACTACATTTGTTGCTCAAGCTTTGTCAAGATGGTACTATATCTGAAGGCAACGTGACAGATGAGGCATGGATCAGGATTCAGAATAGGCTAAATAACTCAATGAAGTGCAGCTTTCAAATTAATTTCTTGAAAGAACGCTTGCGTGATTACATGCAATTATATTCAGTACTAACAGATCCGACAATTTCTTGGAGTATCAATTTGGATCGTGAAAGGAAAACTATCAACGTCACGGATGATGATTGGAGAAAGGTATGCATTGAATTCATTCTCTATGATAGATTCAGCATCTGCTTTTAGTTCTCACACTATTATTTTTTCTTTCTCCAACTTACTCTATTTTGAAATGGAGAAGGTTTGAGAATCATGTGAAAGAGTTGAAGATGGCAAGGAATCTAATGCCCATTTTTAATTTGCAGAAATATCCTGAACTGTTATTATTGAGCGGAAACTATATACCGTATTTCGACACTTTGGAAAATGTATGCTCATTACTAAATACCGGACAATCCTCAAGGAGAGAGTCTCAGAATCCTGTACTTTCTAAGTTCAAAAGTTTGTTTGGCAAGTCTCAACAAAGTTAAAATTAATTGCTTATGTGTATGATATAAACTATGAACTATGATGTGGTATGTAGTTTTGTAATGCCAGCAACTTAATTAATTGCTTAATCATAATTTACTATTGTAAATGTTTTCGGGTTGTACGTATAGACGCTTCTTTTTAGCGGAGAGAGTGCGGATTATATGGTTCTTTTCTCATTGATGATTGTATTTAGCTTGAAATAAAACTCTTGACAGAGATGTTGTTAATTTTTTGGTCAGAAAATTAATTTTGTGCTGCGTGAGTGTGTTTGTATTAGGTGCATCTGTGTACTTCATAATTAATTTGAACCGTATTCAAATTGCGTGGGAGTTTTACATGGATTATCATGCATGCATGTTTTACTTGATTCTTATTACAATTCCTAAATTATATGAAATTAATGGTGTTTACGATATTTTGTTGTATATGGTAAAAGAGCAAAACCTACTGAAAAAATTATCATTATCACAACCATTTTTTGTACTAGTTAAAAGAGGATATTTTTGTTCTATGTTTTGAAAAAGAAGAGCACTTTGTAAAATTTCCCACCAGTAATTAGCCAAGACCAATGAATTTGTCAAGCACCGACTACGCTGGCTATGTTGGGTGCATGATTTGCTGCGATTGGAATTTCCTCTGATAAGGTTGTTGTTTTAATCGGATCCAAATCCTAATCTTAAACAGAACCCGTTAAGATTAAACCCGAAAGAAAGAATGATGTGGTGCAATCGTGACAACCTTGCACGAATCATGATGAATGTTTAAAATGTTCATCTGCCAGAAGGATTCCTGAGGTGCTGATAGTTGGGACCACATATGTCAGTGAAATTAGGCCTAACAAAAAAAAAAAATCAACGAATTTGAAGGAAGCCACTTGTAGGAGAGGGATCGGCCTGTCAGAAGGCCCAAATAATAATTATAATATTTAATTTGAAAAGGGCCCGTAAGAATTAAAACCACAGCCCAAGAGATTTTTTTTTTTTTTTGAAAGAAGCGGAATCTTCCACCGATTTCCATTAAAATGAAAACTCATACATTGTTCACTGGTACCAACAGATTGATACCAAGTACCAAAACAAAAATCACCTAATTGGTATTGAGCAATACCAGTAAACGCCTCCTAAAACAGCAAAATAAAAACTGAAACTGAAACTGATAATACTCAGATATTCACCAGAACTATGCATTATAGACCCTAACAAAACAGCATATGACTAACAAAAATAAGCATAAAAGACCCTAGATTTTTAAGAAACTACAACAATCTGTAGGGAGGAACTGCAACCACTATCATTGTCTTCACTTGAAGTGTTCTCACTACCACTTAACCTAGTCGCGGTGCCATGCGTACGGGTTGAATCCAGAGTAGCCCCCATGAAATTGGCCACTGCAGTTCCTGTCAGGTCCTTTAAATCAAAAGGAAAAATAAGATGCAATTTAGAAGATATTAACAGCAACTTTAGATAACTCAAAAGAAAAGGGTACTTTGCGAAAATCCCCTCTAAACCTAAACTCATATTAGCGCAGTCTTTGAACTTTTACAAAGAGAGCCTTACAACTTTTGCAATTACTACATCGTCCCTTGTGCTTGGTTAATCACCACATTCACCTTTGAACTTTAGAAAATTCAACCAAAACCCACAAAATTTGTATAGAAGTCTCTGTGAAATGTTAAAGACAGCGAATTACATAAATGCCCCTTTAAGGTTCATAAATTCAAATAGATTTCAGAAAATTTCAATAAGCTCCATAAAATTCACAAAAAAAAAATTTGACAGACCTAAAAAATTCAAATAAACTATTTGAATATATAGAAAATTCATGTAAAATATCCAAAAAAATTAAAAATTTATATGAAATTATTTCAGAAGCCAAAAAAGTCACACAAAATACTTATGAACTTCAAAAAAAAAAAAACTCCTGAAAATTATTTCAATGTCGGAAAAATCCCAGAGGAAATAAAAAATGTCTGAAAACTCCCCAAAATGTTCTGGAAACTTTTGAAACCCATGCCAAAAATCTAAAATTAAACTAAATATGAACCAAATCAAACTCAAACTCAAATAAAATCAAATCAAGCTCAAATCAAACATACACAAACTCAAGTTCAAATCAAACTCAACCTAACAAAATCCAAATTAAACTAAACTCAAATCCACACTAAATCCAATGGGCTAAATTATGAAATCAAACCAATTCAAATAAAGAGCCAATTTCATGGTCTGAATCTCTGAAATCTGAATTGGCATAGCGCTTCCTTGAAACCTGAGCTAGTCCCCCTTGTTATTGTTAAAGCTTGTACTCCTTGTTGTATTTCACATTTTTAAAGCAATACCTATTTGTTTTTCCATCAGCCTACATGAGAAGTCTGTTAAAGATTGAGGGATCAACTTAGAACTACACCAATTTTATGTATGTTTTAGTTTAAAGTACAAATGACAATTCTTTTGGTTTGTTGTGCAGTAGATGCCATTAGACGAATTCTTGAACCAACAAGTCCATAGAGAAGATAATCAATATTTGTGAACACGTGCGAAAAGGACCAGCAAGGGTTCAAGGAAAAACAAGTGATGTCAAAATTTGATGACAGAATCTCGCACATCTACTGTTTGTATTTTGAGCCATCTCAGAAGGAATAATTCCAAGAAATCCACTAGTTAATTCCTCAATGAAATTCACATAGTTAAACAAATTTACTTGAAAAATGTCTTTGTATGTAAGGAACAAATGAATGTTTTTCTTGGTAATGTATTAGCATGTGTAATAAATAGTATTTGAGTGAGATTTCTGTTTGTGAAACTATATCACAAAAAAGAGTTGTTACAAATGTTAAGTATATTATGAGCAAATGCTTTTTGAATGCTGAAATTGGAAAAACAGATACATGCCAGAACGCCAACAGAACCCGCCAAAAAGCATGAAAAAAACTGTGAATTTGCACCAGTAAAAAAATCAAGTTAACACACGACTTAAATCCTATAATCAATGTACTGGAAGGAGATTGTGGATTGGAAACACCATAAGCCCTCCAAAAAATTTCTAAGGGTCGATGCATTTGAACACCTACCATCCCTGTTGCAACGCACGGACACGATACTAGTTTTTAGCAATATATTTATATGTGAAAAACTATTTCATCCTAGTGTGAGTGGGTGACATTTTGTTCATCCAACATAGATGATTATATTAGTAATAAATTTATTAGACAATAATGTCAATCGACAAAATATTAGACATTTGGTTAGGACTAAAAACTGATCCGGTTTTATCTGACCAAATCCGGATAAACAGAGTGGATAATTTACTGGATCTGAATTCATCTATTTAACGGGTATCCATATCTATCCAAAAACCGAGACCCAAATTCACCTTAAACAGTCCGGACCAAGATGCGTGTGCCTCTTCTTGAGTTCTTTTTTTTTTTTTATTGTTCTTGAGTTGTTGTTACTGTAACAAGAGTGAATGAGTGACGGTGAGGGAGACTGAGGGGACGATGATTTTATTTCCTTAACAGATGAATTGTCCGATGCTGTTGAAATTGCTACATCCACTTCCTCTGATTTTTGTTTTTTTCCTTTTTTGAAACTCTTGGTAGCAGCTGCCATCACTTCCTATGATTTTCATTTCATCAATTGGCAATTCAATTGTGATTTAGGTATACAATTAACTCACATTTTTAGATGCAAATTGCTAAATTCCCTATAAAATATCTTGGGTTACCTTTGCATGACAGAAAACTTAGGGTTTCTGATTGGAGATATTTAGTGGACAAAATAGATAGAAAATTACAAAATTGGAAAGGTCACATTCTATATGAAGCACCAAGTAATGTTATCCTTTATATGCCCTTTCCTTATATGAAACACCAAGTAATGTTATCAAAGATATTGATAAGATTAGATGTCGGTTCTTATGACAAGGTACGGATACAAGTAGGAAAAAATATTCATTAGCTAATTTAACTCTAGCTTGCATGGTCAAAGAGTATTGTGGTTTAGGTATATTAAATTTGCAACAACTGAATATATCGTTGCTGTTGGAAATTAAGTTGTAAAAACTCAAAATTTGCATTTCAATATATTTGTTTAAAATCTGTATCGGTGATATTCGAGATTTTGAGGATTAAATTGAAATTATATTTTGCTAATAGTCCGTGATTTTGCTAATGATCATTAATTATACATTATTACCCCTCTACCGTTTGATAACATATTAACCGTGTCTTTATGATGCGTTTTTCCTTTTCTTTGATCTATTCTTAATTGGTTCTCTCTCATTTTTAATTGCTATATATACAATCATTTGTCTCTATCTATTGGCATCGGAAAAATAAAATAAATAAGAAATCAAACATGTTTCTTTGATTAGCTTCCACAGAAAGTCACCTTTCAGTTCTCCATTTTCATTTTATTCCAATTAATCAAATTCTGATCTATGCTGGATATTGCGGAGTTATCGTTAGTTGCTTCCATGGCATGCCTAAGGAGCAACAAATACGCTTAAGAACAGTGCTTCGCACGATCCGGGTAACTCTATTGCAATTAAATTTATTTTAATTAATTTATAACTATCCGAATATTCTGAAAATTTATACCAACAATCTTAAGCGTAATTCCATGATTCGGATAGTAATTATTGATAATATCATTTTGATATTCTGAAATTAAATTTGATCGTATTTGAATTAAGTCATAACAGAGGAATTAGGTTCATATATGCACCAAATTCTACTTATATGATCCGAGATATTATCTGTATTGTTTTAGTTTATTTGATCTATTTAATTAGACGAACTGTTTTATATGAGATGTTGCTGTTTTGTTAATTGAAAAAACCTGACAATTTAAGTTCCACATGGTGGAAGCTTGAAACAGATTTGAAGTCATTCAAATCAATTATAAAATCACATCTAAATGGTAACTAGGAACAATATAGTATTCTATGTAGAGGTGCTATCGGGTCGGGTCGGGTCCGGATACTATTATATTTGGATCCGTACCCTAAAAGTGTTCGGGTCCAAATTTCAATCCATACACTTATTTGTTTCAAATCGGGTCGGGTCCGGATCCGGATACCTATCTACCCGTAGATATTTCGGGTCCAGTCTTTCGGTTCCGGGTAGATAGATACCCATAACTTGTTTGTAGATTATCGAGTCCGGTCCGGATCCAGAGCGGTTCCAGATCCGAAGCGGGTATATGTCACAACTCCTAAGTATTTGAGAAATCATTTATATTTAAATATAATTATAATTTCTTAAACATCTAAGTATCTCACATAATAAATCATTATAATATAAATTAAAGGTTGTTGCAAAATAAAAATTATACTATTGTTCTTGTTCATAAATAATATAAAAATTATACTATTGTTCTTGAAATTAAAAGATTGAAGAAGAGATATAATTTTTAGAAAGTAAAATATTAGTTGACAAAAGATCAAAAAGGATATATGGCAGATTTTTTATTTTAATGAGATTTATTACAAAGGACATATCAAGCAATAAATTTCCATAATTATGGGGAGGATATAAGGCAAATGATATATGCAATAAATTTCCAACGCAATAAATGTTATAGAAAAAATTAATATGCAAACGAGATTATTGGAATTGTGTGACATTTGTTGATCGGATATTAAATTAATATGCAAAACTAATATATGTTTTATCGGGTATTTATACGGGTATCGGGTCGGGTTCGGTTATGGGTCGGATAATAAAATCAAACCCATATTCTACCCATTACAACATCGGTTCCGGGTCCGATCCAGATCGGATATTAAATTATTAAATTTGTAACTGTACCTATAATTTAACCGGTTATATTTTTTAAACCATACCCTACCCAAATGAACCGGATCCGGGTCGGTTCCGGTTCGGATCCGGATCGGTTCCGGATAATCAGGTAAAAGTAGCACCTCTAATTCTATGATAGTATGAAATGACTTCAAATTATTCATCAAAATTTGTAAAGAATTAACGAACCAGTAGTTTCAGTTTTTCTTTAATAAATTTCAAAACGTATTTTCTTATCAGTAAAATCAAGATTACAAAAAAAAATAACCGAAAGATATAAGTAATTTGGCTGAATAAATATTAGATATACAAATCTAATAATCTTATAATAATGAAAAGGCATACAGGAATTTTGATTTAGTATGCAGAATAATTATTTCTATGCGTGTTTATATCGGATTGGTTGTCTATAATTGAAAAAAAAAATGTGCAATAAAGAGGCGCATATAGATATATCTCTGTTTTTGTATAGATTATCTTGGTTGCAGTTCCATCTTGCACGATGAGACGGAATACGCTTAAGAACGGTGCTTCGCACGATCCGGGTAACTCTATTTCAATTAAATTTATTTTAATTAATTTATAACTATCCGAATATTCTGAAATTTAAGGATCTAACATAGAAGAGCTTATGGAAAACCCTTATACAACACATTTATCCCCCTAGCTAGGAAACAATATAGATTAATATCACCTTTTTGGGCAATTATTGTACAATTAGAATCATTAGGTTAGTATACACAATAAGGTTCTCATTCTATGGTACGGTTTTGGATAGATATAATTTGGATGAACAATTGTTCTTTAGCATCTTCATATCCTTCACTATATGATATATATAGATGTACTGATAAAGAGATACTCCTCACAAAAGTGTTAACTACTCAAGGGCAAGCTCTTTGTTTTAGAAGAACATTAACAGAAACATTGAGAGATGATTGGACTCACATCTTATTCCTTATTAGTCACACAGTTTTCACTCACACACAAGATAGGATTGCTTGGAAATGGGACACCACGGGTGTATTTACGGTTCAATCTTTATATAAAATGTTAAACTATAGAGGCATTTTACCAAACAACCCCTTATTATGGTGGGACTTACCAATACCCCCCTAAAATTCTGAATTTTCATGTGGCTTACTTCTAAAAAAATAATTCTAACTGAAGATAATTTAGTCAAAAAAATATTGCATAGGAAATACCAAATGCCCCTTTTGTGAAAATATGCACTCTTACAAAACTGAAAACTGCAAAATCTTCCCTCAAAACAGAAAACTGCATTCTTACAAAATATGCTTCCAAAATACCCCTCTTAAATCTACAAAATCTGTTATTTTGCTAATAATATCTGTGGTTGTATATTGGACAGGAAGCAAGAGATCAAAGTCAAGGGCACAATAAGAGGAGGCAGCAAGTTGGATCCCGAATTAGATGGTTCTCGAGGAGATACTGCTGAGTACTATTGCCTAACGAGAAAACATTCCAAGCATTGCTAGACTGATTTTGACCAAAAGAGAAAACTATTGCCTAACGAGGCATCAACAGTACTGTACAAGTACTAAGACTCAAAAGGTTGTCCCAAATCAAGCCAACGACTTCTTGCATCATATCTACAAAACTGCCATCACGCAAGTGCTCTCCCTGAAATGAAGATAAAAAGAATCAATAGATATTTCCAATTTTACATGCACAATGAAAAAACTGTTAATATTGTTTTTTCCTCGTGGAGATTTACACCTTACAAAGCAGATTTAATCCTCATGAGACCTAAATTTACCAGCATCATGACAACAGTCTACACAGATATTTAGCAGTATATTTAGCAGTATATCCTCATGAGACCTAAAGTAATGTTATCAAAGATATTGATTAATGGTTAAAGTATTTCCGAAAGTATAAAAATTTCCTAACCTATGCAGATAATAATGGACTGATAAAAACAACATGAAATCAAAGAAATGTTGACTAAATTTTCAAGCGCAATATTGTTTAGTCGCAGCAAACCACACCATGATTTATTTATGCAAAAATGTTTTAAATTTAAACCTCTGGCTTTATTTTACCCATATCAGCTAAGGAAACACGTATGATATTAATAATGTTGACATGAGAAGAACCTTTTTCATACTACTACTTTAAATATTAGATGTCACTGTGCCTATGATTAATTAATTGAATGTTCATTGTTAGTTGCAACATACATCAATATATGTGCCATTTGCAAAAAAACTTATAATATTGGTTATAATTTGCAAAAGCCTAAGAGATAGTAGACTAACAGTTAATAGTTCGGACAGGCCCCTAAGCTTGAACGAAACGTCATTTACATCTTCACCAGTTGATGTAGTAAAGTCAAAGCGTCTGGCTTTTCTCAAATCTACTCTGATTTTGTCTCTACTTAAAATTTTATGTTTTGTATGCCATATACTAACTATAAAAAATCGGCCATCAACTGACTCCTTCCCTGGAGGCCACCTGAGCCCCCCCTTGGCCTCTGGGTCGATAATAGCAGCAGAGATTAGTTGGTTTATGCCATCCATGACATCAGCCTGAATAGAAAAATAAATACTTATCCCAAAAGAGCCAGCAATCAGGTCTGGTGAGCAAGTATTACACTACAGGTAATGCCAGTAACATTTAGTTAATGAGATCTTCATTTAATTATTTAACTTATTTGTTTGTAAATTTACTATGGTCTTGCAATACTTATGTAACAATTTAAAAAAAAAAACATCTTCAGGTAATGTTGGGAAGATAATTGTCCAAATTTTTAGTCATCGATCAAAAATGTTGTGTATCAAACTATCAAGTATTAAACTTACATCCAAGTTCTTTAAGACTCTTTTGGTATTTAGCATTATTCGAAGATCAAAGTTCTTGCTTAAACAGGATACATCAGTCACCATATGCTTCAATGGGTTTTGTTCGACCTAAAAAAATTGCAATTCAAAATCATGTCTTTTTAATAACCGATAAATAAAAAATCAGCATATTAATTTGTTCATTCTCTTTGGTAATTTAACAGTGGTTTCGGGTTAAATAGATTGGAAAATATATCTAAAACTATATATCCACAGTAATACGCGGGCTGCAATCGTTTGGACAAACACAACCCAGGCTTATCATTATTAAAAACTAAGCCATACTTCCTTCCATACAATTGCACCATTCACAGAATTTCTCCAGTTCAAATCGGATTCAGGTTAGAGCCAAGATTTCTGGAGAACCTTTTTCTGTTTTTTTTATAGAAGTGGGATAAAGAGCCCAGCAATTACATTGATAATGAAACCAAATCAACAAAAACCGATACCAAAATGTTTGTGCCTGTTCTCAATGTACAGAGATGATACATCAACAGAGCCATATCTTAATGATTAAAAAACAGCTAATCATGATCACCTTCTAAGCCAGAAACAAAAATAGCTACAGATATCTGGAAAACTTAATTCCTTAGACAGGTTCAAAATATAGAAAGGTGCCATTTCATTTACTTCTATTAGAAACAAAGAATAAGAATCAGAGCAATATCGTTTTACTTCTATTAGAAACAAATATTGGAAGCAAAATAGCTACAGATATTGGAAGCAAAAGGTGCCATTTCATTTACTTCTATTAGAAACAAAGAATCAGAGCAATAACGTTTTACCTTGTAAAGCTCTAGAGTACTATCATGCGATGCTTTGCACTTGCATGAAATATTCAAATTTCGCTGGCGTTTGTCTGTTATCTGGTATTTGAACACAATTGAGATATTTAAGGTTAATACATTTAAAATTGTACGACCATCGACTAATCAGTGCTTGAATTGTATTAAAATTGTACGACCATCAACCAATCAGTTACATGATAACTGATTGGTTCCCTATTCTTGGTACAGTTGCCAAAGTAAGGAACTAAGGACCGGGAATTTTACAGTATTTAGGTTAGTCCGGATCAGAAATAAGGGCAGGGGTTAAATAGGGGTCCGGATCCCCTAATGTAACCCAATTTTTGGGTTTTGTATCGAGGCCGTCCGATTCGGATCTGACGTTTCATCTCGCACAATCCATCTCGGGATGTGTGCTCTATCTTGAATCCAGCTCTCCATCTCACACGCTCATCTCAAATCGGACGGTCGCGATTTAAAACCCAAAAATTGAGTTTCATTACTGGATCTCGTAGTTGTCTTTCGGCTGAGCTCGGTGGCAACTTGGAGGGGTAACATGGTCCCCGGCCCCAAGCATCCTGAGATGGGCTTGGCAGGCCCAAATAATGTTATCTAAGCCCAAACTCATACTCTATGGTTACGGGCTTGGACCCTATCAATTACTTGAAAGAAACTTTTTGTTAAATTTTTTTTTTTATGGTTAACTTTTTGTTAAATTTAGAAGAACCAAATCCTAAGGGAGAGATATATGTATAGCAGCAGAATTGAGGGGGCACAAAGTCAACAATTGAGGCGTGGATTAGTATTTAGTACCTTGATATGATAACGTTGCTTCGCCCCTACGGACTCAAATTCACAGTTGTCTACAAGAAGTTGTTTAACTTCTCTGATATACTCTTCTGAAACTCGGGAATAAAATGTTTTCTGGACCTTCTCATTATTATTAAACTCTCCTTCATTTGCTAAGGCCTTTTTGATCGAGTCTAAGCAAGCTGAAGGGTTCCTATCAACAAGCAAATACAAAATGAAGAAAACTAGATGTTATGGTAAAGAACAAAATCTTCAAAAACGTCCTACCATGCATTCATAACCCTCTGTTTAATCTAGAGAAACGGTGTTCTATTTTGACTATTTTGATTTTCTCATCTAGAATAAACCATGCATTCTGTTTAAATTAAATACCATGCAAAATTTTCATTGGGGGGGGAGGGGAATTAAAAAAATTATCCCTGGTACTCTCGATTAAATGTATTGCAAAACTATGTGAAAAATTGAAAATTACTAATTATGAACTTTTCTCTGGGAGAGACAAGAAGAAAAAAAAGAACATACCCGGAGAAGATAATTTTCCCTACCATCACAAACAGTTGAACATTTACAATTTCTATCTTCTCCATCATTAACAGCTTAGGATCTACACCTTCTATCTCCTTCTCCTCCGTGTTCTGGCTAGCCTTGATCAAATCTCTCGCAAGATTCTTAACTATTCCCCTGAGAACCCCTATCTCCTCCTCCTCAACCAGGCCCGCTTTATCAGTGACTGTCAAAGGCTTAAAATTGATCTCTGTTCCTCCGTAATTGTATGGTACCACAGCTAGAGATTCTGTGGAGGTGGCATACCAATGGGAAATAAAGCGTCGACGGGAGTACCGAATCTTACTTGGAGATGAAGGGGTTTGAGAGGTGACATTGGCTAGGGGAGGCGAAGGGTTTGAGGTTGAAGCGGGGTTGCGATTGAAGTTGCGCTTGTGAGGCGGTACGTTCGTGCCTCTTCTTGAGTTCTTGTTTTTTTTCTCTTTTGAATTCTTCATGAGTTCTTGTTAGTTGTTACTGTAACAATGAGTGATGAGTGACGACGAAGGGGACTGAAAGGACGATTTTATAACTGATATATAATAAACGAGATAGGAGTAGGTCCGATGGGCATCGGACCTACTTTTAGGTTCAATTAGCTCTAACACCGTATGATTAATTATTAAGATATGTATGCACGGAAATTGAGACAGACCGGGACAGATTTTAATTAGTGCGCACGGATCTTTATGCAATCGTATAGACATTATACCATCGAACAAAAGTAGTTCCGATGGGCATCGGACCTACTCTTTCACAATACACAGTCAAACAGATGAATTGTCAATTCGCATCCTCTGAGATAGCTTAAACTTTGCGTGACTTTATGGAAATCACAACCGTTCAAATACATTCTGCACGAATCTCGAAGCAAAAAGATGAGATATCGCACAGGATTCACACTCATGAATTGTCCGATGGAATTCTGGAGAACTTTGATCTTGTGCGACGCCGCAGAAACGGCTCCTTGTGAAGTGAGTCACGTGCAGAGGTTAAGAAGTGGCACTAAAAGGAATACATCGATCCAACGGCTAGTTAGTGAGGTCTAGTAAGTAGTAACAATCTGTTAGGACAAGAATTAGTTAGTTGTAACTGTTGTGTTCTAGAACAATCTAGACAGAGTATGCTGTGCTACATATAGAGACAGAGATACTGTTGTAAACAGTTGCTCAAGAAATAAAGAAAGCTTATTCATTTTCCAATTTAATTTCTAAAATCGTTTAGGCACCCTTGTTATTGTTAAAGCTTTGTACAGTTATATCAAAATTAAAGTATCCAGTTTTGAGAATTCATTTGACATTTTTGGCAATTCATATAGATAACGATATTTTCATATTATTTTGGTTAGCAATTGTTTGTAAAAATATACTGATGTGGACAAATTTTAGACGATGATTTTTCAACTCATTAATTTATATAAAGTCTAAATTGAAAAGCTATAAAAAAAAATTGTGTACATGTAGAAAAATAATATAACAATTTTATTTCAACAAATAAATTTTAGAATTTTTGTTATTAGCAAATTAAAGATGGAAATTCCATGGAGGTACAAAATAATAGAAGCATTTCAACTCTTCTCTTAATAAATATGTTAAAATAATGTTGCTGGAACGGTAAAATAAAATAGTTAATAAAAATGTGCTCTCAAATTTATTTGAATTTGAATGAAGAAGGCAAATTAAGACAAGGAAAATAAAGAGATAAAAAAAAAAGGGACGTTCATCTCGTTTTGAAATTTAAATCTCAGGAAATGAATATAGAAATTAAAAAAAATAATCTATTCATTTTTCTAAGTTTTGTTTCCTTATAAATTTGAAGAAAACAACATTAACCTATTTCTATATTCTGTCTAGGGGTGTCAACAGGTACGGTAAGAGTCGGGTGAAAGTATTTTCATACCCGCACTCATTGCAAATTGTCTTTATCCATATCTTATCCTTACTTGTTATAAATTATCTTACCTCTACTCTACCATTGCACGTTATGTTTTTCGAAACAAAACGGTAGCAGGTAAATAACGGGTAATACTAATATAATAATAATTTCTATTATATATTAAATAAAATATTAAAACTTATAAATTCATTCCACGCGTATAGTATTTTATTGAAAAAAAAATTGATCATACTAAGCACAAGTAAATTAATTAAAATACTCTTTTCAATACTTATCAATATATATAATACATATATATAATTTTTTTTATAATTACTCGATCGAGTAATGAGTACGAAATAGGCTTTATCCGTACCTATACCTATTTAGATAATGAAAAAAATTATCTATATCCGTACCCGATAAATTTACGAAATTTTTTTTTATCCATATCCATCTTATCGAATACGATACGAATTAGATAAACGATAAAATAATGCCACTGACACCCCTACTTCTATCATATCTTTTCCGTCTCATTTTTGTTCTTAACTCGGGAGCAAATTATAAATGATGTTATTTTATATTATTTAGAATAATGAAAACGTTAAGCGATAAAATAGCATAGATACAATGAATTGTGTTAGATAATGGAAATAATTAGGGTGTGTTTGGCTGCAAACTTATGACGTTGGGAAAAAAATTGAGTCTGACACAATATTTTTTTTCCACCGAAACAATAAAAATTAGTTGAACTTTTCTCTTTTCCTGTACCCATTCCTATGCCCACCCTCTCCGGCGAACATGCCCTTAAAAGTTCTCACATATTTACTTATGTTTCCAAGATTCAAACGGCGAACTATTGAATAGGATCTCCGTATTATTATTTGTTTAGAGATCCAATTTTTTTTTTCGAAATTATTTTAGATAGTTCAGAATTTTTAAAATATAATAATTTTGTACATAACTAAAAAAATAGTAAATCTTATTTTTCAATAAAATAGTAAATATTTTTTTTCAAAAAAATATATAATTTGATTTCCAAACACATTTTAATATTTTATTATTGAGAGAGCGATTTAGATCAACTATTTGAACTTTAAAAATAAAAATAAAAACATACAATACAAGTGAAGCACGAAAAACACCAAACATTTTTAAACCCTACTTTTAATAATGACATACCTAAATAATACAATAAATAAATTTGTAATTACTAATACTCGGAAGACACAAAAAGGAAGTTAACGGAAGGATACTAATGTCAAGGAAATTTTTGTTACTATTAATTTAATCAACCTTGATGAAATATGATTGTGCAGTTTGTAGTAGCTTGGGAGAGGAGTTATATCCAAACTATAGGACTTGTTCGACATAAAAGAATTATGGTAGAATAAAAAAAAAATGAGAAATTGTAACAAAATAGTAGTTAATTGTGAGTAAAATTGAATGTAATAGATAAAAAGTGCAAAATTAGAATTGGAATGAAAATATGCAATCAAATCCTTTTTTGCACTTTAGCATCTTCTCTATTATTATATCACACTATTCTATAGTAGAAGTAGAATTGGAGAAGAATAACTTCACATGTCAAAATTTGCTCAATTTCACTATTTCAACATGCTGAACATAATTGAAATTGTATGAAATAGAAGTCTCCTCTTTTACACTATTGCATGTATTTGCTGAACACGTCCACATGACTTAAATTTGGGTCGGATGTCCATCAGACCTAAATGTGCATCCAATGGATTCTATAACCGTCCAATCCACTTTAAAATTTGTATGCACAGATCTTAAAGAAGATCGAATAGCTATGAAACCCATCAAATTTGAGTCCGATAAATAACAGACTGAAACTCATCTCCGTCCACAGACAAAGTCTAATCGGCGTTAAGATTCAGAAATCCGACTCTGTTGCTTGCCAAATAGGCCAGCAGAATCTTGTTTTTTCAAATCAAACCATTGATTTGCCTATTTGACAACCAGCGGAGTTGGATCCAAGATTCAGTATCCGGTGTGAAATTTCAGCTGGAATAGCAGCTGTTCCGTTATTCCAGTCTCCCCTATTCCCTAATATCAACGAAAGGCGTCGTCATCAGTTAAAGTTAAACAATCTCCATCTTCCGAGAACCAAAAAAACCCAACTCAGAACGTAAATCTCTGGTCGGTTCAAAGTTCAAACCCTAATCTCCGATCTCCATTGGCATCTCGTATCCATGGGGGAAGCCAACAATAAGGCACACAAGAAGCGTGTGCCGGAGTGGCTAAATAACCCCATGTGGTCTGCCCCCGCTCCTCCGACTCCCTCCACCACCATCCCTCCAGACGATCCTCCTCCGCTCCGCGTCGTGCCTCCGCCTCCTCCGCCAAAGCCAACGCCCCCTCCACCTCCTCCACCGCCTCCCGCTGCTGCCAAATCAGATCCATCCGAGGAAACTAGCTCCTCTGGCGTTTCAAACTCGCACTTGATCGCTGAATTCAGCACCGCAGTTAGGGTTTATAATTGTTGTAAAGAAAATGCTGCTTGATTTTTTTTTTTTTTTGCTGACGACCTGTAGCGTTGAATGAACAGTTATCAAAGAAGGTTGTGAATATCGGAGAACTACAGAGGCTGGCTTGCCAAGGCATACCTGATCATCCCGGTATACGGCCTACTGTTTGGAAGGTCTTGAACTAATTCTCTATGATTATCTTTTTCCATGATCTTTATCTAACTGCGAACTGCATTAGCAATAATAGCCAGATTAAGGTTCCTTGACACACATTTTGGACAATGCAGCTTGGTTGGGCTGAATTTCGTGTTAGCTAAGCTTCAGTCATGTGGTTAACTGAACGTTCAACTAAATTTTAATGTCAGTTTAACTACCAATTCTGCAATTACACATGACTTGACATTAAATCTTCTTCAGTCAAATGTCAAGAGCGGAATTAAGCCTCTGTGTAACAGATTGTTACCTTGGTCAAACTATGGATCTCCTAGTCTTCACTACCATTTTGTACAATTTGTTTTTTTAATTTCATTCTCTTAGTGGAAGTTAGAAATTAATTTGTGTTTCGTGATAGAGAGCAGCTTTTATTGGGATATCTGCCGGCTGACCATGCACTTTGGCCTTATGAACTGGAGAAGAAGCGCTCCCAGTACAACGTCTTTAGAGAGGAACTCCTTGCCAACCCTGTAAGTTGTTCCCAAAGTACCTTGTACTTTTACAATGATATGTTTCTGAAATATATGGCCCAGAGAAAAATTGTTCCAATATGTAGGATCCAGTTTGATCCTCTTAAGTACTGATCGCCAAACTATTACCCGTCATAAGTAGTTTCGTTTCTTGCTTTGATCAACATTTCATCTGCATTGAATAAAGAACACCTAACTTGACATAATTCGGCAACTGTTGCCCTGTCAGCATTGCTATTTCAACAAGCTGTAGCAACTACTGATGCTGTACTTGATCAAGGGGCGGGGCCGGGGGGGGGGGGGGGGGGGGGGGGGGGGGGGGGGGGGGTAGGGGGGGGGGTGGTTTTCTGGAAATAGCACCAACCATCCTGTATTTTAGGAGGCCAATACCTATGTATCTAGCTGCTGCATTGAAGAATGTCCACACTTCTTTACTTACCCAGTCTTGTATGTCAGTCAGAAATAACTCGAAAGATGGAAGAAGAGGAAGGCATGCAGGAAAAAGACTTGAATTCTGATGAAGATAAGGGTTTTCTATCTAGGTCAGAGCTTCCTCATGGGGAGCATCCCTTGAGCCTTGGTGAAACCAGTGTCTGGAATAAATACTTTCAGGTTTTCCCTTACCCTTTACCATTATTTTGTAAAGACCAGTACCATGGCAACAACAACAATTATATAAAGGCACTGCTCTTTGATAGAATTAGTATCAAACAGTATGAAATAGTCCACATTTATTCTTTTTCTTTGTTTTTTTTTAAGAAAAAGAAAGCACCACCTTTCTATGACATTTAAAATTTTAGGATTGGTTGGTCAAGGTAGTACAAAAGTGATCTTGTCAATCAAGGATATTCATATTTGGAAACTGTTTCAGTTATGCAAGTTTTATCCTTTAGGTTGCTGCTCAGGCTTATTCAAATTTGGCCCCTGATTCTCTTTTCTTTGTGATTTTTGTTTCTTGGCCTCTTCAGTTGCTTCGCAAAAGCTACTTGAATGATATGCATTTGTTGATGCTTAAATTTGAAATGGTGGTTGATTTTTTTTTCTTTTGAGAAAAAAGAGTTGTCATTTCATCCCAGTACCAATATCAGCGGTGTTACTGAAGGTCTTGGTTTATAATTTGTCTGTCAATCAATATAATCTCTATACTGGCCTCCCATGCCCACCCACACTTATTGCAGATAATATGTTTGTATCTTTCATTATTTTGTTTATTTTTATGTTGAGCACCTTTTTATATGATAAATTAGGAATCAGAGACTGTAGAACAAATTGATAGAGATGTAAAACGCACACATCCTGAGATGGAATTTTTTTCTGGGGATTCTCCTATTGCCAAGTCTAATCAGGCAAGAACCTCTTTTAATTGGCCATTAGAGCATGTCTTGAAATGGTCCCTGTAAATTTAGTTTCTTTTCTTTGGCTTTTTATCAAATCTGTAGCCCAAACTATGTGAGTTTTTGCTCAATGAACCTCCTGAGTGTTCTATTCATACTTGAGATGGTAACATTGCTTGAAAAGGCAATGACAAGAAAAAAAAGAAGTTTAAAACTAGTTGTTCCTTTACAGTGTCATCCTCAAAGAATGAGAGAAGGCTATGTTGAGGTTCCATTTAATAATTACTTATGCCTGTGCTTAATTAGCATCTCTTCTTTATTACTTGAGCTAGTAGATGTTTTGTACTGTAGTGAGTACCATGGATTCCATGGACAGATAAAGAGTATTCTGAAATTAATTATTGTTTGCTCAGTGGTCAAGAATTTTGCTTGTTTAAGTCATGACTCGTGAGAATGATCATTTGTGAATAGAATGTCTTTTGGACAGTATCTCCACATATGCCTACATTCTCTATCCTTCTCTCTCTAAATGTTCTACTACCTGGAAGGGTCAAATGAGGATCGCCTGGCTTTAAACTAATATGTTAAAAATCAGAAATGAATGCTATTTTTTGTTGAATAAAGACAGTTTGCAAAAGCAAATTCACTCAACCAAGAAGAAAGAGTCATGGTCGATAAGTAGAACAATTTAGTTTTGCTGATGCGATTGACAAATTGTGTACTCTAAATCAAGAAATAAGAGTGCAGGATGCACTTCTCATGACATGTAAAAAGTTGAAGGACCATTTCGTACTCAAAACCAATTTCCTTCTTTTGGTCCTGTAGGAATCATTGAGGAGAATACTGATGATATTTGCCAAGTTGAATCCGGGTATAAGATATGTACAGGGCATGAACGAGGTGCTGGCTCCTATCTTCTATGTTTTCAAGAACGATCCCGACCTCAATAATGTGGTATTTCTTGTACTTATTGTTTGAGTTGCCAATTGCCACCAAAAGTTGCAATTTTTATTTGTAGCTGTTATTTTACAAAATGCTATACAGATACTATGGAACCTGAAAAACTATATGAAAGCCAAAAAAATATATAATAGAAAATCTTAGATCAAACTGGCAATGGTCTCTGGAGGTATCTGGTTCAATTAGTGTGGTGTCCCGTTAGTAGTGTGTGTGTTTTTTTTTCACTTTTGACTTTTAACTTTTCTGTTTGCACTCGTGCTCAAAAGGTTGTTTTTTGTTTGGTTATAATTCTTACAGGCCCATGTAGAAGCTGACACGTTCTTTTGCTTCGTTGAAGTGCTTAGTGGATTCAGAGATAATTTTTGCAAACAACTGGACAACTCCATTGTTGGAATTCGTTCGACCATATCCAAATTATCTCAGCTCTTGAAGAAGCATGATGAGGAGCTTTGGCGCCACTTGGAGGTTACTACCAAGGTATCTATTTGAGGAAAATGCACCACCTTAATAGTTCTCTGTTCTAATCACCTTGTTTATAGTGGATGTTTCTTTCTCATTCGGTCTTTCTCATGTCTGTATCCTTTCTGATTTTAAAGGGTAAGATTCTCATATAAAATTTAACAGCTATACCCTTGTCAAACTTACAAGGATGGAAAGGTTATTTTATTCCTTGCGTTCCTCGTTCCCCTAGCAAAGTCTGAAATAGCAAAACTAGGAGTTATTTTTTTTTTCTGGCTGGAAAATTACCAAAGCTCTCAATTAAGTCTCATTTGCACTTAGCTTCAACTTATCTGAAAATAATAACTAGACGAGTTTGGTGGACATACATGCATGTATTCTATTGAAGTTGGTGTAATTGCTTTCTTTTTTTGAAAAGATAATTTTTTTTTAAAAGAGTGTAATTGCTTTCTTGTTATCTTTTTCTGGCACTTCCAGGTGAACCCTCAGTTCTATGCATTTCGATGGATTACATTGCTTTTAACACAGGAATTTGATTTCACCGAGTGCCTGCGTATCTGGGACACTCTTTTAGGAGACCCTGAGGGACCTCAGGTTTGTTTAATTGTCCTTTTGGATTCCTTCTGCTCTTGTGGATGTCACAGTGATTATTTGGACTGTTAAGACTAGTTTGCATTAACATTTTAGAAATAAAAAAGGGGCTTCAAATTGTGGATGTCACAGTGATTTCACTTTTAGAAGTCAAATTGTTTGCTACAACAATTAATCGCACATTTTTTTTTATCCATCACCAATTCCTTAAATTATGGAATCTTAGCCTCATGTAATATTCAAATCTCAATTGTGTTGATCGAGACTTCAATTTAGAGTTCATGCAAAAGTTTATGTTATATTTTGAACCTTTTAATTTTTTTTTTAAATATGAAACGAAAAGGTGGGGAAATTTTGACTATATATAGTTTTTAACATACCTTAACAATAACTGAAATTATGCAGCTGCTTAGTCATTTGCTCATTGTTCTCTTTTTGTTTTTAATTACTTAGGAAACATTGTTACGAATTTGTTGTGCAATGCTGATACTCGTCAGAAGGCGCCTCTTGGCAGGTGATTTCACTGCAAATTTGAAACTTCTACAGAATTATCCTCTGTCGAATCTGGACCATCTTTTGCATGTTGCTAACAAGTTGAGAGGGGGTGCTTTGCTGGGGTAACTTTTTTTAATAGAAAAGCTATTTGCAGCTGCCAACTTGGTTTTGTGTGTTTATGTATAAAATTGTACCTTTGGAGAGCTGCAGTTTTTTTGGTTGGGACTCCAAAAGCTATAGGCATTTGTACATGTAATCAGCCTTTGTACCTTCATTGATAAACCTTTGTTTGTTTGGAGAGTTGGAGATCAGTATGCGAAGGGATTAGTTTTTTTCGCTCTTGTTACTTGATCTATTCATGTAAATGAGACACTTGGTGTGGTTCTTCTTGAGAGAACATAAACGAAACATACTTACTTGGGGGATGCGTGGTTCCTTTGAACATGTTGGTGCATTGTGAATTGTTAAAAAACACTTAACATCTCAATGGGGCATGACGGTCGTGCCCATGGAAGGACACAGCGAAACACATATATGTGGTGTTAGACATGTTGTGTCTGAATGTGTCCGTGTTGTGTTCGTAAGGATGTTGTGTCTGGAAAATGAGTAAATCGGTGCGGTTTAACACTGTACAAACAAGACTTGTCAGTTGTCAATACAGTGCAAATTAACACTAGTGGCAAGGGCTAATATGGAGCACGGCACGTGTTTTTTTTTTTTTTTGTGCGATGTCCAATCTCTCTCCATGTGGTTTCTTAATTTGGAAATCGACAACTGGTTTCTTAATTTGGAAATCGACAACCTTTTGATTGGAACATGCAAGGCCTCGCTGAATTCGCATCCTCTGAGGTATCTCAAACTTTGAGTTTTTATTTGGAAAATCTAAACCGTTCAAATATGATACGCACAAATAATACTGGCCCTTGCGCTAGAGCCTAGAGGCACCGTACTTGAAGAGTTTTGACCCGGATGGGAGTATTGTACTTAGTTTGGTCCCTGAGAGAATACAGAGTATGCCGCATGACATCTCTGAGTGGATTGCAAGTATTTGCCGCATATTGCATTATTTGTGTTTTGTGCGTTTAACTTGAGCCGTCAATTAGTTTTTTTTTTTTCCTTTGGGAATTATAATTCTAATAATTTTAAAATAAATGACCAAATTACTTGCAAAGGGTAGTCTCTGTTGTAATTATAACTTTTAGGCCAATATTTAAGTTTTGAAAGCAATATAATAAATAATTTTCATTTTTTTAACCTCACTATGATTTTAAACGGAACCGGTCGCAAGCCCCCGAAAATTTTAAAAATTAGCAATATATTATTTTGACTAAGTTCCCTATTTTGACACAATGTTTCATATTTTTTATTCAATTAATACATTTTTTTTTAAAAGTGGACTATGCCACCGAATTTCATTATAAGAAACCATTACAAAGTTTATCGGTACCAGTAGTACCAAATACAAAGCAAGCAAAGCATACTGGTATGGAACAAAAAACTAAAGCAACAAAACATAAAAGAAACAAAACTAGAACCCTATAACAACCATCATTAGAACATCCAACAACCACATAGAAATATTAAAAACAACCCCTAAAAAGACCTCATATCACCTATTACACCAAAATATGCAAAAGAGACCCTCTAAACTAAGAAATCTCATAACTCTGTGAGCTGAAGTTATTGTCAGAATCTTCAGTAGAACTAGCATCACCACAACTGGAACTGATTCCTGCTCCAAGCATAGGGATTGAAACCTATGCACCCACCATGGAAACTACTAGTGTAGATCCGATCAGGTCCTTCAAATCACAAGAAAAAATTTAATGCAATTGAGAAGTAAGATATGATTTTTTATTCAAAGCCCAAAATCTAGCAACAGCTCAGATTTTTGCCCCTAAAACATTGAATATCTTGTACCTATCCCCCTTTAAAGATAATTTTATCTATCAAGCCATAAATTCCATAACACAGCCCCTTGAATGATTTCAACAATATTACTCTTTAAATGGAATACAATAATCTAGCTCCCAGAGGCCACCTATAGAAATACCATCAAAACAAAAATTATTATACTTAGCTATCCATTGCCAAATTGCTTGAGCAAAGTGACAATTCACAAAAAGATGACCAACTTATTCCATTTGAGAACAATATACATACTTAGTGTCACCTATCCAGCCCCTCTTACTCAACCTATCCTTAGTTAGTACTTTATTTTGCCTTGCCAACCATAAAAAAATTAATCTTCAACGGGATTTTAGCAATCCGAATGTTTTTAAATTGATTATGAGGAACACCTCTAGACTCTAGAAATTTATACAAAGAAGAGG
The DNA here is from genome assembly GCA_964058825.1 of Carex arenaria. Lineage (NCBI taxonomy): Eukaryota > Viridiplantae > Streptophyta > Magnoliopsida > Poales > Cyperaceae > Carex > Carex arenaria. The sequence continues at coordinate 62,803 of CAXKVW010000736.1, forward strand.
AGGGTTCCAATACACTCAAAATTCTATGCTCCCATTTGCACCCAATCTTTTATCTCCTTTATCTTCATTTTCAAAGTCCAAATAGTCGATTCAAACCGCTCAACATGATCTGCATAATAAAATATGTCTGGAGACCAAATTTTATATTTTTTAGATTTTTTTTACTATTTTTTAAGACAGGTACAAAATCATTTTTTTAAGGAGATTCTGGACCATCCGATAAAGTGATTTTGTACATATCTTAAAAAATAGTAAAAAAATTCTAAAAAATATAAAATTTGTTCTTCAAGCATATTTTATTATGAAGGTCATGTTGATCGGTTCGGATCGACTGTTCGGACTTTGAAAATGAAAATAAATTATTGGGTGCAAATAGGAGCATAGAATTTTGAGTGCATTGGAACCCTCCTCTACAAAGAATTAACAGTAAAGTTCCCATGTGGGGTCCACCTCTATAAAATTTGGTCGAAATTAGAAATCAAACTAACTTTAGATAACCGTGTAACTAAAGCGACTCATTCTGTTAGGTACCTCCAGATAATTGAATATTTAACTTATTATCATGAAAAGCAACAGCTACAACAATACTCCTATCATATACAATCTCAAGCATATTAGGAAAATCAACACAGAATAATGTATCGCCACACCACCTATCTAACCAAAATCTAACAGTATCAGCATTACCTAGCTGCCATGTGATACTTTTCTGTACAATAGATCTAAATTTTAATATATCATTCCACAAGGCAGACTTTATTCTCCTATTACCAGTAGGAGAGTATTTTTCAATAATAATATCTTTCCAAGTACCTATTACTCTATTATAAAACCTTAAGAGCCATTAATTATTCCTACACTGAATATCTAAAACCCCCGAACCACCTTGATTCTTACTTTTGCATACTTTATCCCAAGCAATTTGTGAAGGTTTTTTCCTAACTGTATTCCCTCCAAACCACAAAAACTTATGTCTAAGTCTATCAATTTTATATCTGATCCTCCAAGGTATTTTATAAAGAAACAGCCAGTATAAAGGAATTGCTGAAATAACAATATTTAACAATGTTACTTTCTCACCTAATGACATAATTTACCTTTCCAAGTTTGTAACCGCTTTTCTAACTTTCTATTAAAGGCAACCAATCTGCTTCACTTCATTTCCTCCAATGTAATGAAACCCCTAAATACATTATGAGGAGGGATCAAGTTACAACAACGGTTTTTTTCATTTTCAAAGTCCAAGTCATCGATCCAAATGGTTCAACATGATTATCTAAATAAAATATGCTTCCAGCTCAAATTTTACATTTTTTTGAATTTTTTTACTATTTATTAAGTATTTTACAAAACTAGTCAAATTCAGACCATTGAATTTTGTACCCATCTTAATAAATAGTAAAAAAATTCAAAAAAATGTAAAATTTGACCTGGAAGCATATTTTATTTAGATAATCATGTTGAACGGTATGGATCGACGATTTGAACTTTGAAAATGAAAAAAACCGTTGTTGTAACTTTGTTGTAACTCAAAATTGTTGTAACTTGATCCCTCCTCATACATTATTGGCAATTGAACTACCTTACAACCTATTAACCTTGCAAATCCCTGTCCCTCATCCTCCCTAATATTCAATGGTACCATCTCACTCTTATCGAAATTAATTTTCATACCTAATAAGTTCTCAAGACATAGCAGTAGCCACCTAAGTACAATAATCATTTTACGGTCAGCTTTCAAAAAAAGTATTGTGTCATCTGCAAAATGCAGATTTAGCACATTATCACAATTACTAAAATTCCTCAAGCCTTATATCAAACATGTCCTTTGAGCTCTTCTCAAAATTTTATTTAACACATCAGCAATAAGATAAAACAACAAAGGTGAAAGGGATCCCTTGATGTAATCCCCTCTTACAATGAAAATAATCACCTAATTCTCTATTTAAAATAATACATCATTTACCGCTATGTAAGAGAAGGAAAATCCAAGAAATAAATTTATCCCCAAAACCTCGTAATTTGAATACCTCCAACATGAAATCCCAATGGACCCTATCGTAGGCCTTTTGAAAATATAATTTGAATAAAACTCCCTTCTCTTTATTTACCCTAACAGAATGTAACACCTCATTGGCCACCACAATATTGTCCATAATTAATCTACCTTTAATGAAAGCAGTTTGAGAAGAATCAATCAGAGAATCCATATATAAAGAAAGCCTATTTGTTAAACATTTAGTAATAATTTTCAAGCTGCAGTTTATTAAACTTTTTGGTCAAAAATTCCTAACATTTGTTGCTTTGTCTTTTTTTGGATTAAACAAATAGAAGCCATATTAATATTTTCTAAATCCAATTGATTATTATAAAAAGCAGTCACTAATATCATAAAATCATATTTAATATCGTCCAAAAATGTTTTATAAAATAGGAAAGAAAAGCCATATGGGCCTGATGCCTTAGATGGGTTACATGAAAAAACTGTTTTTGTAATTTCCTCTAATGTAAAAGGTGATTCTAAAGCCTTTTGTTGGTCAAAAGTCAAATTCTCGGAATCAACCCACAAAGACTGAACTGAATCTCTCCTAACAGTTGTGGCACCTAATAAATCTTTATAAAAAAGAGAAATATGTTTCCTAATTAATGTAAAATCCTGTACCATAACCCCATCAATCATAAGAGAAAAAAATGGAATTTTTCTTCTTCCTAATAGAAGCATTTAAATGAAAATACTTGGTGTTAGCATCACCTTCAAAAAACCACTTAGTCTTAACCCTACTTTGCCAATATATCTCTTCATCCCTAAATAATTGTTTTAACTCAATTTGACACTCTTGCCTTTGTTGCCGATCCATATCATCTAAAGAATTAGTTTCAGCTAGACGATCAAACCTATCCAACTTATGTAACAATTGTGTTTTAGTTTTCCTTTGTGAAGCTCTAAGATTATTATTCCAACCACGTAATTTGTCTATAAATTGAAGTTTTAACCGCCAATTGTTACCTACATCATTAGTTAAAGACTTCCACCACTTAATTAACATTTCAGAGAACCCCTCTTGATGTAACCAATCTTTCTCAAATCGAATAGATTTATTACCTACAAAAGACAGCATTGGTACTAACAATAGGATTATGGTCAGATGGTATCCTAGGTAAAGAGTAAGCACCTGAGTTATGAAAATGGTGATTCCAACTTGTAGAACACAAGAATCTATCCAATAAAGTCTTAGAATTTGAAGAAGCTGATCTTAACCAAGTAAAACTTCTATCATTCAACCCCAACTCCATTAACTCGAGATCTGAAATACACTTATTAAACCTGTTACTCAACACATAATTATAGGTCTTGCCTACTTTCTCACTTCTGTTTCTTATTAAATTAAAATATCCACAGATTAACACATAAAAACTAGACCAAAAAAAACAGCCCAAAGAAAAAAAAATGAAGATTACCAAAATAGAAACTTGACTTTATTCCCAATTTTTTGAACATTTTTCCATATTTTTAAAAATTATTTAAACTATTTTTAAACACTTCCAAAAACATTTAACAGAAATTCCAAATAAAAAATATACGTTCTAACACTTTTAGATACTCTTAAACACGATATAGCTGTGCCGTGTTGATATCTGTGTTGTGTCTGGTACCTATACCGTGTGACTTAGCAGTTAGCACATCACTTCTAATTTTTAGGTCATAACGACATGACTTCCGTCCGCAACACGACACTTTTACACAATACTACTAGTGCATTTCTGGCTGACAGAATGTCTGGTGCTGAGACATCACGAACAACAAATTCATTGCAAGTGGCATGATGCTAAGCGATCTTGTCGAGTCTTAGTCGGGCCACAGACTTGTTAAAACCAGGTTGCCTTCTTTTACAAATGTTGGTTGCATTACACTAACTATAAGCAATTCAGCTCACTATAGCACATCTCCACTTATTGTTAACTGCTACTTATACTGGCATTCGCGAATTCACATCCCCTCAGGTTACCTGACTCAGTACAATTCAAACGGTCGATCCAGGATCCGTCTTTCAAGTTGGCATGAATCTCAAAGCACAAATTATTCTACCCCCCTGCGCAATTCCGAATAGGTACCAGCTGAGAATAAATCTGGGCTGTCCGTTTCAATTGTGTTTGAGTCGGATACTTGAGAAGATATGGATCCGGCATTAGCTGGGTAAATTTGGAACGGAACCATCTTTCTTTTGAAACAAGACCGATGTCTTCTATAGAAAGGACTTGCAACTGAATTTCTTTCATTTTGAAGGCTGTTTGCACAATTCCTTGGAAAGAACAAGACGAACCATAAAAATTCATCATCATCTTATAAAAGGATAGTCGCAACCTGCGACATGATTAATTATGACCCTATAAACCAAATTTTATATTATTAATGGCCTTGACTCTCTAATAACTTGTCACAACTTATTTATTAGTGTTTCGTCGTAGCTAATTATATGCTGCTGCATGACAATTTTGAATACAGTTTTTAATATATGCTTAATATAACATCTGATAGTGATAAAATATTGTACAACAATACAACATTACTCTTTTAAGTAATGCTTACATTTTTGGATACCTTATGAGTAGAAAAAAAAAATTCTAGGAGAACTGAGTTTCTTGAAAGTTTAGGTAAATTGCAAGCAATCAAGTATGTTATACAAGTTACACTTGGTTAAACAATACAACAATTGGACAGCAACCCTCCTTTTGCACTCTCCTCTTTTATAAAGTTTTGTTTTTCTCTGCTTGAACTATTGGGATGTTAATTTGCATATTATCAAGAGGGTGTCACCAATTACAAGAAGACGTGTCAATCATTACGAATACCACCCATGAAAGTTCTAGGATCAGGACAACCTCCAGTGAATTGAGCTTGAGAAAAGTCAAATCCTGGGTTCTGCACATCATCACAAAGGAGAGAATAAGCTAAAATAACGTTAACAATAAGGTTTCCTAAAACCGACTGTGAGGAAACCTTATCGTACCCATACAGCATATAAAAAATTCCCCATAACCCTATTATAATATAAGTACCCACAATGCCCCTTTAAAGCTGGGAAAATATCATCAATTTTGTTCAGCAGCTAATTTATTCAAAAACTATACAAACTACCCCTTTTCATTGTGTCATTTGTAGTACAGAGAAATGAGGGGATAATTCAGGCATTTGGTACAATGGATATTTTTTGGGTAGGGCTACAAGTCATATATATATTATCATCATCACTGTATCTTTGCATACTATAATCCAATCAGTAGGTCCAGCAACCCGAACTGATACACAAAAATCTTGTCAGTGATGAACCTGACTGACATATTGCATTACCAAAATTTGAGAATTTAGCCTAATTATATGTGCAAACCTCTTCTTGAAATCTCTGGAGCATAAGGCGCTTCTGTTCAACGTCTGCTGCATATGCGTCTAGGTCACCTTGACCTGGAATTGGTGATGCCCAGGTTTGCCCCTTGTCTCTTTTCTGGAGTGTCACGTGCATTATGTCATCCTCTTTAATGCACAAAAAGATACACCAGTTAGTATGAACTCGTCTCAGCATGAAGCAAATAGCTTATAGTCTGGAAGAGCACCTGATACTTTCCGCAGGTATTATATTGCTTAACCTTTATTTTAGTGGCTGTGCAATGTTTGCAAATAACAGAAATGTCGGCAATGGTGGATGCTATTTGCATAGTAGGGTACAGATCTGATGTTCAAATGAAAGAACACCAAAATTTGCTATTCTAGTTAGTTATGTAAAACAACTTAATTTAATAAATGGTGCATACCCAAAGTCCAAAATGATGAATCGGTCTTGACAGGAGAAGACAGATCATGCTGAAATCACAACCAAAACAATACAAGAGTGAAGGAATTACCTACACTTAGAACAAACTACAGAAACCAAAATTGACTTGAACTATGAAGATACTTGGTTACCCCGCTCATGTAAGGGACTATAAAATATATAGTCACGTAGTTTTGAGTTTGGTTACTTTTCCACCTATTTCAAACTTTATTTGTGGTTACAATTTTATCACTGGAGCCCTAATGATTCAACCTGTGATTGTGTCCACTATATTTATAGAAAACTGGTATTATTAAAGAGCCCACCAGGTCAGATGCAAATACCATGAGGTACATATAGTTGCATTCTACGTTCCAAATTCAGTAAACTGACACGGCTGAAGCATTACAACAAAAATTATATTTTGTTGAAAGGACCAGATAAGGTAGGTAGTTTTTGTACTATTTGAATCATTATAGTAAAAAGCATTTTAGTTCTTAGAGTGGCACGAGTGACACTCTTAGTTATGGCATGCAAAAAACTTCTCGTTTTGCACAAGCAAATACTTCTTATACTGTGTGCTTTTGTGGGGTCCATATCAAATTGCCTACAAAACTAAGGATCACAAGTTCTTTGTATGCCAAACAAGCCAGCCAAAGGCAAATTGTTGGCGTCGGTGATCATGTTGTCTAATAAATTGAATACATGAAGTGCAATTCACGATTTACATACATTGAGGTAAGGAGGATTTCCTTTTATGCCGAGTTCTATATGCTTCGACTGGATCTTGCAATAGAAGAGCTTCTTTGGTACATTCTGGGGAAGATCTATGTACATGTCCACCTCTTCTAGGGTTTGGTCCCATTCAAACACCTTCTGACCTGAATGAGCAAACAATTTACTATTTTTAGGTTAATGGCCGGTACCGGATCAACACAACAGCAAATAGTTACAAGGTTTGGTCTTATCGAAATAGTTATGCTACTGAACCAATTTATGTTGTCTATTGGCTCTTATGTTAAGCATAAATTACTCCCTCAATGCTAATAAACCTCGTTCAAGGGCAAAAGAAACCAGATATAATTGCAACCCACACACACAAACAAAAATTAATTAAATAAATAAAAAGACAAGAGGAAAAAGAAGTAGAGAGAGTAATCCCGTAACCCTATTTCTTTCCAATATATATCTCCCTCTGTAATTATCCCAGTTTTATTTATTAACCCTCCGATCTCCAGTTTTATTTATTAACCCTCTTCTCATTATTGATCCAACTCCCTTTAGTTCGTTAGCATTGAATTAAGATCTCTTTTTACCGTTGTGCACGAACTTATGCCTCTTCTCTGGTGCTAGCTTCTCCGCCATTGTTTCCTGCTCTTTGGCTCTGATCAGAAGCTAAACCTATTAGAATTGAATCGATTTCAGTGTTCATAGAAGAAGAAATATGCCTATTCACTCCCATATAGGGTTTCATCGCTACAGATAAAATGGAGATCATTTCTGAATGTTAAAATTGGAAAGAGAAGGAGAGTTAAAAGAGAGGACTGCAAGCACCTTGTCGGAGAGAAGAAGGAAAGCGTAGGGAACAGAGAACGCCTTTTCACCTTGGAAGAAGTAGAACTGAACGTCTTTTGGCTCCCCTCCAATTCTCGTCCGCACGAAATTTCTTCCGAGCAGGCGAGCAGCGTCAATCACTTCTGTTCAGCGTTTGCGAGAAAAAAACCTTGATCAGGAATTCACATCCTCTGAGATATCTCAAACTTTGCATGACTTTTTGGAATATCTCAATCGTTCAAATACGTTCTGCACGAATCTCAAAGCTCAAATAATACTGCCCCTACTTTCCCCGAATAGGCACCGGACACGTCGGTCATGCAAAAATTGAGATATCTTAGAGGATACGAACCCTTGATCAAATCTGCTGCGATTCTAATCTCAACCGTTCGTTAAATAGAATACACGAATCTTAAAATACATGAACGATTGAGATTGGAATCACAGGGATCTTGCGATCCTTTGGAATCACAGCAGATTTGTTTCTTACAATAAATATCTTTTTTGTTGAAGTAAATTTAATAGACGATAATATTTTTGTTCAATTAATAAAGTGGGGGACTGGGTCTAGAACATTCCCCCTCCGTTTTTTTATTTCATTAATTCATTATCATCGTTATCATTATTATTAGTGTGACAGTGGTAGTCAAATAAAACAAGAACAATGTCAGCTATAGCAATAATAATAGCAATAGCAATGACTAGAAGTGTAGAACTAGAGTGTTCGGATACGTTTGAAACAACACGTTCAAATTGCTAAAATCGATTTACTTCACAAGTGATGTATTTATATGTTAAATTTATAGTTTTTCAAATTAGTTTAGTATAAAATCAAACGGTAAAAAAAAATGAAAAATAAACTTATAAATTATATTTTTTTTACTGCTTAACTTCATACCAAATTAGTTCAATAATTTAAAATTTTGACATGTAAATGCATCACCCATGAAGTAAATTGATTTCAACAGTTTGAATGCATCGTTTGAAGTAAATCTAATATGTTTTTGAGTTAAGCTCGCAAAGGAGCTTGATGAGTTTAAGAACCCTCTAGTTCTACTCCAATAACAATACCAATGATAATAATTAATTAATGTCGAAATTACGACAACAACAACAATAAAAAAATAAAAATGCTTTGAATCTGAATTATTGATCCCGGTTCAAAAGTCGCTTCTAGGTAAATACAGAAAATATTATGGTCTTTCTATTTTTGAAAAAATAAAAATTTAAAAAAACTTTTTGTCAGATTTCATCATGACACATCAATTATTTTTCAAAATAGATATAATATCTTCATATTTAAATGTACTAGAAGAATCACAATATTTTCTGTATTTACCTAGAAGTGACTTTTGAACTGGGATCAATAATTCAGATTCAAAGCATTTTTATTTTTTTTCCAATAACACACAAAGAAATACTTTAATTTTTCTTACAGCCGCGAAAAATCCAATCTAAAAAATATTGATCCTGATTATTTGTTGCAGTCTTTCTAATAAATTAAATTATATGGTATTCTATCTAATTTCAAAAAATATTAAAATATTTCTAATATTTTAATAGAAAAAAAAATAATATTTTCTAATTAAATAAAATAATTAAATGAAAAATTATATTAAATTCAATTGGATGAAAAATATTGATCAGGGATGGATTGGTTCTCACCGTCCCTTATTTTTTATTGTTTTGGTCAGAGACGGGACTATCCAAACTGTCAGTGATATATATTTTTGTTTCTTTTGCGTTAGTTAATTGTTAGCTTAAGGTCGGGATTTTGATTACGAAGGAGGTGGTAACTTGTCCCATCCCTAGGGACGAGGGACGGGATAATTCTTCCCGGTCTACTTACTTTTCAAAATATTCTGCAATCAATCCTCTTTTTCGATATTTTCTTTATTTAATTTCGATTATTAAAAATTTCGGGAAAAAAGGGTACATCTGTCAATTTAATTTTTAAACTAACTAAATAATAGATTTGATGAATAAAAGAGGATAAAAAAAACTATTAATTTTTTTTAGTATATTGAATAGTGAGTGATGCTTCTATGGACATAAGAACCTATTTGTAAAATGAACATATTTTTATTTTCAAAGTTCAAACAGTCGATCCGAACCGTTCATCTTGTTCTCCATATTAATATGTGCTTGGAGACCAAATTTTACATTTTTCTGAATTTTTTTACTATTTATTAAGATGGGTACAAAATTCAATGGTCTGAATTTGATATTTTTTGTATCCATCTTAATAAATAGTAAACAAATTCAGAAAAATATAAAATTTGGTATCCAAGCACATATTAATATGGAGAACAAGATGAACGGTTCGGATCGACTGTTTGAACTTTGAAAATAAAAATATGTTTATTTTACAAATAGGTCCTTATTTCCATAGAAGCATTTGCCTTGAATAGTACCTTGTTTTCACGAAGAAATAAGCTATTTTGAAAGTTTTATGGATACATTGGAAAATTTCCCTTTATATTTTGAAAGTTTCACGAAGAACTCAGCCGCAACCTATTTCCAGTCCCCATTTTACCCTTTATTTTCTCAACCCCTCGTAAAACCCCCAAGTTTCGAAGCTCCGACACGGCGGCCATGGAGAAGAAGAAAACGCAGAACGGAGGGTCCGACCCGTTAGCGATAATGGAAACATTAGGCGATTTCACGAGAAAGGAGAATTGGGACAATTTTTTCTCTCTCCGAGGCACCGGCGACTCTTTTGAGTGGTACTTAGTCATTTCATTAGAGTGAACCCTTGTGCGTCCAGATTTACTGGTACTGTTACAGTACCAGTACCAGTACATTTTAGTCACATAAGTAAGGTTAATCGCATGGTATAGTATGATGCTGTTTCGGGGGTTGTGCAGTATTAATAATAATACCTGTACAAAATAAAATACTACTCATTAGAGAAGCTTTAAATCGAATTCAGCACCAAGTGGCACGTATTGCTGCCTTGACTACACTACCTTTATTTTTAAAATTAGAGAAAACAAAAGCCAATCAGGAAACTATAATAAAAGTAGATATAATATATGGTTCTGCTTTACTGGTACTGCCTTACCTGACAAGAGTACCTCTGCTCTATTTATCGAACAACGGTGTAATTTATTGAAAGGCTTGGCGAATTAAAAATTTACAGCTTGAATACGGAAATTTAGCCACAGTACACTGGTGATAGATAACATGAAAAAACCCGAGAAAAGGTTGCTTGCCAAGGCAGCAGCATGCTATGGTGTTTGCAAATGGCAGCCCTGCGTTTCTCATACTTGGCTATTGCCGTCAAATTTTAACACTGAGGAAAAATATCACCCTACTTTTATGTATGATAACTCACTTAAATCACATCATATGGGACCGAACCTCGATTTCAATATCATCAACAAGGAGTAGAACTCAACAGCAGTACAGACAAAACTGCTGGCATTAATGGAACACAACTCTTCATTGCCAGTGTATCCAACTTTTATGGGTTCTGTACAAGCAATAAAAAGGAAATGCTGGTGTTGAATCTTTGATTGATTAAAGTTGTCAGTGCTAGTTGCCAATACTAAGTAGTTGGGGTGAAATTTGCAAAGACAGCTAGTTTCATGTGATTTTACATTGTAGGTATGCTGACTGGCCAGAGCTGAAAGGACCGTTGCTGTCTCACCTCTCTGCTCCATCTGATTCAGTTTCAAGTACGGATCTGGTTGAGATCCTTGTACCTGGTTGTGGCAGCTCCCGTCTTTCGGAGTTTATTTATGATGCTGGGTTTCGCCGCATCACCAACGTGGATTTCTCGAAAGTTGTAATCTCTGACATGTTGCGGCGATACGTGCGGTCGCGGCCTGAGATGAAGTGGCGCATAATGGACATGACCAACCTCCAGGTAATAATAGACCGTGCATGTGTTTTTGTCCATGTGTGCTTGCTTTGAGCGTGAGTGTGTGTGAGAGAGGAAGGAGAGGGGGGCAGGGGGAATTAGGGAGGGATGGAGGTAAAATATAAGGCATCTTCACATGTGCACTTACAGTCAAACTTCTGCTTACAGCTACTCGAATGGCTAAATATATATAAACCAAAATAATCTATAGAAAAAGGAATATTAGAGCAGCCCCATGCACTACTGGTACCATTTTGATTTAGGACGATTAACGGATGAGCTATTTAAGTTTTGGGTTTACCAGCCAAAATGTTCAGTACAGACTGGCATGTGATGGTCCAGCTGCTGGCCCCAACCAGCACAGTACGATTTATTCATCTCTTGCTTTATGTTTCTTGTATTTTGCTTTTCTGTATAAACAAAGCTTACTAACAGTTCAGTTGTTTTTAATTGCATTTATAGATTTTATTTTACGTATGTTTATTGTTTTTTAATTAGTTTTCCGATGAGGTGTTTGACATAGTCCTTGACAAAGGAGGTTTGGATGCTTTAATGGAGCCTGAGGTTGGGACTGCTCTCGGGAGTAAATATATCAAAGAAGTAAATGCTTTTGTAGATCTTGCTGATACCTTATAGTAACTGTTGAAATCGCATCTTCACCTGATCTCTCTTTTTGACAATAAATTATATTTTTTAAGGTGAAAAGGGTACTTAAGAATGGTGGGAAGTTCATCTGCCTCACTTTGGCTGAGTCTCATGTTCTAGGTTAGTTTTATTTCCAATTAACTAAATAATAGGACATGACACTTTGCTATCAAGTTCGGTACAAGTACAGATGGTTTAGCCTCTTTGTCTTGTTACTTGTTAGGTTCTAAAATTGTGAGTGAATTGAGTGTCCTTGGTCAATAGGCTCGTCTTTCTGTTTCTAATTTTGATTGTGCTTTACCAAAAAAAACTTGAAATGATAATATCACGTGAGATTCTTTCACTGATTGAGTGCCATTTCAGTTTTATTAAAATTGTGGTATGGTTGACTGTGCAGTGACAATTCGCATGGTGTACTTTTAAGTTCTTTCCGGGTGCAATTATTAAAGGATCTGATTCATTCAATCTGGTACATTTTGTAGGTTTGCTTCTTCCCGAATTTAGGTTTGGTTGGGAGATGACTATCCAAGCCATACCAAACAAACCATCTTCTAAATCTAATTTCGAGACCTTTATGGTGGTAATAGTAAAGGGTAAATTTGCAACACCAACTCCAATTAAATCACTTTTCGATGATACGGCTCTTTCTTTCAGCACAAAGCAGGTGCAGTTTGGTTGTTTGATTAATCTATTTTGATATTTTGGAGATTGCTTCCTCCTATTTGGGTTATCTATATGTTGTTCCTTGGCTTGAACCTTCTTAATTGCATAATTGAGGGTAAACTGGCGCAATTGTACAACTTGACAGAGGATTTTTGGGCTGGTTGCAGAATTGAGGGTAAATTCAGTCTTGATTTGGCTTAATAGTGTACACAATTGCTGGCTCAATTGAAACTTGTATGTATACAGATTTAACTGTTAGTCTCAAGAAGCAAATTCTATTTTTTTTCAGGTGAATGCAGTAGTTAATGCTGTTGAAAAGGAGAATAGCATCAGAATCCATTACTCGTCAGGTGAAGATGTGCTATTCTCTTTGAAGGATTTACAACTGGGGGCAAAAGGAGAATTAAAGGAGCTTATTCCCGGTCAAAGATTTCAGCTTATTCTTGGTGAAGAAGGAAATTCTCTATATTGCTACAAAGCAGTCCTGTTGGATGCTAAGGCGCAATCTGAGCCATTCACGTACCACTGTGCTGTATTTATCGTCCCAAAGGTGGGCACGTTGAAACTTAAAAAATATTTAATGTGTGCCCCTATAGTTTTTTTTAACACAATCAACACATATCTAAAGGGATTGGAAGTATCACACATACCCTTCTTTTCTTATATGTTCCTTAAAATGATAGGAAATATCACACATACCTCTCTCATTTGAATTTTTTAATATGCTCAAACAACCCATATTTTTCCGTGATTTATGAGTAATTTGGGCATGTTTGGATAAATATGGGGATAAGTTTCACAAAATTCTATATGTTTTCAATGCTTACATGATATTTTGATATTTTGAAGGGTATACATCAAAGGATGAGGATCCATTGACAGTAATTTAGCTTGGCAATCTTGACAATTGTCAAACATAACTTTGAAAAGAGCAGTGATCTATACAATACATGTTTCGTGCCTAACCTGTACAATACATGCAGCGTGCCTAAAAATGATGAGATTTGCTGCATGCATCACCCATTCATCGGATGATTTGAACTTTTTAATGATCTGAATTAATGACCCCTGATGCATTATCAAACAATACTTGAACTGCAGAAAATTTTATAGATTGGCTAACTATATAATCAGATAACACGCATAAACTTATTTTGTTGTTTCGAAGCTTTTGTGATTGATAAGAGAATTATTGTCAAGGCTGTGAAACAATTCCTTTGTCAAGAGAGCTCGTCCCGACATTAAATTACACTATAAAATATTTATGACAAAACAATGTGAAAGACCACACGCATGCAGTAATTAACAATAGGTACTATGGTAAATATGGTTAAAGCTAATTGATTGTTGGAAGGATCCAACTAGATTGTTAACTCTTGCTTACTTAATAGAAAGGTTAACAACAAGTACGACGTAAACTTTTCTGGAGTACTGCATACAATGCAGTAGTTAAGAGGGGTAAACATCATCTTTTCGAGGGGCAGATCTGAATTGTGGACTTAATGTTCCAAATTAGGAGAAACACTTTGATTAACTCATTGTGGTAATTTGCAACGGAAGTTTCTTGTGAACTTAAAGCACATTAGAGATATCTGGTCTGCAGGGATATATTTTCTACTTGTATGTTTTGTAGAGTTGAACTTGTTATCGTTCCTTGTTCATAAGACTAGTTTAGAGATATGACTATGATTTGTTAGGTTTTCAGATTCGAGCTCATGAGTGGCTATTTTCTTCTGAGGAAGGACAATGGATGGTCGTGGAGAACTCAAAGGCTGCTCGCCTGATCATGGTACTTTATTAGCCTTGAAGTTGAGGCGAAATTGGGTAATTTGGGTTAATACTGGTCTTAATTGAGGCATACATGACTATGGTTAATTGACTAAGTTTGGTTTACCGAATGCTCAGTTTAACAATTAAAGGTTATTTGAGCTTGATTGAACTCCATTTCCATCTTACTTGCCATATTGAGGACCTAGGGTTAAATTAGTGCCGAGTTTATATTCTCAATTGAGTTATAAATGCTGAATTATTTAGATGACATTTGATTATGGAGGCTTAATTGCTATTAGGGTTTGAAGCTTAACTGTAGTTAATTTGGGTCTTACTTGCATCCTTATAATGCACTTGGGATTTGGTCAATTGAATTAAAATAGGCTAAAATCAAGCATAGTTGACACACATATGCACAACTATTGAACAAAGCTCAATTGCCCAATCAAAGGTTGTTCAGGTTAATATGACCCGACTTTGGTGGGTTGCTGCTACCTTCTAATTGCGATTTTTTTTCCTCTATGGATTGATCAATTGCAATTTATTAAAGCTTTATTTGTTGTAAGTTTTTACAATTAGTGTTTAACCGTGCCTAGTCGGTCAAATTTGTGAATATTAAAGGTGCCATAAAAGGCCATTTGTTATCTTTTATATAAGCAAGCAACTATTTTTGTTGGGTGCGTATAAATACATCCACTTTTGCTAGTGTATATGCTGAGAAGTTAATAAACAGTCATGGTGACGTGCCATTTGTCAATTATAGGTTTTCTTGGATTCAAGACACATGCACGCTAGTATGAAACTTATCCAGGTATGCTTTTTTCAAATATTGTTTCCAATTCACAAAGATTGGCACACTGAAAACAGAGCTCTCTTTCTCACACATATAACGCATGCGGACATTACTCGCATCTCTTTTTTCTCACATACACATCAGTACATCACACAAACAAGCACACTTGCACACACTCACACAAACAAACATGCAATTTTTTTTTCTCTCAAGACACACCAATAGGGTAATCCATCCAATCTGTTCATGTACAGGTGTATACATTCTGTGGTTCTTAGTTTTATGGTTAATTAATTTTTTTTTAATTTGCAGTCTGATCTCTCTCCACTCGTTATACATTTAGCTCCTGATAAAGTGGAAGATGAGTCTTTGATTCCGTATGCTTATCTCTGCCCTTTCTTTATCCTATCTAGTTCTATTATGTACTATAAAAGTCTAGTATAGCTTCATATTATATAACTTCTTCTTGATTAAACACATTTCATTATTAATTGATTTTGAGTTGTGGCAATTGTGATAACTTAATTAAATACATTTTATTATGGCATCAAAGCAGATGTCATCTGGTGAAACCCTTTCAATCGTTTAATAAATTTTTTATTGGTTTGTATATGGTCATTCGCTTGATGTACTTTTTTTTTTTTATACTTTTGCATATGAATGTTCTTTAAGATATATGATGGCTGATGACGGTGTCAAGCAGAGAAACATTGTGCAAAAGGTATTATATTTTTTGCTCTGTTTGAGATTTTGTAGTGTCATATACTCATATATAATTTCATCATGAAGCAATAAAAACTGTAACATTGGGGTTTCTCTGTTTGTTTATCTGGTTGTGTGCTTTCTGTTTGTGAGAATATTAATCCCAAGGTTCTCACCTGAAAGTCCGATATGTTATCATATGCACCCCAATTAACTCTCTGCTGCAGTTATTGGTTAACCTCAATTGAATGCAATTTTGCCTTCACAATACATCATTGTGCAATTATGCCTCAATTAATCCTCAATATACTTTAAGGTGTGAAGATGAATATGCAGAGCATACAAACTCAACACTCCACCCCCATCAAATTAAAAAAAGAAAACCTCATCCAAAAAAAATGTCTATTCCTAACCTACAGTTCAAATTAGGACCATAATGCATCTGCTGGTATATACATGTTTATACTACTGTGGTACTGCTACAAGAACCTTGCCAGCGTCTGGTACTAAAGGTTTAATTTAGGAGACTTTTCTATTAGGTGTTTATTTTATGCCCTAACTCCGCCTGTGTAGTTTCTACGTAGCCTCTTTATGGAAATAAAACACAGCCTCTTTATGGAAATGAAACCCTCCCATAGTGACTCCAGTTGGGTTTCATTTCTAGACTTACCCCAACTTGTTTGGGACTAAAGGCTTGGTGGTGGTGGTGATTGTTGTTTATTTTATGTCCTCATTTTGTTTGTTGTTTTCCCTTTATCAGGCTGTATCTAAAATTACTGGCCCTATAATAGTAGAAGACGTAGTTTATGAAAGCCCAGGTGAAGAAAACAATAGCAGTTCAACTACTGAAGGTCCCGTGTACCGGCGCCTTGTTTTTGAGAGAAGTGCTGGTTTGGTACAGTCTGAGGCATTTTTAACTAGAGAAGGAAAAACAGAACAAGATAAAAGGGTTTTGCCTTCTGTTTCCAAAAAGAAGAAGGGCACCAAGAAAAATAACCTATGCACATCATCTGGTAAATTTTGACATCTGTTTTGGGTGTTTTTATGTAATTAGAAAATTTGAGTTTGTTCATATATCAAAGCCTCTGATTGTAGTTTTCTCTATCTGACTGTCATTATAACTTTTACCTTTTGAATTTTACTTGAAACATCTCGAGGTGCTTTCTGAATATTATGAAATCATATGCCAATGAGAAAAAATTCCAATTTTATTTGGTGGTTCTACTTTAATATGATGTCAGTAGTAAAACCTTGGAGGGTTCATCTTTCATGGATGCATGGGGCATTTTACTTTTCTGTTCTAATGGTAGTTTTCTCTATCCGATTGTCATTATATCTTTTACCTTGTTGAATTTTACTGGAAACATCTCGAGATGCTTTCTGAATATTATGAAATTAAATGCCAATGAGAAAAAATTCCAATTTTATTTGGTAGTTCTACTTTAATATGATGTCATGTAGTAAAACTTTGGAGGGTTCATCTTTCATGGATGCATGGGCAATTTTACTTAGCCTTGAGAACATGGAAAATGCCCCATGCTCCTACCCTCCCATCCTCAAAAGGCAATGCTTTCATCCATGGAGTCTGTATTTCATTTTTAGAAAATAGGAAACAACTGTGGATGTAAGATTTTTTTCAGCTGTTTAGTAAGATTTTCTATGTTTTTTAAGGGTGTATATATAATGCTTTGAGGTTTCAAAGGGGTATTGATAGAATTGGCCTGTATCTTACTCTTTATTACATTTTTTTCGTTGCAAAAATAGATTCGAAGAGCGATTTCAGGATCGATCATACCAGGCTAGCTAGCTCATACCATACTGGTATCCTTTCTGGATTTTCACTGATAGCCTCTTCTCTCAAGACAGCTGTTGAAGCTGGAGAAAAGGTGAGAATCACTAGTGATGCACCATAGTACCATTCTTCATTTTCAGTTTATGGTATCACCAACATCTGCATACATACTAGCTTTTAAGCTAATCTAGCATACTAAAGAACTTCAATATAGGTTAAAGTTGTTATTGTCGGTCTAGGAGCTGGGCTTCTACCAATGTTTCTTCATGAATGTCTTCCTTTTCTTCAAATAGAGGTATGCTACTTTTGTATGTAAATTTAATATTAACATGCTTTGAGGTACAGGTACCAATGTTCAGCTTGATACCAATTTTATTAGAGACCTTGTCAGTACCTTATAAGTTCCAAGGTAGAAATGTCAACTCAAAAATTGCTGGCTAAGGGTATATAGTCTTAATACATTCTTGTACATACTGGCACCTGGTCTCACTGGTAAAGCGTTGATAAGTAACCTTGGTTAACGCTACAAGTTATTTATTATTGAAACTCTATTTGTTTGTTAAAATACTATGGCATACCAGTACTGATACTGTGCCTGTTCAGGTGCCGAACTTGTACATACCAGACTTACCAGTTGTAGTGGAATCTATACTACTTTTGTTTCTGGATGAAATCATTACTTATTTTCTTGTGGTGCTAAATTTTTCCAATATTCGTGGAGTAATATATATATTACCAAAATGGTACATATTTTTTTTTTAATACTTGTAACTAACTGTGGTGCAATGAAGGTAATAGAGCTGGATCCTGTAGTTGTTGATCTGGCAAAAAAGCACTTTGGCTTTATTGAAGATCAGCAAATGAAGGTCTCTCTCTCTCTCCTCTTAAAATTTGCATATTCAAGGCATCAGGATAAATAAGGAAAGCTAAATGGCACACTGGTAAATATAAACCCTATCACAGCATGCCCATACCTGTGTCAAGCACTTGCTTTTACTTGCAAAAAAATGTAATAAAAAGTAAGCCACCAACAGGGGCTATACTGATTTTAACATAACTTTATGGAGCCCCAACTTTAGAGTCAGACAATTAGGTGTTGCTGGATAAAGTGTGAATTGGGCACAATAAAAATTCTTGAATCAGATTTTTTTTTTTCTGTTTCCTGTTTTTTCAGGTACATATTGGGGACGGAGTCAAGTATGTTTTTGAATCTACAGAAAGAGAAAACAACAAAAGTAAAGATGCCTTGTCTAGTGGAACCAAAAGTAAAGAGACCAGAATCCTTGTTATAGATGCAGACTCGTCTGATCTAAGGTCTGTAACTGGTGCATAATGCTAGAGATTTTCGGATTCAGTACCCCATACCAATTGCGTTAAGCATACCAAGTATTACATGACATACTTCATTAATTTTTCAGTCTGTACCGTGCTAGTTAGATCCACAATACCGATTTATATTGGCATCCATAATGCTTTAGACCATGCTTGGGGATTATTTTTAACAACCGAAGGTGAAATTAAAACTGAGCAGGGTCATGAGACCCAATTCTGCAAATTGCACTTAATTGGTGCCCAAGAGTTGGTCATACTGAGGCTTGAACAACTTGGTGCTGGAGGAGAACTATACTTTATACAGAATGTATTGATTAGAAATAGTTACATTGGCCAAATTTGCATTCGTTGTTCTGTATTACACCAAAACCTTTTATGGTTATTTAATTTGTTTACTTTATGGTTATTTAATATGTTTTTGTTTCTTCCAAATTATTATTATTTTCTGTTAATTTGTCTTTTCTCCTATCAGCTCGGGGTTGACATGCCCCCATCCAAATTTTGTAGAGGAAGTGTTTCTGAAGTTAGCAAGAGAATTTCTCTCACAAGGGGGTCTTTTTGTAACTAATCTAGTCTCAAGGTCAGCAGCTGTCCGAGAAACTGTTATTGCTCACATGAAAGAGGTAAGACACAGCATAGTTCTATTTAATTTATTATTATTTATTTTAGGGTTGGTAGTCGTGCGCGGGGGTGTGTGGTGGGGGTCGGCGGTGGGGAATTTTTCAAAGCAGTACATATTGTGATTTGAGGTTTTGTAGGACTGCAACTGACAACATGCCTTTTTTCTTTTTAATTATGTCAGGTCTTTGATGACCTATTTTCACTTCAGCTAGAGGAAGAAGTCAATGAAGTCCTATTTGCATGCACTAACAAAACAAAAATCGAAACCGAAAAATCTATAGATCTTGAAAAGCTAATGAAGTTTCCTGTGGAGGGTATAGAAGCAAGCGTTTCTACCCGAATCCAAAGGCTGAAATGATAGATGTATTTTCTGCTTCTTTTTTTCCGCATCTCAGGGTGTTCATGGAATTATGTGACTTTATCTAGCCTATTTTTGTTATTTAATACATTATATATTTACAAAACAAGAGTTTATGCGATGTTAGGATTTTAGAGCATACTTAGTCTTCTGTGCCATTTTGATAATTCTGAATTATCATGATAAGTTGATTCAGATTTTAGTACGAAGGTTCCGCTATTTTAGAACATAATAAGGAAAGTTGTGTGTGTTTCTACCTTTTTGTTTTAGCTTATTAGGAAAGAAACATAGGGTTCTTTTAAAAATCTTATGTCGGATCAGTATTGTGTTATCTAGGCTAAATTTATCTGATAACTAAATATCATGCCATACTTAAAAAGTGGGTATTATTGCTTCTGTCTGTTGATAACAAATAAAAAGCTGAGCAAAAATTTGTCATCTGCCATTCTTTTCTGACCTGACAAATGCTCATCTACAGTACATGCCTGTTTTGTTATAGGCCAGGTCAATTTTCAGATAAAAAGGTATTGTGATTTGTTGTCTGACCTTTATCAAGACAAGAAGTGCATTATGCTGGTAAAACTCCCAACTTCTAACTATCATGTCTTGTCTGCATTTGGACTAATAATTTCTAACTATCATGTCTTATTCTATCCAAGTTTGTTCGTCTCCAAACCTTTTTTTTCCTATCTTTACCAATTCAACGCGTTTAAGAGACAACTGTAAAGGTAAAATAATTTATGTTTCCCAAACTTCTGGCAAGGAGAGAGAGAAGTGTAAAACTGTAAATTCAACGAAGATATGTTTTACTTCATATATAAATGAAACAATCCTTTTCATGACCCATTTCAATCAAGACAGACTGAGAGACTCAGTCAATGAACTTGGACTACATGAAAGACCCAGGCCTAATTTCCATGTAGCACCCATAGCCATAGTAGGTGCTATTTGTGCCAATTCTCAGTTGCGTTTCGGAATGTCATTGTTTAGAAACTTCAAATTTAATTTTAGGAATGTAATAATAGTTTAGAAATTTTAGAGGTTTTAATTTTTAAAATATAGTTAGTTAACAGTTATTTAGAAACTCTAATAATTTTATAAATGTAAATGCGAAAATGATTGAGTCTATTAACTTCTACTCATTGTGGGCTATGGTGTTTTGGGAAGTAAAACAAATATTTTATTTTCTGCCTATATCTTCAGTTTTAAAGTTCAAACAATTGATCTGAATCTTTCAATATGATCTTCATATTAAATTGTGTTTGGCGATCAAATTTTACATTTTTTTATTTTTACTATTTTTAGAATTTTTAAAAATCATTGTTTTTTATTAATTTTTTTAAAAGTTAGAATCAACTTTTTGAACTTCAAAAATGAAGATATGAAAATAAAGTAAAACAACTCCTTTACTTTTCAAAGCACCATACTCCAACTATTGACTTAGTTTAAGAAAAAGTCCATAAATAGACAGTTCTTTAGAAACATTAAATAGAATTTTGAAAACTATATCTTCGTCTTCAATTAAAAAAATACGTCCATAAAAAAAAAAAAAAAAAAGACAAACAAGAAAATAAAGATCAAAGAACGTGTAAAGATGGGTAAGACGTTTTCTTTTTTGTCCTTCTCTCTACAAAGAAACAATGAACATAGTCACAAAATGCAGGAGACAAGAGAGAGCATTTAGGACATCATGTCTCCTTTTTTTGTTTTGAGGAAACATCTTTTCCCCTAATGTATATGCAAAGGTGAGTGATATGAGACACAAATGCAATATCTCTATTTTTTTATATAATAAGCATGTAAATGTTCTTATCTGTTAAGGATGTGACTAAAAGATAGAAATTTCATATTGAATATCATACCTCCAATTAAATATTTTTTTTATTTTATGCATTCTTTTGATGTCATTTTACGTGTAGAAGTCCATATTTAGTTAGACACGTACTCGCCACATGCAAATTATATTATCTTTCTGATTGGTTCTGGTTTCTTTTCATTTTTTAAGTGTCATTCAAGAAATTTTTAATCGATTGATCATGTATTCATGTCTTTATTTCTTTCTATTTTTTATATCATTTAAAAATATTATTTATCATTTAATATACCATTTTGTATGAGATTTTTTTTTTTACAAAAATATGTAAAAAAAAAAACATATATGTCACTTAATATGTCATTTAGATATATAATTTACATGTAGATGCCTTTAATATGTCATTTAAGGAATATTAATTGTTATTTAGTCTAAATATTTTTATAAAAATGTATCATTTTATATATTTTTTTGTTTTCTTATAATATGTTCCCGTTGCAACACACGAAACTAGTCATACATAATTCGACCGCCTCTATTCCTATACATAAGGGAGCTGGTTCGTATTAAAATTGTATTGCTTGGTTCCTATACATTACTCAACTAAATATTTAGAAAAAATAAAAAATTATGACATAATGTATATTGTTTGATTCGGATTAAAACCGGTTAGATAAAAATAAAATAAGTTTTCTAAATCTGTCTTGAAAAAAATTCAAAGAATTAATAAAAATATATATATTTTTTTATGATAAATCTTCTTATTTCGGTTCAAGTAAACAAACCAATTTTAATTCGGTTTGTTCATTTTGGTTTTAACTCGGTTGATAAGTATAATTCAATCAGTTTTGTTGTATTTTTAAAACCAAATAAAAATTTAGTTTATTTATTTTATTTCGGTTTTAACCGAACCGTACCAAACACCCCAATGGCGGATAGATTTAATGCCAAATCTAAGCTGAGTTTCATTGAATCTTTTTTTTTTCTAAAAAAAATAAAGTTTTTTTATAGTTGACTTCACCAAAAATACAGTGCTAACTTAGTCAGTGCTCTTTTCTTTGTAAGTTTTAATTCCACTGTCAATATATATTTAGAAATGAGGAGGGATCAAGTTACAACAAATTTGAGTTACAACAAACTTACAATAACTGTTTTTCTCATTTTCAAAGTCCAAATCGTCGATCCAAACCATTCAACATGATTATCTAAATAAAATGTGCTTCCAGATCAAATTTTACATTTTTTTTGAATTTTTTTACTATTTATTAAGATGGGTACATAAATTCAATGGTCTGAATTTGACTAGTTTTTGTAAAATACTTAATAAATAGTAAACAAATTCAAAAAAATATAAAATTTGATCTGGAAGCACATTTTATTTAAACAATCACGTTGAACAGTTTGGATCGACGATTTGAACTTTGAAAATGAAAAAAAAAATCGTTGTTGTAACTTGATCCCTCCTCTTTAGAAATATATAAAGTATTTGTAGTATTAAAATAATATAGACAAGTGATAATTGCATCTCTATATCTAACCTTCATTTGTACCTCAAATGTTATAGTAGAAGTTTGGTGAGCTTAATTCTAAACTATATCAGAATTAATTTCAATGACAAATTCAAATTGTTAAAACTGATTTATATGCTAAATTTATAAATTAATTTATTATAAAGTAAACTGTCAAAAAATAATAAAAAAAATGAATGCATTGAAATTGAATTTAGAGATAAGTACTTTTATAAATTTTAGTGGTCAACAAAGAGAATATTTAAATTGCAAAAGATGTGTAAGATAGGTTGATTCCTTATCTCCTTTTTTATTTGATATTGTAGTTGATCTTTTAAACATGATATTGATTAACAGCTCAAAAGGTTTAGGAAATATATTGAATTTACATTTTGTAGATTAGATATTATTATTTTTAGAGGATAATTTCAATACAATTTGAAGCTTTATCAGTCGTTTGATTTTAAAATACTACAATAACTTATTGTTTAAATAAAAAAGATGGATTTTTTTTCTCACTTTTATTAAAAAAATGTGCTGAAGTACACCGTTGGAATTACCAGGTTATAATTATTCTTACTTTATATATTTGACACAAATTACTTGCAATTGTAATATTGCATTTCTGTTATTTGGTGCTTCCAATGGACTAATATGATAATTTGTTGTCTGTTGCCATTTAGGAGAAGAAGATACAAATAATTTGAGGTTTTTGAATATTGGTAAGTCAGGATCGAAAAAGAGGAGACGAAAAGGGGAAATATGTGCAAGGGCGGACGCAGAATTTCTGCAGAGAGGGACAGGAATCAGGTTCAAATAGCTTATCGGATTCAAACCCATTAACTAATTAGACATTATCTCTATGTGAGAAGTCATGGGTTTGAA
Organism: Carex arenaria; assembly: GCA_964058825.1. Taxonomy (NCBI): domain Eukaryota; kingdom Viridiplantae; phylum Streptophyta; class Magnoliopsida; order Poales; family Cyperaceae; genus Carex; species Carex arenaria. The sequence goes on from CAXKVW010000736.1 coordinate 86,911, forward strand.
ACCCAGAAGGGAGAAATCATTTGTTATAACAACAAAGATATTAAATAATTGGGTGGCTTGACCTCCAATTTTTACTCAAAAAAAAAACTAATTGGATACTAGATAAAAAACAATTACCATAATAAAAAATAAATAACATACTCTTACATAATAAAAACAACAAAATAATAACATTTTTGAATACTGGTAAATCAGGATCGAAAAAGAGATGGAAAGGGGAAATATGTGCAGGTGCGGACACATCTTTTTTATCAGAGAGCGGCAGAATCACCATAATAAAAAAAATAAAAACAAACCCATTAACTAATTGGATACTAGATAAAAAAAAATCACCATAATAAAAAAATAAAAATAACACTCTTATATAATAAAAACAACAAAATAATAATATTTTACTTATTAAAAAGCAACAAAGTTGGTTGATATATTCGAACCTGTAAATTTCTAATAAAATTTCTATAAAAACAACATAATTTCTCATTAACAGTGCTTTTGAACTGGTATGACAAGCTTTTCAGTTCCAAGGAGCAAAACAATTTTCAAAAAGGAACAAAGTGATACCAAATCCGTATTTTTCCACTAAATTTCAAAATCCAGAAGAGCGGCTGCCCACCAACTCAATGTGGATCCGCCCTTGAATATGTGTACTCTAATACCATATAAGAATTTGTAAATAGAATATCACATTGAGTTGAATCTGATTTCATTAATCTGTTTTATATATATAGACATTGTGCAGCGCATTACAAGTGTAACTAATTCTTAACAGATAGATATCAGTTAACAGTAATCTAACAGAAATTAAGTAGTTACAGCTTTAACTATTGATTTGACTATCTAATTCTAATCCAATACTGGGTCTATTAACTAGCGCCAAAACAACGAAATAGAAGCGTGAAAGAGATCGTTGGCATTTTAACAACGCTTGCTTTCGTTGCCTTGACCATGTCTAACTTTAATCCTACAACATAGATTCTGATCCTCTGCGGCGGATACATATAATAACTTGGTGTAACGACTCACCGTCCGGGTCCCAGGCATCAGTATAGTGACAAATCAATAGTTCGGGTTTAGTTCGGCGGGGTCAAAAATTCGTGATTCGGGTATGATTCGGAAATGATTCGGTACAAAAATGAAGTAAAAAAAAATTATCAAGAAAACCCCTCAAAAAAAAAAGAAAAAAATTGGCGATTTTTTTTGCGAATAATTCGTGATTTCCATTTTATTCGCGAATTATTCGGTAAAAATTCAGTCAAACGTTTTATTCGCGATACGGTTCGGAAACCCCTAAAAAATGTTTTATTCGGGAATAAAACACGAATTTGGTTACTATGTTCATCAGTTTGTGCCTACTCGCATGGGCGGACCAGGATTTTCGTTAGAGGGGAGCAAAAAAAATATCGAATCGGGTTTAAATAGCTAATAAGATTAAAACTCATTAACTAATTAGATACTCGATATAAAAACAATACTTTAATTTATACTTTCCAATACTTTGACTTGTAATTTTTAATGTTTTAAACTATAATTCTAATTACCAATCATATTTATGAAATTTATTTTAATTTTAATCCTAAATTTAATCTGAATTACAAATCAAACATTTAGAGGGGGCAAAAAAATTTCAGGAAAGACAAAGTTGATGGAAACGTCCCGATCTCCAATAAAACTTAAAATTTAGGGGGGGCAGCTACCCCCCTTGGAACCATGTGGGTCTGCCTTTGCCTACTATGAAGCAGGGCACATTCAAGATCTGCTCAAAACCGTCTGATTTGTTTTATGATTCATAGGCGCTACTTATATATTTGTGTGGATCAAGTATGTATAAATCACGAAGTGAATCAGACAATTCTAAATCATTACACCAAGTTCAATATGTATATTTGTTCTCAAATTAATATATTATTTAATTCGGTGTAAAGATGGTTGTATGTTTTTTATTATTATTGCCCATAGGTCCCATACACTCTTTTTTTTATGTTTTTAGCAGGAATCGAACCCACTTCTTCTGCAGGAGAGAGAAAGAGATCACCTGCTCTTCGGGGCAGAATTTTCCTACCCCAGTGCCGCTGACACCTGCCACTTCTTCTGTAGGAGAGTGAGGTGTCTTAACCAATTGCCCTAGACAACGGTGACAAATGGTTGTCTGTTAAAGATAGTCCAAATGAAGAAAGTGATGTGTGTCATGTTTTTCAAGTTTAGACAATACAAAATCAAGATTGATAGAATTATTATTTTTGTATTGATATATTATTATATACATATTCAACAGCAATCGACCAATATCTCTATATAGCTTGGCACATTGATATAAATAGATGTCAGATGATTGAAACAAAAAAATAATAAGTTATGACTAAGTGTAGCTTTTCGTATCGTCTACTTGATTGGATTGGCTATTTTATATATTTCGTTTTCAAAATTGAAAAGGGCAGCTATTGACTGTGGGATGGATGGATTCATTGAATAATTTTTGGTGTCAAATTGGATCCAAGAATTATATACAGATAGATATAGGTTTAGAGTTTAGACAAAATGAATGGCGATAGATACAAGTCAGCTATTGCATTGTTTGTTTGTCCCACGGCTTGTCAAACTCACAACTCTACATGCAACTGTGTGTGTGGGCACCGTGTAGAATGAGATATGCATTGCGTGTTTTTTGAGAGAAGATATGCATTGCGTGTTATAACCTAAATAATTTTGGTTCGGTTTGAAGATCTCCTAAATTAACTAAAAGGGAAAATTGTGAAAATGCCACTTCAAAATTTTCGAATTGTGAAAATGCCACTTCAAACTTTGAAATTATCAAAATACCACTCCAAACTTCATTAATTTGTAAAAATACCACTCCAAATAATTAATGACTAAAATACTCATCTTCTCCTCTTCTTTCTCCTGCCTTCTCTTCTTCTCATGTTCCGAATGGCGGCTGAGCACGGCAGAGGAGGTCATAGAGGAGGGTTTGATGGTGCTGGTGCTTGATGGAGGAGAAGGGGTTGCGAAGAATGTGAAAGCGGGGGAATCATGCCCAGAAACTGCTTCTTGCGCCTCTTGCGATGGACATGATTTAGAAGAGCTGAAGGCTTTGGAGTGGCATTTTCACAGTTTAGGAGGAAATTGTGAAAATGCTACAAGTAAACATTTTATATTTTATAAGAAGAGCTGAACTATATAAAAACTAAAAAAAAAAAAATTAAATTTTAATATTCATAAATAAAAAAAATTAGAAGCGACTTTCTATATACGCCATCACTAGTCTTTGAGTATGAATCGCTTATGAAGTGAAATAAAGAAATTAGTATTGATCTAGCAATATATGTGGAATGGGTGAATATTACTAGAGGTGACTAAGTAATCCTCAAAGTTTTTTAAATTTTGATCATGTATATTAGAATTCAATTGATACTTTTATTATGGTCTTACTAGTTTTTTTTTTTTTTATTAAGTGTAATCTATAAAAAATGATATAAATATTATTGTAGTTTAGATTTTTTAATTTAAACAATAAAATAAGCTGAGTAGAACTAGGATATTCTTAAGCTCATCAAGCACTTTGTGAGCTTAATTTGAAAAAATTATTGAATTGAATTCAAGCCACGAATTCAAACTGTTAAAATTGATCTAATTCAAAAGTGATGTTTTTATATACAAATTTATAAATTTCCGAATTAATTTAGAATAAAGTCAAGTGGTCAAGTAATCATGAAAAATGAACACATTAAAATTAATTTATAAACTTTATTGTTTTTTTACCGCTTGATTTTATACTAAATTGAAATAAAATTTTACAAATCTGGCATGTAAACACATCAATCAGGAAGTAGATCAGTTCCAATAGTTGGAATTTGTCATTTGAAGTCATTCCAATAGAATTTTGAGTTAAACTTACTAACAAACTTGATGAGCTCAAGAACACCTCAGTTCTACTCAAAGAAGTTACTAGAAAAGAACAAAATGAAATAATATAATATAAATTAATTTAATCTTGACAATATTAACTTTCTTCGTATTCAAATCTTAATTCTGAAATCGAAGATCATGAGTTCGCAATCCGGATGAAAAAAATTATTTGTTATAATGACATAAGTATTAAATAGTTAGATGGCTTGACCTCCAACTTTTATAAAAAAAAATCTTAATTCTGCTCATGCAACAATAGAAATGTTGCTCTGACTGGAATGAGGCAAGGCAAAGACACTTAACTATATAAGAGCATCTACATCCCAGCAGCTCAAATAAGTTTCTAAATAACTATTAACCACCTTTTAGAAATTAAGATCTCTAAAGTTCTAACTCTCGCATCTCTGAAATTAATTTTAGAGTTTCTATTATGCCACGTCAGCAATAAATTAAAAAAGAGAAATAATATGAGCCAATTATTTTGCCAGTATAGAGTTTATAAATAGTTTCTTAATAAGAAACTTTTTTTGCATAGTTTCTAAATAAGAAACTCTCTCACATTTCTGAAACTGAATTAGAAACTACCACATCAGATTAGAAACTCTTATAATACCAGAGATGTAGATGTTCTAGAAGAAATAAAATAAACGCAATCAAATCATGTGTTAAATTACCCTTCCCTATTCTGTTTTATTGAAAATTCGTAGAGCAAGTTTGAGAAAATATAATTTATTTTCTTAAATTATAAGGAAAAAAACAATTGCTTCGTCAAAATTCTTTTTATCAATAGGAAAACGACTTCTTTCTGGAACATAGACAAGAATTGGATTGAACTGGTACACAAAATAAATCAATAGGAAATTAAAAAAAAAATGAAAACAAATTGATGTTTAAGCTTAAATAAAAATAAATGTTGGTTCACTTTAAATTCAGACAATTTTCGAGAAAGGATAAGGGTTCATTTTTTTTTTTTTTACCATCTTATTAGTTGTTGTTGCAGAGAATTTTTTTTTTTTTGTTCTAACAAGGAGAAGTTCAGTAGAAATCAAAGGTTTTAAGGGCTAAGATTTTAACAGAGCAGTTTTGACTTTATACAACGCACAAATTATATAATTCAAACAACTCTGCATGTGATTCATACATCAAAACTGTTCTGTTAAAATCATTACCCGTTTGTCAACGGGTGTTAATTGAGGTGGTCAATAAAATTGAAAATTTTACTTAAGCCACGTGTTAAATGATTCTAAATATGAATAAAAACAAGAAACTACCAGTCCAAATTAATTGTACCACATATTACATTAAATAAAATGGACCGTCATCTCTCAATCATTTCACTTGAGATAAGATGTTCCTATTTAGAATAATAATAAAATCAACATTTTTATTCCAACTAACAGGTAGAATATAGTATATAAATAAACATCAGTAGCAACATATACGCGCAGAGGCGGAATCAGATTTTCAAACTATGAAGTTCAAATTTGAATGGAGGTCAATTTTACAGTACCAATAATATTTTACTCTGAACTACGTAAAAAGTCATATATAATTATAAAAAAAATTGAAAATAAATGGGGATCAATTCACTCTACTTGTATTAGCCTCTGCATATACGGATTCGTAAACAATGGATCGAACACACGTTAATTACATATAGATGATACAAAGAGGAGAATAATTTGACCATGATTGTTTTGATATTTTTAATAACAAAATTAAAATATAAAATTTATAAGTAGTTATTAGATATATAGAAAATCTTACCAAGAGCAGATGCTTTGAGAAGTAAAGATGTATTTTACTTGTTGTTTATGTCTTTATTTTTAAAATTCAAATAGTGAATCTCCAATACAATCTTCATATTAAACTGTGGTTAGAGACTATAATTTACATTTTTCGATTTTTCTTACCTTTTTTAGAATTATTGAAAGTTACTCTTTTTTCATAATATTTTTATTTTTCATTTAATAAAAATAATAATTTTCAAAAATTCTAAAATAATAATATTTAAAAAAAATATAAATTTTGATCTTTAAATACAACTTAATACGAAGATCGGGTCGAAACGACTATTTGAACTCAAAAATAAAAAATAAACAAAGAGTAAAACAATATCTTTATTTCTCAAAGCACACCAAATTAATTCATATAACAATTAAATAGTACAGTACAAGTATTATATGATGACATATTAAGAACCGTGAATTCAGGACCGTTAAAATCTTTACCCGTTTGTCAACGGGTGTTAATTGAGGTGGTCAATAAAATTGAAAATTTTACTTGAGCCACGTTTTAAATGATTCTAAATATGAATAAAACAAGAACTACCAATCCAAATTAATTGTACCATTACATTAAACAAAATGGACCATCATGTCTCAATCATTTCACTTGAGATAATAATTTCCTATTTAGAATAATAAAATCAACATTTTTATTAATTCCAACTAACAGGCAGAAGATAGTATATAAATAAACATCAGTAGCAACATATACATAGAAGCAGAATCAGATTTTCAAACTATAATGGTTAATTTTATAGTACCAATAATATTTTACTCTGAATTACATAAAAAAGCCATATATAATTACAAAAAAATTGAACATAAATGGAGTCAATTGACTCCCATTCACTCAACTTATATTCACCTCTGCATATACAGATTCGTAAACAATGGATCGAACACACATTAATTACATATATATGATACAAAGAGGGGAATAATTTGACCATGATTATTTTGATATTTTTAATAACAAAATTAAAACATAAAATCTGTAAGTAGTTATTAGAGACATATAATATTACCAATAGTAGATGCTTTGAGAACATCTTTCAAAGATGTGTTTTACTTGTTATTTATATCTTCATTTTCAAAGTTTAAACAGTCGACTCAAATCTCCAATACAATCTTCATATTAAATTGTGTTTGGAGATCATAATTTACATTTTTCGATTTTTTAAACTATTTTTTAGAATTATTGAAAATTACCTTTTTATAATATTTTTTATTTTAATGAAAACCAATGATTTTCAAAAATTCTAAAATAATAATATTTTTTCAAAAAAATGTAAAATTTGATCTTCAAATATATTTTAATATGAAAATCATATTGAAATATTCGAATTAACTATTTGAACTTAAAAATAAAAAATAAACGAAGAGTAAAACAACATCTTTCCTTCTCAAAGCATCCCAACCTAATTATCTAACAATTAAATAGTACAATATAAGTATTATATGATGACATATTAAGAACCGTGAATTCAGGACCGTTAAAATTAAAAGTTAAATTGATATACGACAAAACATATATCAAATATTATCATATCTTATAGATATAATTAATATGTTTATAATATAGATGCAACTTTAAATTTAGGCTTTATTTTTTAAAAATTCTAATTTTTCCTTTTTGGTCGGTATACGCTAAACTTAAAAGTTTATTTGGCAACCATTTAAATAATGGAAACAAGTGCCAAATTACGAATTAACAAAATAGAGTTATTATATTTTCTGTTGAAATAATATTATTTGCCCTATTGTTTTACGAGAAAGATTTAAATGTTTTTATTTTTTTTGTCTCTATTATGGTTTTATTTTTTAAATATTAATAATTTTAAATTTTAAAATCAAATATTAAAATAAAATCTTTAGATTTAATCTGTATCATTTTCTCCATGCATATATAAAATATTACGATATTTCAACTTTGTATTAATCAGTATCAAGAGCTTGCAAAAATACATTGATATGGATAATTTCTAGACGTTAGTTTTTTAACTTACTGATTTATATAAAAACAAAATAAAAAAGTAATAACTTTGTAGGTGCATATAGAGAAAATAATGTAGGTAACATCTAACAATTTTATTTTTACATATACATTTAAAAAAATTATTATTATAGAATTAAAAAGTAAAGGCACCATAAAGACACAAAGAATAAAAACATTAGAATCCCCCTCTTGTTTTAAGTTTACTAGTTGAGTAATATTTTTTTGATATTATTCTTTAATTTAACAATAAATAACAAAGGAGCCTTATTAATAATAAAAAAGATGTGGATAAGCGCTCTTATGATGTAATTCAATTTGATTCCCTTTCGTCACTTGTGGGCCACTTTTTGCGTGGTTAGTTGATTAGTTGCTTTTTGGGGAAATTTTTATCTGTACAAATTAAAATAAAAGAAGACTGAGAGACAGAAAGAATATATTATATTTTTTTATTGATAAAAAATTAGTAGAATTTCTACCGATTTTAAAAATAAAAAAATTGTAATTTTTTTTATATTTTACTATAAAAAGTAAAATAAAAAAAAATCAAACTAGTTTGAATCAATAGAACTCCTACCTATCTAAACTTTTATATTTTTAGAATCGGTAAAAATCCTATCAATCTTTTTACCAATTAAAAATATAATGTACTATTTCGGTTTCTCTCTTCTTCTTTTTTTAATTTCTACGGATAAAAAATTCCCGCCTTTTGGAATCCATCAATGCTAGGGGTGTAAACGGATACGGATTATCCGTGGATAATCCGCTCCGAATCCGCTTATTATCTGTATCCGCATTAAACGGATACAGATACTTGCAGATACGGATACGGATAATTTTAGCATATGGAAAAATAATGCAGATACGGATACGGATAATTCCGCAAGGATATAAACGGAGCGGATATCCATATATATCCGAATCCGAAATTTAATCTTTCAACAGCTTTCAATTCATTTTACCCTTACGGAATTCTCCAAAAACATACATATTCGTTTAAGTCCAAAAATCTTGGTAGAAAAATCATATAATATATTAGGATAATGGATTGGTTCTCTGAACCAATAAGCAATTAGTCATGCGTAATCATCACTGTGCAAACTTAAAAAGTCTATTAAATTTTTGTCAATTTAGGTAATCAAATTAGGTAATTTAAAATTATGAAATTTAGTAGAATTACTCAATATCCGACAATTATCCGCTCAATATTCGTATTCGAATCCGTATCCGTGGATTATTCGTTCCGTATCCGTATCCGTTTAAGACGGATATGGTTTTCAATTTTGATATCCGTTTACTATCCGTATCCGTATCCGCTTGTTGAAAAACGGATGCGGATATGGTATTAGCATTATCCGCTCCGAATCCGCTCCGTTTACACCCCTGATTCAATGCTCTAACTCAGAAAATTATTTTTAAAATCCATTTTTAAATGGATGCGACCCCTTGTTCATGGATCATGCATAAAAGAATTATTAAATTATCATAGGTACATCTGAGTCTGACCAACTTTTCTTTAAATAAATGTTTGTTTTGGTTTAAATGAGTATGAATTTCAGTTGACAGAGAAATTTATTTTGATTAAAGCGATATATAAGTTATCATTCAAAGAGCCGAAATTTTTATTAATAGGAAAAAAAATATTGACAATGGAGAAGCAGTTTTTGAAAATTCGATATATAAAGATCACAACGTCCAGATTAGCGAATTAGATTACCGCTAATTAATAAAACAATGCAAGAAAATAAATCGGAAAGTTTATCTTGGACGTTCTTAACTATAATGGCCACATTTTTTTTAACACTGTTTCGCTAATTATATTTTGATTAACGGAAAGACGTTATAGACCATCATGTTTTTTTTACATATCGAATTTCCAGAACTACTTCTCTATTATCGATATTTTTTTAAATTTTCCTATTAATAAAATTTCGGCTCAAAGAGTACAGTTTAAAAAAAATGATAGCTGGTAAAAACTATTTTACTGTGTGCATTTTAACAGAGTGAGTGAAGTGTTCAATGTTTAAATTTTAATTCTATGACATTGACAGCGATGCATCCTGAGCCGTCTGATTTGCATGGATCATATATAGGATATCTGAGTCAACTGATTTGATCTGAGCTGCAACTTGTAGTAATGTAGTGTGCTGTCAGATGTAATCTAGCTGTGCACGGATCTCAAGACCTGTTCAATACTACTTGAGTTTGAATAGTCTTTATTAGCTGGCTCTTGTTGGGACCTGTCAACAGTTGACATATGACTTCATTTGGATTGGGTCGAAATTTTACAACTTGCAAGACATGTTGTTTAAATTAGCATAGTACTATCCGTACCTTCTAATTAAATTAATTGGGTTATAATTATACTTCAGTGAATTCATTTCCCTATGGATGCATATTATATGAAGATAATGTTGAATAGTGCAATAAAGATGTAGGATACGGGAGAGGGGGGTGTCTGATGCCCATCGGACCAGAACAATGTTCGATGGGTGGTTTCTACCATCCGATCTACTTCAAAATCTGTTTGCACGGATATTAAAGCAAACAACATGAATATTAAAGTGATATGCACAGATCTTGAAGTGAATCGGACGGTAGAAACCACCCATCGAATAGACTCTGGTCCGATGGGCATCGGACACCCCCCTCTTCCGTAGGATATATATCTCTAACTCTAAGTACATTTTATATGGAGATTATGTTGAATGGATAGGATTGATTGTTTGAACTCAAAAAATAGAAATATATATAATTCATAGTACATATTAAAGTGCGTTATGCATAGTATCACAGCCTCACTTAATTTTGAATTTAGATTCAGACCGTGCGATCTACTCTGGCATGAGTGTTAAAGGGACCCTGTGCAATTCACCTGAGTCGGATTGATCCGGATTATTATCAAGCGGTCCAGATCTAAACTCAAAATTTGAGTTACTTCATAAGATAATCCACCTGAGTTGGAGTAAGATGTTGGAAATTGAGCATCTACCAATGACAATGGACCCTACATGTGGAGTAAGTTAATCTACCTGAAGAGGTGGAGTAACTTATTCCGGATTAACTCACCTCTTACTCCACATTACTCCTCATCATTTACTTCTTGTTTGACTACTTAAGTATGAAGTAAGAGTTTACTCCACTTCTTACTACACAACCAAGCATGTCCTTAATTTGTTAGATTAGCATTTATTCTGAATCGAGAAAGGGCAGGTAGCACAGTTGGCTAGAAAAAAGTTTTAGGATTGTTGTACTCAAAAGTCGAGAGTTCGATTCTCTCTCACGACTTCGCAGCCTCTGCGAAAGTTAAAAAAAAAAAACATTTATTCTGAATCTTAAATTAGTATCTAACTTCGCTATTCTATTGATTCATCCAAAATATCTTAGTTTTGAATGGTTAAGAACATGTAATGTATTACCCCTGTCAAAGGATCGCAGGTCCTGCGATTCTAATCCTAACCGTTCATGTGTTTTGAGATTCGTGCATAAAAATTAACTTCTTTTGAGTTTCGTATATTCTAATAAATGAACGGTTGAAATTAGAATCACATGAACCTGCACATCCTTTGGAATCGCAACAGATTTATTTCAATTAAAAGAATGTAAAAAATGCATGCATACATTCGTCACTTGTTAGTATCTACGAAAATACTGTAATTGCTCCTTTCTTGCTAGTTTAATATGGCATTATTTGGATAAAATGAATGAAATGGTCGATCTCTTTGGGCATATTTTGAAGGAATAGGAGGACAAAACTAGATAATATTTCCAATTTGGGGTTTTTGCCGGGTATATATGAAATTGTGCTTTGGTTAAGTAACAGTTCATAGTTGTTTGTTCCGCGGTTTGAAGGGTTCAAACTTCAAACAAACAAATATATTCCGTATTTGCTTTCTTAATTTTGTGACCTTATCGCGTCAAAAAGACGATAAATTCTTCTCTTTTTTACCCGAATTTACGACGATAAACAATAATATATGGACTATTTCTACTGGTTTTGATTTTAAACGGTTTGAAATGCAGCCCAATTGATTAAAAACAATGGTAAATTCATTCAATCTGATTTTCATGCGTAATTAAAAAAAAGGACATCAGATTTTCACTTTATAATTTTTAGAGGACATCAGATTTTTTTTTATTATGTGATTTGATATGTGTAATAATTAATATATAAAACATCAAATATTATTATAAATACAATTTTATAAGAATGCATTTACAAGGTTTTGGATAATTGGATGTGTGTGTCCTTATTTTTAATAAATTTTGAAAAATTAATTCAGGCTTCATTTGATATTATAAAACTATCAAATTGATATAACTAATATTATATATAATTATTTTTAATATATTTACAATGCGTTTGTGTGTGTCTATTGTTATATTTAATCAATATAGATCTTATATGTGATCGTAAAATCATAAAAAATGACAAATAGACTCTAATATATGCCTTTCACATGTGCATAAATGTATTTATAATGTATAAAATTATATTGTATTTATAATCTATAAAAATAATGTATCCGCTCCTTTCTTCCTCATTTCTTATTGGAACAATCAGATAAAATCAAGGGAAAAACTAAAAAATCTTGGGTTTAAAATTTAAAATACACAATATGTAGCAGGTGAGATTTAAACTCAAATATCCACAATTACAAAAGTTTAAAAAGTTTAAATAAATAAATTTTAATATACATAATTAAAATTTTAAAATTATTGAGGTGACTAAACACTTTTTATCATCAATGTAAATACCTCTGGATAAAATGAAAGGTCAATCTATTTGAGCATCTTCTGAAGGAATTCAGAGTAGGTCTAATGCCTATCAGATCTATTTTGGTTCAATGGGTTCAACCACCGTCCAATCAGCGTTAAGATTTGTATGCTCTACTTTAAAATGTGCGCGCTTTTGTTTTAATTTTCATGCTCACAAATCTTAAATCAGATCGGATGGTTATGAAGGCCTGATACCCACCGGACCTACTCTGTTCTCCTTCTGAAGGAATAGGAGGACCAAACTAAAAAAAATGGAGGAGTATGATAATATGTTTTGTTGGGGTATATATGAAAAAAAAGTGTGGTGTTGATTAAAGTAATAGATAGAAGTAATAATGGATTAATGGGTCAGTTGTTTGATGTGTAGTTTGAAGGGTTCAAACAAATATACTATGGCGCTCGTCAACGGTCTCTTTTTATTTTTATTTTTTCCTTTTTCTTTTTCTTCCTTCTCCCCCTCTGACAAGTCTACCTTTGTTTCCTCTATAAAAGAGACGGAGTGCAGAGGTGAAGGAGATATCTTTTCAAGCTCCTTTTAATTGAAGATATTGATGGCGGTTAGCCACTTTTTTTTTTGTTTACTTTGAACTTGGTTTCTCTTTTAATTCATTAATTTGGTGTTACTTCTGGCTAATTTTATACAACCCTTTTTTTTTTTAATGGGAAATGCTGCTTTTCTTTTAGGGGGGTTATTAATTTGCTGCTGAATTTGAAAAATTAATCATAGTTAAGCATGATTAAGTCTTGAGTTGGGCATTTAAGCTTAATTTTGCACAATTTAGGATAAATTAAATTAGCCATTAATTGCAGATCCTGATTTGAAACTCATACTGGTATTTGACCTAATCAAACTGTATAATATAATATGGTAAACCAACTAATACAAATTTATTTTATTTCATAATTATTTTCACTTACATTGCTAACAACTCATCTTTTTTTTTTTTTTTAATATCAGCAATCTTACATCCCTCCATTTCCCAACAGCAATGCATCAGCTGACACACCATATACACAAGTCTTTGAAAAAGCTCGGAACCAAAGAAAATCAAGCGGTGCACCCGAACCTGTTTTAGCAAACCCGAAAACCCCACCGAACCTGAGGCATCGGGAATCCAACCCCCCTCGTGTTACTGCAAGTCCATTACACCAGAGCTATTTGCCGGGTGGCAAATCTCCACTTCACCACCAAGGGGGCAGTGGGAGTGGTTCACGTGGCAGTGGCAGTAGTAGATCGGGTAGTTCACATAAACCCGTTAACCCAAATTATCCGAGCCACCCGAGCCCGAAGCCCTCTGGCTCTAAGAATGGTGGAAATGGGAGGTCACATGAGGGTCAAATTGGGTATAGTACACCAGGGAGACATACTCCAAATAGAACACAGAAGAAGCCTGTAGAACAGGTAATTGATGGCATAATAAACCATTATAATTTGAGGGATGCGGTACCAGGTACCAGTACCACTCACAACGATAAACCATTATAATTTGAGGGTTGCGGTACCAGGTACCAGTACCATTCACAACGATAAACCATTATAATTTGAGGGTTGCGGTACCAGGTACCAGTACCGCTCACAACAATAAACCATTATAATTTGAGGGTTGCGGTACCAGGTACCAGTACCAGTACCGCACCCGTTGCGATCAGTATTATTGCATGAAGATCGGTACGTAATATATGCCCTTATTGACACCTACTTGCTTGAAATATGTTGTTACCAGATAGCAGGGAAGAAAGAAACCTTGCAGGTTATATGACCAGTAATCAGCTGGTTGTCTGGTACAGTAGTCAAGCTAACTATGTATTGCTGGTATTTAATTATAAATTTTATTTCTGGTTCAGTATGATCTGGTGCCTCCATTTCCATCAGATGGTAAGGAGACAAACTACACTGAGGTATTTTCACGGTACCGCAAAGATAATGAGTCTAATTCTACAGCTCCATCAATGGTACCTTATACTCCACAGCGTGATCAGAGCCCCAAATTAAAGGTACAGTTTTAATCTGTACCCTTATGTACTGATAATGTTCCAATGAGAACTGGAGCCTGTACCTCAAATTTTTACACAACAACAATTTATCATGCAATTCAGTGACTGGTACATTGCCTGATGCGTCTCAATTAATGCATTAGAACGGAGAAATAAATCTAACTCTTTTTTTATTGTTTTTTGCAGAGATGCTCATGCTTTGGTTTGTGAACCGCATTAAATAAAAAACCTCTGAGTAAGGCGGGTCACTCTTACAGAGGAAAAATTTATTCTTAGTTCTTTCTTATAGAGTGCTCATAAGTCATAAGCCACTTGTATTTTTAATTGGTTATTTTTTGTGTGAGTAATTAGAAATTTTTCCTGTTCCCTTTTTTTCGGTCAAGATGCTTTGTTTATCAAAATCTAAACTGGCCTTTATAATTAAGGTCATCATTAAAAAAGAGCGAGTCTATGGTACTATGCATATCATGGTTGATCCGTAATACGAATCAATATTTCTGTTTTCAAAATTTTAATAGTCGATCCGAACCGTTCAACATGATCCCCGTATGAATATCTACTTGGGGACTGAATTTTATATTTTTTTTAGAACTTTTTTTGCTATTTTTTAAGATACGTAGAAAATCACTTGATCTGAAAATTATGGACCATCCAAAAACAGTGATTTTCTACTGATCTTAAAAAATAGCAAAAAAATTCTAAAAAATATAAAATTTGGTCTGCAAGTACATCCTCATATGAAAATCATTTTGAACGGTTCGGATCGACCTTTAGGACTTTGAAAAGAAAAATATTGATTCATATTACGAACTAAATCGTGATATGCATAGTACCATAGCCACACTCATGAAAAAATGACAGAATTCCGAATAATATTATGAAACTTCATGATCCTAAAGATCCCACAAAATATATTTATAATAATATGGAAAGAAAATCTATATATCTCAAATGATGACAACCTTTCAATAACATCATCAGAACATTCACATTCACATACACAAAATTTAATTTCTTTGATAAGAGTAAATAAATACTAAAGGACCTTATAACTTGTACAGGAACAGGAGAAGAATCTATAAATGAATAAATAAAAATAAATAAATAGAGGATTGTCATGCAACGATAACGACAGCAGCAATAAACAAAAGAATTTTAATTTGGAAAACATCTCGTTTTTTTCTCATTGGTTTACCGACATCTTCTGGACCTCACTGGCCACCTTTTTCAAAGAACATCTTGACTTGGTAAAGTGACAGGATCACATGTCCATTGAACTTAAAACTAAATTGATGGTGTAAGAAATGTTAAAATGATTTGAGCATAATTAATATATTAAATATGTATTAAGATATTGGGCTGGATAAGTCTAGTGCGATTGAATTGGTGCATCTGAACTGGTGTATATGTTTTATAAATATGCAGTAATTATCTATTCATTTTCGTACACTATTCAGTTTACACTATTTACAGAAAACGTAAGAGAGAAACAAAGAAAGAAAAACAATTGTCTGTTGATACTAGCATACCGACTTAGGTAGTTTGTCAACCTGTTCGTGTGGATACTAATGAAGATGCATTTGCTGTTGCTGGCACTTATATCTGACATGGAGAAGAAAGAGAAGAGGCTGACTGCTCCTACGACTTAGACGAAGATATCTGCTATGTGTTTATAATTTATATTCAGTAATTTGAGAATAATTAACATGCTTTTCTGGGATATTGGCGGTTTTATGTTAGGCTTAGTATTTTGTAAGCCATTTATATTAATTAGTTTAGTTGGGGTGAGTGTTTATTTAGGCTTTAAAGTTGGTTTCGGCCCGGATTCGGCCCAGCTGTATTATTTTGGGCTTATTCAAGTTAATAGGTTACTGGTATTTTACTTATACATTTGCTTCTTGTTTTCTACCTTTATTTTTTTAATAATTTGAGATGATAGGATAAAATAGGAAGCGTAGATGACGCTTCTAGCAACAGTTATGTAATAAATGGTACACAAAAGATTTTTTCTCTCTCTCATTTTTCAAAAGAATGTTACAATACAATTAATCTCAGTCCTTTTCCTGATTCGCTGGCAACGTCCAGTTCTCTTGATCAACAGCTCTCAGTCTGTTTTTGCTTTAAACCACATTCATGCTTTGGTTTAGAACTTGTAATTAAATTATGTGTATACTATTAGTAAGGGTGTGTGTATATATATATACATGCAAAAAACAACTCTTTAAATTATACCTATATTGCATTTACATATAACCAAATTTGATGTTTCTTGTGGGATATACAAATACAAAAAAAGCCCAACAAATTTAACTAAATTTTATCTTATGTCTGTGTTTACCTTGGCGCCAATAAATTAAGGAACGAAAGATTATCGCAATTTCCTTATAGGTAAAGCACGGCCAAACAATTTCTCAACCTCACTTGCTTCCATTTTTAACCCATCTAAAACCTCCATTTCTTCCTTACTCAAGAAGTTCTCAGCATCTCTCTCCACCTCATTGAACCCCTCAACTAACTTCTGAAGCAGGGTCAATTCTGTCTTTTCAAACTGTATAACCTCCCCTTCTATCTCCTCAACCTCCCTCACTATACTCTTCTCCCCCTCCTCCACTGTCTTCTCTATCCTCTCCACCAATGGTGGTTCGGGGCCACACGTGTTGTCGGTGCGAATGAATTGTGAGAAATCACGGTTTATGCTCTTAGCAGCACGTTCTAGCTCAGGAATTACTGTGGCCGGCACAGTGCGGTTTCTTGTGTATAGCACTGCACCTCCATAGCCATCCCATGCATCATTTCGCCCACGGTAGTATACAAAAATGTAGTCATCAGGCTTGCTTTCTACCTTCGATGAGATAATATACCTAAATTCCATTTAAACAAAGTAAAATAAATATGGCAACAACTGGATTTCAATTTTGGTGCCAATATTCATTTCTACATAATTGGGCACAATGCAGCCTTTATTAATTTGGAAATTTTGTTCAGTCTAAAACAAAAAAGCCATATAAAGTTGCCTGATTGTAGAGTTACCCTAATAATACTCGCTTAACACGCGTAATACAGTAGAACATATAGAACAGGGAAAAATCATGTTACTACAGCTTGTGTATCTGATGTGTGTGCAAGACAGTGTATCGCAGAGAAAGAGAGAGAGAGAGAGAGGGATACCAGTCATCCTGGTAGTGCAAATACTCGTTATCATGGTTATACAAAATTCCGGGTCTAGAGGGATCCTGAGCAAACTTCTGCACAGCGGATCGTGTAAAGAACCCGGTATCTGGTGTCCGGATCCTCCATGTCAGATTCCCAACAAGCTTATCTCCCTCTACTTTAAACTCATGAGCCTGACAATCAAACGTGTCGAAGGTTGGGTTCAACCCGCTAGAGATGTACCACTTCCCAGTGAAATCTGACAAGTTGAAGGATCTGACGAGGGCTCCTGGATCGGGTTCCGGGAATTCACCCAGATCTGATTTGCGGGGCACGCACTTCTTCCGGGAGACGGCACACTCGTTGAACTGATCAACAACACTGTTCTCGAACAGGTCACCGCATTTTATCTGCCAGGAAATTAAAGAAATTTAGTATTGCTGTGCCTCTAGGTACCAGAAAGTACCGTCACATCACCACAAATTTATGATGTCACCAGACTAAGTTATGGAATTAAAATTATCCAATCAAATGAAAAAACTTTCGAGAGTGGTTTATGCTTTTATCAGTGGAGGTACCTGACTAGTCATAAAATTGAAGTATGGTGTTATAGTAAACGTAATTATCTCGCTTTACAGATTTTTACAAAAAAAAACAGTATAAGTTCAGGTCACCTATGTTAAGACTGTTATATTGAAGTGTGTGCCGAATTAGTGAACTCGGTAATTAGGTACCAACAAGTCGTAAGATAAAAGAAAATGCTTACAAATAAAGAAAGTATGTCACAGCTGTTACATGTATCTGGTAAATTACTCCTTAGGTGCGGGTATATAAAGATACCGTACAATCGAATCGAACTACCTTGTATTCTTTTGTGAAAAAAGAATAAAGATGGAACAGTTTGATTCTACTGTTACTGGAACTGAAATCAAGGTCTGTAGATGCAAGTGCCACTGCTGGCATAGTACCTGGCACTCGGTTTCATCAGGAAGGTTGTTGCAAGTCTGTAAGCATGCTACATTTGCAGCACATGACGGGTTTGCTATGCACTTCGCCAACTCAATCCTGATAAAAGCAACAGATTGTTGCTCCAGAATATCCCAAATTTCTCTTAATAGTTATGAAAGCACCTTATGCGAAATTTATACCTCATGTGAGAAACAACACTTCCATTACGAATTACATGGACAAGCTGGTCTGGTGAACCCGATATTAGTTCTAGCTGGAAAGATCTCAAAACTTCTTCATTTCATAATTCTTTCTTATAATTTATTTATTTATTTCGTGCAGTTCAGGTTTTATGTGGGGATCAATGCTTAACTGAAGTTTACAACCAAAGTCAAGCAAGCATGCACAAAGCAAAAATAAATAAATAAAGAAGAAGATGTACTGAGTTCATTGGCTGGATGTGGTACCTTAAACTATAGCATGATAGGAGGATAAAAAGAGCAAGATACATGTACAAGATAACATACCGGCATTCTTTTAATAGACAACTGCACGTCTTCAGTGCATCAGTTGCATGGGCTGATGGAATTACTAAAACCGAGCATGCAACTATTCCAGTTATTGTCACAAGCTGCATTCTGCTCCAACTCTTAATGTTATTCCAGAGTACTGACGGAGTGACTGGTATTATATCTGATTTTTCCTGTCAAATATGGTAGTTCTTTATGAGAATTTGCGCATAATATAATGAGGGCCATGACAAATTAAGCTATAGTGTTCAGTTAGCCTAATTGCTCCTCTTTGCTAGCGTTGCATTAACTTGATTTCAGGATTAAAAGGGAACTAGTAACTTCCAAGTCAATTCCTCTGAAAATTAGCCCTGAGAGAGAAAGAGCTATTCAATCAAACTATTTAAAGAATCAATTAACCGAGTGATTGGATTAAGCACATTCCTCTAGAATTGCATCTTATTGTTCAACTTCAATGCAAGTTTTCAATTAACACCTATTCCACCTATTAGTTCGGTGTATGCTGCAATTGTTGCTTTAACATCTTATTGGTGCAAGTTTAGACTTGATAATTCTTACTTTTTATTAACCTTGATTTTCCCATGGATTTAATAATTTGACTCAGGTAGGCCCTCTGATCATCCTATCAGACACAGATACCCACGAAAGGATAAACTCCCAGCTGGATTCAGAAGAGGACCCTACTCTTGGTTTAGAAGGGTCAGACCTATCTGATTATCTGCGTGATAGAGATGGGCTTGATGCCTTGGATGCCGTCATCGTCGATTCTCCTGCTGATGCTAGTTTAGTTGTTTTGAGTGACACTTAGCTCTTTTATCTGAATATTATGTGTTTTGTTTTGTACATGTCCTACTGCAAACTCTTATATGCAGCTTAGTTGCTTAGGTACATACTGGCATTTATTTACCAGTTAGGCTTTTGGTTGTTTGATTGGTACAAAGGCTCTCTCTGTTTGTATGAACAATTGTTTCTTAATGAAACAACAGGTGGTTATCTACTATTATCAAAAAAAAAAATGAGCAGTATGCACAAGCCTTATTTCATTCTTGTGTTAATTGAAAAGAAAAAGAAAAGGAAGAGTTTTTTATTAACCTTTGACAAAGGGGTGCTCACAATAGATAATGTACAATCAATGTGGTGGGAATTTGCAAGAGAAATTGACCATTTTGCCCTTGGAAGCACACAACAAACTTTCACCTTATCTCGAGTTCTGACCTGTCCTGATACATTTCTAAATTTCTCTGTGTTCCTTTCATATAGACATGCATGCTTTATGCATGACCGAGATGTCATAGCTCTCATTAGATGAATTTGTAAGCACTAAGTAATTGCCTGAAAGTAAATAAAACAAAAAAGAAATACATAATTTATGGTTAAACCTTTAATATTTAGTTGAGAATATGCAAAACAGAAGCAGAAATATATGGGAATTGTATTGAGAATTAGCTGATCCAGCTTTATATCACCACAGTATTGTAAATTATCGGCTCGTACATATCCAAAGAAAACTTTGTTTTGAAATATTGCCCACCCTTTTACACTGTATTGTATCATTTTTACACAGATTGTATTTCTGTTTAGCCCATCATACATCTATTACATTACATAATCTGCGATTATATATATGTTGTGTTTATTAGCAACACTTTTACTGAAACACTATGATTCCGACCAAGTTGCATGTTATATGTGGGGCTATCGTGCGTAGGGGTGTTCATCGGTTTCAAAAATAGAACTGAACATAACCAAAGTTTTACATCGGTTTGTTCGGTTCAAACCAAAATATATTAATTTTATTATTGAAAGCAATTGTTTTGTAATAAACCGAAGTATATTAAGAAATAAATCGGAGTATTGATAAATAAACTTAAGTATTTATAGCAATTGACTAAGAAATAAACCGAGGCGGTTCGGATCAAATTCATAATATATAAAAGTTCGGTCGGTTCGGTTATTTTGGTTTGAAAATCTCCAAAACGAACTGAACCGAAGTTATAATTCGGTTTTAAAAAACAAAACGAACCATTAAACTGAAAAAACCAAATCGTTTAGTCCAAACTAATTCGGTTCGGTTCAAAACTGACTAAACCAGACCCAATGAACAAACCTAATCGTGCATTCGTGCTAACCATGTTAGCTTTGGTACACCTTGAAGAATACTGACCTTGAAGGAAGTGAGAGATCAGGCCGACCAGGTGAGGGAGTTACAATTGGTTGGAGGGAGGGTAATGGCGGGAAAAAGGAGAAGAAATGAAAAGAAAAAAAGAGAGGTTGAGGAGAGATTAGGAAGGGAAGGAGGGGAAATGGGGTGGGCCCACTTTGATAAGAACAAAATGTGTGGAGCTTGGAATTCGAATGTGTTTTTGGGCTAATTGGATCCTTCATTCTTCGATCCATGTATGAATTTTTAAAACACGGGCCCGTTTACTGAACTTTTCCGAAAAAGCTCACTTTCTAACGTGATAAGTGATAAGCCCAATACAAAAGCTGACCCGCATCAGATAAAAGCCCGCATTGAATTATCACCGTTTTGTCAGATAAGAATCAAATTTCTATCTAAAGTCTAAACAAACAAAATGAGTGTCAATCAATACAAAGTAGAATTTGGTGCATAATTATTTAACTCATTTTAAAAATTAAATAAAATTTCTTCATTTTTAAATGTCCATAAAAAAATTAATTTAGAATTCAGATTGAATTCATATAGCCTACTGTAACTCAAATTTTGAGTTTAGATTCGGACTTTCAGATCTATTTTGAGTTTTAACACAAATTTTAAAGTCTCGTGCATTCCACCTTGGACCATATTGACCGGAATTCTGATTGAAAAATCCATATCTAAACAAAATTTAAGTTACTTTAAATTATCCGGACACTTTCAAATTTACGATCTTCCATACAAAAACATTATATTTAGCATGTAGATCAAAAACTGATTCTTATAAATATCTCTCATTTTAATTAACATAAAAGATAAAAAAAAATTGACATATCGATTTGTGAATCATATATTTTACAAATGTCAGATGACATACATTTAATTTATTTAATTTTAATGTCAAAGAAAATCGGATATTTTCTTCGAAAGGGTGATTCTCTCTGTTTTTTTTTATTAATTTTTATATGTATCGAAATTAAGGGTGTAAGCGGAGCGAATACGGAGCGGATAATCCTAATATCAAATTCGTATCCGAATTTCAATGAGCAAATACAAATACGAATACGGATACTGATAATAAACGGATATCAAAGTTTAAAACCAAATCCACCTTAAAAATACAGATACGAAACGGATAATCAATGAATACGGATTCGATACGGATACGAAACGAATAATTGTTAGATGATTCAATCATGGACTTTAAAATACAAATACTAATTAAGAAAATTAAGAAAAATAAAATGAAAATCCGAACAAAAGATGAAATAATAGTGAAACCCTTAATATGAGTTGAAATATATTGGTACAGATAAATAATACAAATATGTTGGTAGATCAAGTTGAAATATATTGGTACTATGCTTAACATGGTTTTCATATAAAAATATATTGGTAGATCAAATTTACATCTTTTAAAAAAAAAATTACTATTTTTTAGATAGATAAAAATTACTTGATCTAAAAATCCTAGACCATTCAAAAATAGTGATATTCTACCTATCTAAAAATATTTGAGTTCAATAATAAACATAGCATAAGACCATACTACATACTTGTATGTGTAGCACATCAAACATTGCAAAAATTTAATTATATGAGTCAAAGTAATGCATTGACAATTAATTTATGTGGTCATTCAAATATCGCGCAAATAGCACAATTTGTGCATGTCATATCATGATTCATATGTTATTTCTTCACGGTTTTTATATAGAAAAATTGTACTTAATTCATCATTTCACAAAGAAAAACATAAATTAAAAGGCGAAACTTGGCCAATGAGAAAAGAAAAAAAAAAGAGCAAAATTAGAAGCCAACAGTTCTTGCATGCCCACTCCTTGTCTATTAAATAAACTACAGGGGGTATTATGCAAACTTCATTCTTTGCACAATAACGGAATGCAATTTTGTGACTATTATATTGTGCTTTAAATATCAAACTTTCACAAAGACTTGTTATTATATAATGACCTTAAACTAATAAACGTCAAATAATTGGAGTCTCTTTACTTTTTTATTTTTTTTATATCAAATTTAGATGTGTGTGTTTCAAAAATGTATTTACCTCAGGAATTAGCAAAGAAAGAGTATATAACTGTTTCTAATTTTTAAAAATAATATATTCTTGGAAAACTCATGATTAATCAGCAAAGCTGACTTTTTGTTTCCTCCA
Source organism: Carex arenaria (assembly GCA_964058825.1). Classification (NCBI taxonomy): domain Eukaryota; kingdom Viridiplantae; phylum Streptophyta; class Magnoliopsida; order Poales; family Cyperaceae; genus Carex; species Carex arenaria. The sequence continues at coordinate 110,330 of CAXKVW010000736.1, forward strand.
AAAAGGTGATGAAATTATATTGATTTTTGTTGTTGTTTTAGAATAAGACACAAGCTTCAACTGGAATATAATAATGAAGATTTAATTGTGTTTATTTACAAAATAAGAATGATTTAGAGATGATTGACAGAAATTGATTAAGAGACTATAACCTAAAATCATGAATATAATATTTTTTCAACCAAGTAGAATGAGATTTGAATCATTTCTCATGTCTGATGAATTTGGATCCAGCTATCAGGTATCTGATCTGGTACAATGATATCCAAACTATTAAATAGTTGGAATATTATTGGAAGATTGGAAGGTTGCAGATTTAAAATCCAAAAGTGACAATTCTTTGTGAATATTAAATAGGTGAATGGTTTTACCTCCAATATTTATTCAAAAAACAAAAAAAATAAGCCATAGTCTTATGATATTTTATTTGAGGTTTTCCATAAAACCTTTAGCTTGAATATCATTGGTGGATATATTTGCATATTTTTTTCAAACTCATGACCTTTCACATAGAGACCACGTGCTTTTAGTACTAGACCAAAAGTTGATTCTTTTGTATCATCATTTAAATCACATGAATATTAAAGTTCACCGTGAATAACTAAATATGATGTCATAATTTTTTTGGATTCCCCAAAAAACGAGAAATTTTTTGGATTTCGCAAATAATAAAAAGATTCTTTTCTTAGGTCAGTCCATCAGTTAACAGCATTATTGGTGGCCCTTTTTTTATGTTTTTCTTTTTCTTTTTCATCTTTTTCATCTTTTTGCCTTTTTCTTTTTCATTTTATATTTATTATGATAACTGAACTCACTCCCTAAACACTAAAAAATTTCACGCATTTGGAATTCACACATATCTGTTTTAGCTAAGTCATGACAATTGGCAGTTGTTAAATGATTTTGGCCAACTCAAAATATGTTTTGACTACTATCAACCAGTGTTGTAAAAAACGGCCAAAACGGCCGATTAATCTGCCGTTTAACTGGAAACGGTGGCCACACCGTCACGCAAACTGTTAACGGGCGGCTGTTTGCGGTTTCGAACGTTTAATCGGCCATTTTTCCGATTAATCGGCCGATTAATCGGCCGATTAATCGGCCGTTTATTCCCGTTTTATTCCCGTTTTTTTCCGTTTATTCCAGTGAATTTTTTTTTCACATTATTTTTTTTTTCTATGATAGTATGTGATAATAAGGTTTGTAAATCATGTATTGTAGTTTTATTTGTGCTTGGATATACATCTAATATTTTTTGCACATGTTTTTTTTTTCTTTTTACTTATTTTGTGCTTATGTGTTACGAAGAAATAAGCATAGTGTCATGTTATAATAATAAAACTAACTTAAATTAAGTTTATTTGATAAGTTTAATGAGTTAAATAAATTATCTTTAATAAATTATGATATATATATATAAATTTAATAAAAACGTTAAATTGTCCGCATAATTCCGATTAATCGGCCGCATACCGATTAATCGCTTGGCGACACCCTGTCCATCCGACGACCGCATACCGTTATTTACAACACTGCTATCAACATCTTAAAATTCACACTCAACTTTTTTTTAATGCACACTACTCTACATCAAAACACACTTGACTATTGCATCACTGCACACTCCCATATAAAAATACTCCATGTAACCTAATTGGTGCTGCAAGTATTGGAAATCGGTATCAGGTGAATCGAAAGGAATATGTCGAATCAGATTTGAAACAAGAATTTTTCCGAAAAAAAAACTTGTTTTTGTAACAATTTGTCAAAAAAACTATATTAAGACAAAATATTACACTCAAATAATATACTACAATTATATAATGCAAAATATTTGCTTATTATAATATAATACAAATATTCAAAGCTAAATAAGTAGACCAATGATTTTTTCCATATAATAGAAAAACAAAGGAAAAAAACGAAGGTTACCAACTCAAAATGCATAGAATTACTGATGCTAGGCATTGTAGAGGGAACCAGCTTGGGTCCGATGCCCATCGGACTCAAATTAGGTCCGATGAGTTTCAAAACAGTCCAATTCATTTTAAGATCCGTGCGCACCGATATTAATGTGAACACGCAGGAATATTAAAGGATACACATAGATCTTAAAGCATATTGGACGGTTATGGAACCCATCAGACCCAGTTTGAGTCCGATGGGCATCGGACCCAAGCTGCTCTCATTGTAGAAATATGCGCCTCTCACACAGTACCAGCACATACAAACTTTAATTGATGGAATTAAATTGTAAATTTAATTTTTAATTACACAAAAAAAATGTTACATATATGATAAAAATAAACACGGTTGAGAAGATCATGTAATATAATTTTCTGTAGTAAAAAAGAAACTTTTACACTTGAGATATAAAAGAATAATATTTTTTTTTGTAATATATAAAAATTAATCACCTTCTTATATAAAAGATCCATTTTTTTGGTGCCTTAGCAATTCACAGTGTATTTGATTTTAAAGTTTAAAAGGATAAATTAATAGGCCACTTTCCTCGAATGCAATTGGGCCACTAAAATTAGGTGAACTTCCATTATTGATATTCTCAACTTTATGCCTTGTTAGCTTTTAGCATATATATATGCAAACTTATCGTTTCATGTATCCCATACTTACTGAACAAGTTTGGTATCTAGGCTCTACTTGTTCAAAATCAAAGCATTTTACCCAAGAAATATAATCAAACAGATGTTCAAATTTCAATGAACTTGTACCTCTCCTTTCTCTCATCTGAATTCACAGCCTCCTTTTATTTCTCTCTCTCTCTCAATCACAAGTCCAACACAGTAAGCTTTTTTTATGTACATTTTTCTCACTAAGAGTAGTTGATTTATTTCTTTCTTTCTTCACAATTCATGTTTGCGGATATAACTGGTGTTGTCACTGTTAATTAGGTCTCGTTAATTGCTACGTTTAGATTGATTCTAAGCAAACCCATTTTGTTGCTGAGCTGTTTTATTGATCCATGTTTTAATTGTTTTAATATTTCAGAAGCTTTTCCAGTCATGTCACTATCCACAGTTGAAGTCCTAGAAACCACCGGTTGTGTAAGACGAATTGAAAAGGTGATGAGATCGCATATGTTAAGCATTGCGGGGTACTCTTTAGATAAGGATATCAGCAAATGGGGGTTTATTGAATCAACCATTTTTGAGGTCGGTGGGTATGATTGGAGTTTCCAGTACTACCCAAATGGTTCCCTTGGGGCAGGAGATGATGACATATCACTACATCTTGAACTTAAAAGCAAATCAGAAGTTGTAAAGGCACAATTTAGTTTTACTATTCTAGATCAAAGTGGATGTGCTTTACCCTTCAGCGAAACATCAGAAATTCAAAGTTTCAAACCAGATTCAAAATTCAAATGGGGCTATTGTTCATTTGTGAAAAGGGCAGTGTTGGAGTCAAATATCAAGGATGATTGTTTCATAATTAAATGTGTTGTTACTGTTTTTAAAGTTTTTCCCGTGGAGCCAACTGAACAAATTGTTGTCCCCCCTGGTAACATTCAGCAGCAACTAGGTCATCTTTTGGATAATGGAAATGGAGCAGATGTTACATTTGAAGTGGATGGGCAAATTCTCAGTGCTCATAAGTGCATTCTCGCTACGAGATCTCCTGTCTTTTCGGCACAATTTTTTGGTCCGATGAAGGAAAAATCAGACACACCAATTAAAATTGAAGAAATGGAAGCTCCAGTGTTCAAAACAATGCTTCATTTCATATATAATGATTCCTTCCCCGGATTAGAAGAGATCACAAAAGGAAGTGATGAGAAACAAGAAACTAAATTAATGGCTCAGCAACTATTGGTTGCTGCTGATAGATACGGTTTGGAGAGATTAAAGGTAATATGTGAGAAGATGATGTGCAGTAGTATTAACACAGGTGATGAGGTGGTGACCTTGTTGTCTTTTGCTGAGAGGCACAGTTGCAATCATCTCAAAGCAGTATGCTTGAAATTTTTAAAGGGGTAGCCGCAACTGAGCAGTTTCAATTTTTAGTTAAGAATTATCTGTTAATTTTGAAAGAAATACTTGAGAAACAAAGTTAAAACTGAGAAGTGATAGTTAGCTTCCCTTAAGTATTTTTTTTATATTTATATTTATATTTTGTTAAATGTATCTGAATTCCTGAATTCTGGTATAGTTGGAAGATTTGGTACTTATTGAAGTAATTGAATTTTTTTTTGCACGCATGACTTGTTTTTATCAGAACCGATTCCATCAAAAGGTGGCTTGGTCATGTTATATGGATTGTACATTATACAATTGCATGACCTCAGTTTTAGTCATTTTGTTTGCATATTCCTTTTTTACTCTGCAAAAAAAATATATATCAAGTGAGTTATCCTTCAATGAAGTTTACTATGCTTTTATTATGTTAATTTTCGAAAATGCATGTCAAAAATTGTATTATCTGTTTTATTTTTGCAATTTACATTTCTCCATTTGTAATAACGCACTCATCTTTTTTTTTCTTCTTCTAATTTCGGCCAAAGAATTTCACATTTGTTGTGCGCTAAGAGAGAACGACAAATTGGGTTTCTGCGCTAATCTCATATTAAACTCAGGGTGCGTATCCTCTGAGATATCTCAATTTTTGTGTGACTGACGTGTCCGGTGCCTATTCGGGGAATGTAGGGGCAATATTGTTTGTGCTTTGATATTCGTGCAGAACGTACTTGAACGATTGAGATATTTCAAAAAATCACACAAAGTTTGAGATATCTCAGAGATTGCGAATTCTTAAGCTATTTCGAATAGCAAAAATGTCATTTGGATACACAGTACTATTTCGAATAGTAGCTATTTCTGAATAACTTGCTATTCTAACTATTCTTACACCATCCAAACATACTCTAAGGACATGTTCGGCTGCCACTATTCTCGTGAGAAAAAAAAATTCACTCAGAGTGAATTTTTTCTTTTCACACAAAAATAGTGTCTCAGGCCAACTGCTGAACCAAAAATGGATGCTCTGATAAATAAATCAAGGATGATTAAGAAAAGAGGGAAATGGATGCTCCAATTACATCAAGAATGGAGAAGAACTACACAGCCCTTCCTCAGATAACGATCGGATTAGGCAACCCAGTGCCCAGAGAAAAAGAGGAGTTTTTTTTTATAAACCATAATTAAAAAAAAAAGTTCCGATTTTAGCATGATTAGCTGAATTTTTATAAAAACCATAAAAACCGGTTTGCCAAACCGTTCCCTATATCCTCCAGAACGGTTTGCCAAACCGTTTTTGACTTTTTCCAGTTTTAACTTCAAAAACGGGCTGCCAAACCATTTCTACAGGTTTTTTTTTTTAGAGTTTGTTTATAAAATAAATCATACATTTTGTTTGATTTTGTATATTAACAATAAGATTAATGGAACAATTTGAATATATTTTTTTTGTGTATTTTGACCATTTTATCATTTTATCATTTTATCAAATCAATTGATTGGTTTTTTATATAAAAAAATCAATAAATATTTCCGTAAAGAAAATTAAAAGAAAATGTAAAAGTGAATTACAATAACAATACTAAAAAATTGTATCTCTGGATACTTTTTTCTAGGAAATAATGTTTCTGAATGATTAATGGACATATTTTCCATAATCTAACAGCTTTTATGGCAAAAATCGACTCTATTTTAATTTTTTTTTCAAAACTTATGGTTACAAAAACTTCTAAATTCTCCATGTAGTAGACCAATGTATCATTATTTTAAAAAATCGACCAATTAGAATACTAACATATTTTTCCATAAATAAAACACTTATTTTATATTTTTACAAAAAAATAAGTACTTTTTAAATTAAAATGAGTTTTAATAAAAATAACAATTAAATGATTAAATTTGTTTGTTTTTAAAATATAAAAAAGTAAATTTAAAAAAAATTATACGTACATTTGAAAACCAATCCATTGATTTTTATATATTTATTGATTTTTTTATATAAAAAACTAATTAATTGATTTGATAAAATGATAAAATGGTCAAAATACACAAAAAAAAATATATATTCAAATTGTTCCATTAATCTTATTGTTAATATACAAAATCAAACAAAATATCTGATTTATTTTATAAACAAACTCTAAAAAAAAAAAAAAAAAACTGTAGAGAACGGTTTGGCAGCCCGTTTTTTAAATTAAAAATGAAAAAAGTCAAAAACGATTTGGCAAACCATTGTAAAAGGTATAGGGAACGGTTTGGCAAACTGGTTTTTATGATTTTTGTAAAAACTCGGTTAATCATGTTGAAATCGGAACTTTTTTTTTTTTCAATTATGGTTTATAAAAAAACTCGAAAAAGAGAGTACAACCCTCTGCTTTCCACCAGCTCCAATCACATCCAGCATACGTTGGTACAAGCTAGGAGCCGACTCTGCTGCTCTCTAAGGGTACGTTTGGATGCACTCTAGAATAGCTAGAATAGCTACTGTTTAGAATAGTAAATAAGAATAGCTACTGTTTAAGAACAGTGCTATTCAGAACAGTGAAAAAGTTGTTTGGATTGCATATTTGGAATAGGGTTTGGAGAGAATAGCTACTGTTTAATAATTTATGTGTAAGATTAAATATAATACAACATAATATTAATTCAAATATTAAATGTAATATAATATTATTTTAAATATTTGATTAGTATTAAATAAAATATTATATTAAATATAATATAATATTATTTTAAATATTAAATATAATATAATATTAGTTTAAATATTAAATGTAATATAATATTATTTTAAAAATTAGATTAGTATTAAATAAAATATTAGATTAGTATTAAATAAAATATTAGATTAAATGTAGTATAATATTATTTTAAATATTAGATTAGTATTAAATAAAATATTAGATTAATGTAATATAATATTAGTTTAAATATTGAATGTAATATAATATTATTTTAAATATTAGATTAATATTAATAGAATATTAGATTAAATATAATATAATATTAGTTTAAATATTAAATGTAATATAATATTATTTTCAATATTAAATGTAATATAATATTATTTTCAATATTAAATGTAATATAATATTAGTTTAAATATTAATGTAATATAATATTAATTTAAAAATTAGTTAGTATTAAATAAAATATTAGATTAAATGTAATATAATATTATTTTAAATATTAGATTAGTATTGAATAAAATATTAGTTTAAATATAATACAATGTAATATTAATTTAATTATTAAATGTAATATAATATTATTTTAAATATTAGATTAGTATTAAATAAAATATTAGATTAAATATAATATAATATAATATTAATTTAAATATTAAAATGTAATATAACATTATTTTAAATATTATATTAGTATTAAATAAATATTAGATTAAATATAATATATTATTAGATTAAATATAATACAATATAATATTAATTTAAATATTAAATGTAATATAATATTAGTTTAAATATTAGATTAGTATTAATATTGAAAGCAACAAATGCTATTCCATGTTTTTGTAAGAATAGCGAATAGCAATGCTATTCTAAAAACAGTAGCTATTCCAAATAGCTCTAAAAGTCGTTTGGATGCACCTTGTTCCGAATAGCAATGCTATTCTAGGAACAGTAGCTATTCTTGTGCATCCAAACATACCCTAATAGGAGAGCAGAACCCTACTATTCTAACATCAAACGTTCATCTGTGTTGAGATTCGTGTATAAAATATTTTATGGTAGAGGTTTGAATAACAGAGTCTGCTTTCTTTCTATTTTGATAGCAGCGGAGTCGGACTCGTACAAGCTAAGTATGATAACTGATAAGGTGAAGATTTTTAATTGAGCATTAATTGGAAATGAAAGGTCGGCCAATGAAGTAGTGCCACCTCATCCATGCAAGAACAAGTAGCTCGGCTACAGTACATACGAATCCGGATAATATCCGTATCCGAATCAGAAACGGATTCGAAGTGAATTCGGTCGGATATTACCGGATCCGTTTAAACCCCTGATCGATGAAAGGGTGATTCTCGATTCCAGAGGTCCACTATCAGTGCAGGAATTCATAACAGCTAAGGTAACGTAATATTTCTGTTTAAATCTGAACCGTCTGATCAGAAACTGCACGAGTATTAAACAGATACCGTGCATTTACCTCCGTCCGGTTCGGCCGGATTCTGATCGAACGGTCCTAATATAAACGGAAATATTTTGTTACCTCAGATAATTAGTAGAGCATTCTACCCTAAAAATAGGCGGGGGCTGGTTTCAGAAATAAAAATAAATAAATAAGCGGGAAAAAGGGGAACAAGATTTGCTGCTATTCAAAATTCCTGCTATTCCTACTCTCCTCTCTCTCCTCTTTCTCCGTACAGTGTTGGTGTCTCGTCTCAACTCTCTAGTGCTAGTGGCAATGGCAGAAACCCTGACCCCAACACAAGCCGAGGGTTTAGCAGATCGGGAGGAGATTGATATGAATACGATTCGAAGGTATTTTCAAGCTTTACTTTTGCACCGAGATGATTCGGTTGTATCTTCCAGTTACCTAATTAATCTCTTACCTCTACAGCCGAATCGAAGAAATAAGAAAAGAAATTAAAGATGGATTTGAACCGATTGATTCGTCGGCCATGGATCGCGACAAGTTGTTGGAAGATTGTATATCTGAATATCGGGTAATAATAAGTTCCATGAGAAATTTATTCTTTTGCTATTAAACCAGCTTTGTCTAATTCTCTAGGGTAGAGCTTAGACTTGCTTTCTCTTGTCATTTGTTAAAATAAAATTCTAGTTTTAAATTCTCAAGGAACTTCTGCATTTTGCTAAGTCCTCAGTGAAACGGCCCCTAGCACTCAAATTCTCAAGCCTGATGAGTTTGTGTTGCTTTCATAACTTTTTTTTTTCACCTTTTTTTGACCCAACTACAACCAACATATTTTAGTAATTGAAAAGAGAGTATACATTTGGAAGGTACAGGAATAATTGTGAAATGTTGATATGACGTTCAAACATTATGCCTTAATTCTGGTGTATGAGAATGCTGGTTAATTTTCTTTGTAAAATCTAAGAAGGGAAAAATGGGAAAAACATATTGATAGTTTCCAATTAAACATAAGGCACTGAAAGTTGCTTTTGGTGTCAGAAAGGTAGAAAATCGCTCATTACTAAATTCAATTTTCTTTCTTGTCTGAAATTTCCAGGAAATTATGAATAGGCTAAAGATTCAGGAATCAGATGTTCCTGTTCTTGCGGAGGGTTTAGGCAAGTCAACTACACCTGTGCCAAAAAAAACGCATAAAAGGAAATAAAATAAACACTGTTATGCTCCATTTGCTTGAACTTCAAAAAATTGTCTATGGACTAGTTTATGGGATTTTTAAAAGCTTAGGAAACTTCAAAACTTTGGTAAAATGATTACGGGACCATAACCCCACTAGATTGTAAATTATTCAGACCGTACTGTACTGGTGCCAATGAGCTGTTGTATATCAACTGATTTGGCACTTTCAAGTGAAAATATTGAGGAGTAATGCATCCTTTTTCATTGCAATTCCAGGTTCATTCTTTGATAGCTTGACAAAGGAGATAAAATCAGTGGAAGAAGAAAACTCAAAAATAGACCTAGAAATTGACCGCGTCATGGATACCTTTGCTACGGGTAAAATTCAAGCTTCCACCAGGCATCTAGGGCATACTAGAGATAACAGTATTTAAGTAGTACCGGTTGGATAGAGACCAGATTGCTCTATTATTGCTCTTTTGCCTCAATTCTTTAAGTCACGATAAAAATTATATCCAGAAAATGACCCCCATACTGTTAAAATCATAGCTAATGTACTCCAGGTCCAGAGTTCCTCCTGTGGTGGTAACATTCTTGGTTATTTCCTTTCTTTAATTTTTAGTTCTTATTTTCTGAACAGATGCAAGAAAAGTGGAAATGGACCTTGAAGAGTGTGATTATTTCCTCAAGTATGCCAGTATTGATGTAGGTTCTTGCTTCGCTCTGTTTGTTAGTTATCAGTTCTCTTAGTTTGTTACATCAACTACGGATTAGCCTACTAGATACCGACTATGTGTGTCATATCCTGATATGTGATTAGATTAATATGTTATAGAATTGTTACCAGAAAAACTTGGAGGAAACAAATGCTTCTATAAACATGTGTTAAAGTTTTTCTCCTATGTAAATGGAATGTTTTATTTCTGATGGTACAGAACCGACCTTTACAACCAGTTAATGGATTAGATTTTTTATTTGTTTTTGCTACTTCTATAAAGAAATGCTATTGTTGATGCTCAGCACTTCAAGTCATCTTTTGTAGGGTGGCCAATCAGGTAAATTGAATTCAAGTCAAGTTTCCACCTTTCAACATCAAGAGTTTGAGATACTGGAACTCGATCGACAAATTGAGGAGTCCCAATTGAGGCTTAAAATCATGCAAGACCTTGACAATGCCTTGACACGGTATCAGCTCATGCCAAGTTAGGCAATTTACAGAAATTTTCTTAAAAAGTCCCTATTTGATGAATTGAAGAAAAATTCCTCTCCTTTTAATCACTGAAAAGGATTTTTTGTTCATAAATATAAAGTTCTATCCGAACTTTAGTTGGTTTCCTTTCTTTGGCACAGATAAAAGTCGGTTGGTCTTGAGTTTGTTTTATTTACACTGCAGGCCAGAACCTAATCAATGAAACTGCAAGATAATTTTGAGAGTTTTAAATTTGATAATGCATTGAGAACAGTAGATTTAAAGAGCTCAAATATATTTAATAATGGTTTTCTTTTCATTTCTCTTAAATAAATACAGTGTGAAGAGAGAAGCAATTGCATTATTATCAAACTAACAGAACTTCTTTCAAATCCTCTCCTTCCCATTTGCTACAATTTTATTACTTACTTTGATCTTCCTAATTGCTAAACATCAAATGACTCTTAAACAGCCCCTAAAAAAATTGTATTGCACAGGTTTGGTCCTGTTCTGGCAAGTTGTATTGCCAGTATTTTTACTGTCTAAAGCCACTTCTCTTGGTTAATGCCTTGAGTTTGTTTAATTGTTCCTTGCTATGTACCCTATCAGTTTGGAAACTATAATCCTTGTAGATTGTCACTGCTATTTTCATCTATGTTCAAGCTGCCAGTTTCTTTATGTATCTGATGATTTCTTTGTTGTTGCAGTGTTGACACCCTAGCAGAAGCCAGCTCCTTGCTATCTGATGTGAAGGTACTAGAGGTGAAAGACAATTGCATAAGGCTTTTCATTACTGGGCCCATCTTTACCTCAGATCTGCTACTTATGGGTCAAAAGCTGGATTTCAGTATAGAAAAGCCCATTAATTCTGACCATGAGTTGGTAATAGAATTTGCTGAAGGAAATATGGAGCTGAAGAAGATAGAGGTAAGTCTTTTTTACTATGTAGAAATTGTGCCACTTTTGCTGTATACAGTTATTGTGGTGTTTGGGTCTTGACATGATATTTTCAGCAGTATCCTGAAACTTTAATTAGCGCATTCCGGAAGTTGTACCCACTAAAGAGTACCAGTTATGTAGTTCTGTATTGGTACCTTTTTCAGTCCAGGATACTGATTGAGGTCTGTGAAAAACTATTCAGCTGGCCTAGGTAGGCTGATGTTACTATTCAAGAATTGTACCAGTTTTAAACACTGGAGCAATAATGATTGATTTTTTGTGATTATTAGTTAGCAGTCTGATTTTGTTGCTTCATTATTTCTTATTAGTTTTTTGGTCTTCTTGGAGCATTGATTTTTTGTTTCTTTTACATCTTCCAGATATTTCCTGATGATGTGTCACTAAATGATACCTTTGACATGATCAAGTCCTCATGCCGGTACGTTCTTTCTAACAAGTGAAATCTGTGCAAGTACCGAACTGGTTATGTATGTTACCAAACTGTCTTGGCAAATTATTTGAGCATCTATTAAGCTTTATGGAAAGGAAAATTAATTAAACAGATGTAATGATTGGAGTAAAATGTTAATTAATTAAAGTAAAAGCAAATATAGAGGGCCAATTCACATCTAATGTAATTGAGATCTGGCTGGTATTAAATTCTGGAGTTGTGTACCTTATACTAGGATATGTGTCTGGACATGACTGTACTATTTCTATTCTTGGATTTTCAGGGATTTCCATTTGGCAGATACGCCATTTCTGGGATGTGTTGTTCGGCTGATTCAGCACCAAATTCTTTTGTGTACTGCAAGGTGCCTTATGTTAAAGGATGCAAACAAGTCGAGGTTTTTCTTTCACCAATGGTTGTGCCATGTAAAAAAATAAAATAAATAATGAACTTGCCAAATGATATGCAGCTTTAGGGGCCCTAACTAAAGCATGAGATAAAAAAAAATATATATTATATATCAAAAAAGCAAACATCCACAAATCCCAACAAAAAGCATAATGGAATGAACAGCAGACAACCGGTGAAAATTTTTAATACTAAGAAATTAAGTATAAAGGAATCCTGTTAAGTATAAAAAAGTGACTCAGTTGATCAATGTCTCATGTGCTAGATTGTTTACATGGCATTGATGCCCTTTGATAGGACAATCTTATCTTCATTTATCTTATTATTTTACAACTTTTACTTTAAATTAAATTTCTTGTTTGTTTCCTGGTTGTTTGTAGACACTCATTTTTGTACTCAGAGAGAGATAAGATGGTGACAGTACATTTGGTTGGGGGAATTGATGCCTTCATACAAGTACCCCTAAATTGGCCTCTCACCTCTGCTTCCCTAGTTCTTCACTCGATTAACTCACACTCCCAAAATCTAACACTGACATTGGTTGGCCGGGTCAAGGTTTTGCAATTCTCCCTGTCTCTTCTTCTTTGTTTTTTTTTTTTTTTAGATGTTCCATTTGATATAATCTTTTGTTAAAGGTTTCTTCTCCTTTTTTTATTCTGTGACTACTCCAGGCTCGAGCTAACAGTTTGGAACATCCAAGACACCACCTTGTTCGATTTGCCAATGCCATTGAAGAAATTCTTGTTCAAGAAGTGCAAATTTGAAATTTGTAATTCTAGCAATACAACTATGTACTGGTACAAAAATGCAGTGTCTTTTTTTGTTTAAAATGACCGAATGTTGGACATCATTATGGTTTGTTCAGTTGCTAGTATCCATACATCTGCTATATTTAAAAGATGCTAAAATGTTTTGAAAAGTATATTTTGGAATTAAACTATTTGCATAGCACTACGATATTGTCTTATTAAAAGTTGAACTATACGAGATGCATTAATGACCAAATTATTTTGAAGGAAACTATTTGCATAACACAGCAATATTATCACATTCGAACAGTAGACTAGATATTTTTTTTTGAAAGGTTAAAACAGTAAACTAGAGTTACTAAATAAAAAAAATGTGGGGTTGTAATTTAACTCTCGGATACGGTGTCTCCAACAATTTGTGCGTTTCCTCGGAGAAAAAAATTGAAGCCTCATGTACGAATAAATAAAAATTTAAAGATACCTGGTCTTCTACATCATTATTAGAGAAGAGGTAGCATCAGTATTATTATTAAACCATGACATTTTAATGCAACTAATTTAATATTTGCCGTCTGATCTGCCGAAGCTCATTTGAGCTTGATGGGTTCCTCTACTTTAAGATCTGTGTGTGCTAGAGAGTTACGAATTTTGAAGCAAACGTACATAAATATTAGAATAACGCATATGAATCTTAAAACGAATCAAACAGTAGAAGAATCCATCCGACTCAAGAACGCAACCCGTTCTCCTCCTAAAAGAATTCGGACAAATTCGGATTTTATAATAAGCACTGGATTTTTATCACAGAAGTAAATACAAGTAGCCATGCACCTATAATGAGTATTTCAATCTTCTATGTTTTGAGGTTATTCAATTAAATAAGAGTAGAGCTAGGTGTTCTTAACTTCAGCAAATCTCTCGGTAAATTTAATTTCAAAATTTATCAGAATTTAAATGATTGAAATCGACATATTTACGAGTGATATGTTAACATCTTAAATTTATAAATTAATTTATCATAAATTCAATTGGTGTGCAAATGATAAAAATGAATGCATTAAAATTAACTTATAAACTAATTATATTTTTACAGCTTGACTTTATATTAAATTGATTCAAAAAATTAAAAACATAACATATAAACATATCACTCGTGAAATAGATAAGTTTTAATAGTTTGAATTCGTCATTTAAAATTAATCAGATAAATTTTTTTGAAATCAAGCTCACTAAAAAGCTTAACAACACCCTGATTCTACTCATTAAATTCAATACATATGAAACTATTTCAGGAGACCAAATATGGCGAGCCTGAATAAGGTTTACTACTGCTAATGGAAAATTTGATCCAAGAAGCATACATAGAACCAGAGTTCTAAATAGCTAGCTATAGCTACGTAATAGTTTTTTTGGACATCAAAAGATAACGCTATTAACCGCTTTTCTTTTATAATGATTCTAAATAAATAGCTATGGTTGCGCTATAGTTTTTTCAGACCTTAAAAACTATAGCGCTATAGTCGCTATTTAGAATCAGAACATATACAAAAGTTACAGAACTTGAATTAAAATTTGCAGATATATTGGCTGCCACAAATTTAAAATATGGGGTTGACTATGGATGTCAAAAGTTCAAATTGCTTTCGTTATACAAAAAATAATAATATTACAAGTGATAGTTTTTTTTTTTTTTTCTAAATATACGGTCGACATCTTTTGCGGATTGTCTAGTGTTTGTATTATTTTATTTGTTATATTTTAAATAGTAGAGTCCAAAAATAAATGATTGGTCTTCTCTTGGCGCCTTTTGGAATTATTAAAGGATGGATGTACGACAGAATATATTTCCTGTCATCGAAGTATGTTAATTTTTAAATCAGACGAGTTTCTTGTGAAATATTGACTTTTTTACATATTTTATATATAACATATAATATATAATATGATGAGTAAGATCAAATGTTAATAAAAAAAATATAAATTTAATATGTAAACTCATGACTCATAAAATAAATCGGTTTCAATTATTTGAATTCGTCATTAAACGTTATTTTGATATATTTTGAAGTTAAATTCATTAATTCTTTAATGAGCTTAAAAACATTCTAATTCTATTCTTATTAGATATGTACAATACTAATATTATATAAATAAAAACCTTTTATTCTTGTGATTAATATAACACGCATTGTGATAATTAACTACAATAAAAAAATTGTGTAATACACACACGCACAGGCTAACTTGCTTTGAAAATTAAAAATGGTATTTTACTTCCTATTTATATCTTTATTTTCAAAGTTTAAATAGTCGATTCGAACCTTCTAACATGATTTTCATATTCAAAATGTGCTTGGAGACCAAATTATATATTTTTTGAAATTTTTTACTATTTATTAAGTTAGTTTTAAAATCACTGTTTTAAATTATCCAGAATTTTTTCATTGTTTATTAAAATTAGTAATTTTAAACTGACTTAATAAATAGTAAATAAATTCAAAAAAATATAAAATTTGGTCTCCAAGCACACTTCAATATAGAGATCGATCACATCTAATAATTTGAAGCGATCTTTTAGACTTTGAAAATAAAAAAACCAATTAATTATTCTACAGCTCCGGAACACACATACTAATTATTTTATGACAGGACTGTCATCTGATAAAGTTTTGTGGGTTGCATATTTAAAATAATTAAATAGAAGTAATAATGGATGAATAAGCATGGTTGATTGGTAAGTAATAATGGATGAATAAGCATGGTTGATTGGTAGACAATAAGCATTTGGTGGTTGAAAGAATAGATTATCAGGATTCAATTTCTCTCTCTCCTTCTCTCTTCACTCTAAGAGTAGCTGCATCTCTGAAACTCTTGGAGTTTCAAAGTTGACTTGATAGTTTCTAAACCAATTTCAGGGATGCAGATGGATTTCATATTTAGCAATTTTGTTCAATAGTTTCTAAATATAAAACTGTTTCAAAACTTTAACATGACAAAATAATCATCTTGTATTCACTCAATTTTTAATACTGTTTTAATTAAATACTAATGTGGCAACTAAGAAACTCTAAATTTAATTTCAGGGATGTAGAGATTTAGAAATTTAGAGAGTCTAAAATTTCTAAAATTCTGTTAACAGTTATTTAGAAACTTCAAGAGTTTCAGAGATACAGATACTCTAATACAACAGTCTGTTATTCTCGAAGGATATGTTTGGATGCTAAAAAACATTTAGAAGAAACTCTCTCATGTACATTAAAAGTTAAAAAACTTATTATTTTCATCTTAAAAAAAAAGAATCTTTATGATATATAACTACTATGGATGGTAACTTCCACGACCACTAAAAAAATTAAAACAAGATAACTTGGAGTAAAATTTAATAATAGTGTAAAATGGGCCCAAATAAGAAGAATATATGACCAAATCACAACTAAGAGCATCTCCATCTTAAGAGATAGAAACGCCCATTTGTGGTGGGTCATGCATAATACCCAATTCACGTTGGCATGTTCGTTCTTCTCTAATTTTTAAATGAACCCGGTTCACCTTTTAACCCACAAATAACATTCCTTCTCTTCTCTTCGTTGATTAAAGCCCCACTGATCTTCTGTAATGTATTGTATGTAGAGAAATATGTTACCAGACTACCAGAGTAGTGATTATAGTAACAAGATTCGCGAATTATTCTCGAACAATTCTTTTTTTGGTGATGCCGAACCGATTGCCGAATTATTCGGTTGACCAAACTTTGACCGAATTATTCCAAAATAATTTGTGAATTTTACGAATTTTTCCCAGAATTTTTTTGTTTTGGTTTTTTTTGTTTTGTTTTGCTCTCTTACAAGACTGAGATCTCTGATCCGAATAATACCAAATTATTTTAGAATTATACCCGAATTATTCCCGAATCACGAAACTTTGAGCTCGCCGAACCGAACCCGAATAGTTCATTTGTCACTAAGTGAAATGGTGAAAGAAACCGTTACACGGACTTACACTAAAATGTGTGTACAGAGAATCCAATATATAAAGTGATTTGTTTAACTACGCAGTTTACAAATTCCAATGTGATATAATGTGTATATTAATGAGTTGAGAAAACAAAGATATATTATTTAAGTCCTTCTTAACTGTTATTTTTATTTTCCTCCTTTCTCTCTCTCTTCTTCTATTTTAATATTTTCTGAGAAAATCTTATATCTTACTTAATTAACGAAATAGTGCTAATTTCCACCTTAACACATTCTCTCTCTCTCTCTCTTTATTGAAAGATACATCTTTCTTTTTCTTAATAAAAGATACATTCTCATTCTCATTCTCTCTGTTTAATTTATTTTATTTTGAAACGCCAGATACCTTCTCTCTCCCTTTCTCTCATTTGGAATGAATGTGTGTCCCTTTGTTGCTTGAACTCACAAAATTAGCATTTTGGTCAAATCATTAGAACTTTTTTGTGTTGTGGGTGTGTGAAGAAAGAATTATTCATTCATTCCCTTTGTCATAAGAAAAACAAGCTAATTAAGAGACTGAGAAATTAATCTAAAAATGGAGCTTACATCTCAGAAAAGCAGCAGGAAGAGTCGCATGCGGTTCTTTACCAGAAGAAGCAGCTCTATTAATTCAAATGTTAGCTTCAAATCCGTTGGATCCACACTTAGTTTCTCCAGTGCAAATTCAGGTATTCATTCATTCATTTCTCCCATTCCTTTTCTTTTTATCAATGTCTTATTATGTTCTTCAAATCCTTGTTTATAGTTGACTTTTTATTTGGATATTTGGAATACAATTTTGGGAATTGTTGTTGTTTTAACATACTTTTTCCATGTGATTTATTTAACACTTTAATATTGTTTCATTTTCTAATTCCAAGAGAACATCTTTGTAATTGTCTCAAAACAGGCAGTAAAGATGAAAGCTTTTTTGAATCCAAACTGAATTTCGAATCCGACGCTGACGAGGAATTCCACAGTGTACATGAAGGTAATTAAACAACAAAAAATAAATTTCTTAATTAACATGCTAACCAAATTTCCAGTTTAGTACATATATAATAAAGGGTTTGTATCTTTGATATTGTAGGAGCCTAGACTGTGGTATTAAATCTGCATTAAAGTTTTTCAAGAAAATTCTACTAATACTGTAGTGGTTTTTACCAGCATCATTTGGTTGGTACCAAATAAACAATACAATATTCATATCAATTAGTGCTGTATTAGTCATGATAAATCAATCAATTTTCTTTGTGTTTTCTTTTCGTGATTTCGCTGTGTTTTTGGTAAAATGGATGCTTAAAACTAACTCATTGAAACATTTGGTACCCACAAAATTAGAACTGAACTAATTAGTGAATCCCGGTACCAGTACAGAACTGGCTCTGCAGTTTTCTTGATTTTTTTTTTTTTTTGGGGAATTCTCATACTGTTCTAAATTTAGATTCAAATAGTGAAAAAGAAACATCCAAATCTAAGCTTATCGACCTCCTCAAAGAGGAGCAAGACGGAATCAAACAAGAACAGGTGATAGAAAGTTCGGACAATTCGAAATTGGAGAAATTGTCAAGCATTGAAAGTAGAGGGAGTTCTGTGGATGAAATAATACCTCACCAATCCAAAATTATGAGAAATCGAAGTTTCAAGGCCATGCCGTGTTGCGTACCATGCCAAGTTTTCACCTCTTGTGTCAAGGACAGAAGAAAAATGAAGACAGATACCAGTACCAGTGCATGAAAGGCACTGACATAACATATCTATAGAAGGATTTGCTTGTATCTATTGTTTTCAGAAAAAGAAAAAAGAAGAAGATGTGTTTGAAGAGAATTGAGTTAATTTAATAAAATTGGTTCATAAAAATCTGGTGTATGATTTTGAGATTGTTTTTTTTTTATTTATATTTCCTTTGAAGGAATTTGAATGTACATTTCTTCAATTTGCATTACCTGGGTTTCTCAAGAAAATTAATAAAGCATTGTAGCTTCGATTTGTATATAAATATATGAAAATAATGATGATGTGATAGGGGTGAAAACAAAGTGGATGATATCCGATCCGAATTCAATTCATATTCGAAAAATTAAATATGAATATTATATATCCGAATATCTGTGTGGATATGATTTTATGTTCTAATTATCTTTATCCGAATAGTAGATATATATCATATTGTTTAATATATATTATGAAAAAAATTATATTATTCATCATTATAATTATAATTAGAATATTATGAACTTTGATATTTTTAATAAATATCTGATCTGATCCGTATCTAAAAAATAAAAAAACTGGTATGGATATAGTTTTACCACTATTCGCTCTGTATCCGATCCGTTTCACCTTGATGTGAGAATAGTAAATGAAGCTTCATTTTTCAAAATAATGAAGGCGTTACGAGTAAATCTTCATTTTTGAGGAACTTGTATTTCGGAATTTGCTGATCATATGCAATATTTTTGATAAAACTACAGTAAACGCTGGCTTTTGGACAAAACCAAAGCAAAAGAAAGAAACCTACAAAGACAGAAAAAAGGGAATACATTGGGTGGAAAAGGAAACCTACAAAGACAAGCAACGTTGTTCTCACCATATGATATCTGATTTGACAGAAATGGAATCAAAACTAAATAAACTTGCTCAAATAAATAGTCACAATACATCATATTCTTTCAATTCAATAAAAATAAACAGCACCTAGAAATAGGACAGAAAACATGCAACTAAAACCACACAAATATTACCCAAAACCATAAAATCACGGAATTGGATCTGCTGCGATCTGAATGTTATGAACAGTAATTCTAAAATCTCTACTTTTCAAATCCAGCTGTCCAATAATTTATGTGCATGTATCTCAAAACATCTAATTTTCTGTGCACAAATCTCGAAACAATTCAACAGTTGGATTTAGAAAAGCAAGAATTGTAGGATACTGTTTATGGGTAAAGAATCACAGCAGATTCGGATCGTAAAATCATGCCTCAATTGTGATGCAGTTGAGACAGACGCCAGGTGGCCTAATAGCTGATGTCATCCACTCCGACCCTGCTGGTGCATCCGGGTTGTATACCAGGGTCCGGTACCCGGGTTGCTCTTCTGAAGAAAACAGCAATAATTTCCCCTCTAACATCCCGAAACAAAAGCCCACACTCGAGCTACCAGTCAGTGGAATTTGAGCCTCATGCCAGCTATTATCCGCGGGATCATAAATTGCTAGACGCCTCTGGTTTTTCCATTCCACACAGAACAATCTTGAACCTAACACCGCATGAGCCGTGACCATCACACACCCGTTCTTCATCTCGCGCCATGTGTCCTGTTTGGGGGCATATATGTCCACAGAACGGGAATTTCCAATCGTGAAGCTAGACCGGCCCCCCATCACATAGAGGTTGCCTGACAAGCCATATGCGAAGCAGCCCCAGCGGGGCCGGCGAAGGCTTTTGACAAGTGTCCATTGATTGGTAGCTGGATCGTACACTTCAGTACTTGACAGGCTGTCACCATCAAGCCCGAAGCCTCCGACAGCATAGACCAGGCCGTTCACCTCAGCACACGCAAAGTCATACCGTGCCATGTTCATCTTGGCCAGTATGGTCCATCTATCGAAATAAAGTAAAAAAAAAAAATTTACAATGAGGTTATCGTAATAATGTTTCGTTCAATTATGCAATTAAGCACTAGTGTTCACTTTACCCAATTAAACCCACAATAATGCAGTTAATTCAATGGTTAGATCCTTATACAGAAAGTACAAATTTATATCACTTTTTCTAAAGCTGGGCCCTTATAAAAACCATTGGAGCACTTATATAATTGTTAAGATTATACAGTTCCCAACTGAACCCCAATCAGCCCAGTTTATCAGAAGTTATATAATTGTTAAGTATAATTAGCCAAGAATAATAATAAAAAAAAGAAAGTGAACCAGTAACGAATTTGGAGATTTTGAACGAAGTATACATACTGATTAAGAAGCGAATCATACTCATAAACCTCATCTGACACTGCAAAGCACTCTCTTTCTTCATCAAGAGTATAACCAGCCAGAACCAAGAGCTTTCCATCTACAACTATCACCCCAAACCCGCCACGAACCTGACCCGGCATAGGTGGAAGCATCTTAGTCTTGCCTCCAGCCAAACCCGAGTCTGAAACCTCCCAGTGGATCCCCTCCTTCCCTTTTGGGTTACCGGTGAGGAAGTAGATCCACTCCTCAACCCGACCCGCTTCACGTCTAACAGCCATGAACTCCTTGCTTCGGATGTATTTTCTCCATGCCATGGAAACAGCACCCATTGTTGGGAGGTAGGACCTTGGTACCAGTGCAATGCATAATTTAGCAATCTCCTCAGGTAGACCCGGAATTAATGGGTCAAATGGGTCATACTTCTCTTGCCCAAAAGAGAGCTTACGGAAGCACATTCTTTTGTAAAACTATCAGCAGAACTAACTTTTATTGCTGTCCCTTGAATATGATTTAAATTTAGAATGTTTTTGAGATGAATACTATAAATGGTGTTCGTGGTACCCGTCACCTATGGGAATTTTAAGAGAGACAGGTTCAAAGGATGAGGAAATGATGTTTTTGATTGAAGATGTTTCTGTTTTCGATTTTGATGCGTTAGATTCCATCCGAGAGTGCTGACTCTTCGAATTGGTTGTCTTTGATGAAATTGGAGAGCAGCAGTATTTGTAGGATTTCTTGGTCTCTTTACGTAACATTTCCACAATCTTTGAGAAAAACAACAGATGTATTAGAATTAGATGGAGAACAACAACAGATGCATTAAATTGAGAAGTTCATAACACACAAGAAAGTTGCAAACTGATATAGAAAACATCCAGAAATCGCAAAATGCCCCTTTTAGTTTATGTATTCACGAAAGCTCACGCCTCATGTACTTTCTCTAACTACTGAAGGATTTTATTTTTTAAATACAAGAAAGTAGAGCAACTTTTTGCTATTTCCTAACAACACTTTTTTCTTTTTTTTCTTTTGCAAAACATCCCTTTCAAATGTTTGTCTTTGAGAGAAAGAGAGATACCTATTGGCAAAAAATCTCTGGAAGAATCTAACCCCCAGTCACCTCCATCTTCATATATAATAACTACATAAGCAAAATTAGAAATTCAGTTGGATTAAACTTCTCAGGGAAACTCATATTTAAAGCAAATTTTGAATATCCAAATCTACTTTAGAATATGGTTGGTGCGCAGGCGCAAATAAAAAATTCTATGAGAATGCAAATAGACATACATGATATATAACTTAAAAGAGTTTTTAAGATAAAATAAAAATTAAATATAATCTCTTATAAATAGCAGGCTTAATTTATAGCTAATAAATATGCACGACATAAGAACATCTGATGCACTTTGCACAGGATTTGTGTCTCTATTAAAATGAAAAGACAATTTCATACGAATATAGTGCGATTTAATAAATAGTTAATGATTGGTAAGCTGTCATTATCAGTATATTAAGATATTCTTAAGTCAAAACAACAGAACTTCTTTGAAGTTTCCAGCTCCAACAAATCTGCAAGCGCAATTAGTCAATTAGATCCTATTAGCTGGATAAGAATTTAATAAGAATAAAATAAATGTACAATCATATCGGCAACAACAAACCATCCAAATCAATTACTATTTTCTTTTTCTTTTTGAAAAATAAAGAACGAACGTTCTGATAGCAAACAAAATTAGGTGGGATTTATTTCTAAACAAATAAAATGGTAGGACTAAATATGAAATTCAATTAATTCGAAGAAATATGATCAATTAAGCATTCGCCATATCTACTTAACTTCAGAAGCTACAAAAGAAAATCTATCAACAATATGAAAGCTAGAATATTTCCATCTTCTAGCTTGTCTTCATGAAACTTTCTAAATTGAAGAAGGTGGTTGTTAAATTGAAAATGAGAATGAGGTTTTTCATTAATTTCACAACAGAAATTTGATCTGATAGCTCATAGCAACGATTTTTTCCACACTGTAGCTCAAATTTCATTAAAGACAATCATAGTAGCTGAAATTTCAGAAAGCTAAAAAGAGCCTCTCTTCTAGAGAATTGCAAAGGCAAAGGTACAATCCCCCGCTCATGTATAAGTAATTAAGTAAAATTTCTCAGATCTATCTTATATAATAAGCATGATATTCTGCACGAAATCAAATTCTAGATAAACAGTTAATAGTTTATCACGATGTAGCTGAGCAGAGAGAGAGAGAGAGAGGCACTAGCAGCAAGTAAATCTCTTATCATTAGCTAGCAGTAGAGACTGAAAAAGAGGAACAAATACCAGGAAAATAATGCTCTTAGTTGAATAATTTCCAAATTTCCAAAATAGCCGACAACTGATTGTGTGAGAGAGAGTCAGAGAGAGATAGAAAGGGGGGGTTGAATGAGGTAAAAGGGAAATGGAAGGTTATTTATAGGAACTAGGAAGAGGGAAGGGGAGAAGGAGGAGATAAAAATGCCACACATGTGACCACACCAAGAGCTTATCCTGTTATCCGGTTTATCTCTACAGCCACATATACACAGATTTTCTGTTACAACTTTTCTAATACGGTTGTTGTTACTGTAGTGACAAATCAAAAGTTCAGATTGGGTCAAAATTTGTGATTCGGATATAATTCGGAAATGATTTGGTACAAGGAAGGAAAAAAAATCCTTAAAAAAAAAAATTGGGGTTTTTTTGGTGTTTTATTGGCGAATTATTCAGTCAAACGTTTGGTCAATGTTTTATACGCAGTTCGGTGCGGCAAATACAAAAAAACATATTAAACGTGAATAATTTGTGTTTTATACGTGTACGCGGTTACTATGGTTGTTACAGTTCAGAATTCATTCACTGATTAATGACTGTAACAGGGAGTGCAACAGAAAATATGTAACAGATAACCTTGACCCCTTAATTTCAAAGCATAGATGATGAATCGGTAAATAACGTCTCTAAGAAATTAAGGGGAAACAAGGTCGTTTAGACTTTTAGCTTTAAATTAAGAGAGCTATCATTATTATTATTAAATTAAGAGATTTGTTAACATTATCATCATCATCATTATTATTATTATTATCGCTATAATCTATTTGAATTGGTCATTGTCATTCTTTTTAACTAGTCAATACTAGAAACAATTTACCTAGGGTTCTCAATGCGTGCCGTACATAGCCGTGACTTGGCTCATGTGTCGTGCTGTAAAGTCAAATTTATACTAGTCATGCAGTAATCAAATTTTTATATTTAACTATTTATTTTATAATTTAGATTAGTTTATTCAAGACATACTATTCAATCAAGATATAATTAATGGTCATTATTACACGTGACTTGCCTGACCATGTTTTGTTCCGTGTTGAGATCAGATATTTTACATGACGTATCATGCTGTTTCAAATTTTAAAAAGATGATTACGGAACACACAAGTCACGTTCACGCTATAAATTTGTTAGATCCTACATCTACCTCTCTCAGGCTAGCTCTAGCTCCAACAAACTTTTGAAAGTGGTTCGACGGTGCTCCGGCAAATTTCTGATAAATTTCAACCGAAATATTCAACTGAATAATAAAACCAACAAATTGAATATTAATGCCAATAAACTGAATTGTGAAAATAGAATATAGTTTTGTAGCCTAAATCTTCAAGTATGTAAGATGAATGCTGATGCTAATAAATTGAATAGTATGACCAATAAATTAAAATGTTAAAATAATTAATAATACAATCCAAATCTAATAGTCTAAGACTTAAGACATATAAGTTAAATTAAAACCAACAAGTTGAACATTAAATAAAATAAACTGAATGCTTACATCAATAAACTAAATAATAAAAATAATTAATAACGTAACATAAGTTTTGTGTCCTCTTAATGTATAGTAATAACCTCAATATAAATATTAAGGCCAACGATCTCAATGCTAAAACCAATAAACTGAATGATACATGCAACACACAACTTGAATTTTGTCAGAGCACATGCTAAAAATAATTATTTATAGTGTGGACTGGTCAAACTATTTAATAGCAATGATGATAACGACATTCATGTACACCCCTCTCCATAATATCTGATTTACCCTTCTAAACTTAAAAACTAACAAATTTACCCATTTTAATGTTTTTCTATTAAAAAAACTTATTTTAAATTTATTAATATCAATTTATCTTAATTAAAAAAAATATGTAGCATATTTTCAAAAAAATGTCAGTCTTCTAGTGGGACGGTTTCCGAGAGTAAATAAGTCATTTGTCTACTTCTGACGCTTACACTGTTACACAGTGACATTTAAGTATATGTTTGTGTAAGGCTTACCCATTTGTTCTACGAAATTGACAAATTAGAATACTAACATATTTCTGAAACATCCTATTAGTTTTAATTTTTTTAATATAGGATAAAATGGGTACATTATAATTTTAAAATCAGTTTTAATAGAAAAGACAATAAAATGGATACGTAATTTGTGGGGTTTTGAAGTTTAGAAGGGTAAATATGATATTATAAATTTTAGAGGGGAACACATGTAATTTTAGAGGGGAAAACCATTAGATGTTTTCGATGTTTTTTTCTAAAGAGTAAGGCTTAAGTACTATGGATAACATAAGATCACCCGTGCTACAATCTCAAATATCTATTGTATAAATTTCAAACTTTGATTTAAGTAGCTTAGTAAATTAGTTATATAATGAACTTGTAGAATATACTAACTTTTACTATTTTTGAATATTTTTTTTTATGATTTTTCATGATTTATAAAAGATGACAAAAAAATAATCTAAAATATTAATAATTTTATTTTATTTTTAAGTTATTTTTTTCTCTTTCATAAATCTCAAAAGAGAAAATTCGAGGGAATGCTAAGTTTTTACTTAGACAATTTTTACTACTTGCGCGCCCGCATGGCTTCCTTGGTAGTAACTAGTAAAGCATGTTGCGCTTGACAGTTCGAGATAGACTGAGGAGGTGTACGAGTCTGGCATCAGCATCAGCACCAGGGCAGTCGGCGCCGCTATTAGTGTTGACAATAAGATGCCTGATGTAACTGATGTTGGAGACAGGCTGCCTCACCTCACTCCTTGATTTTTGCAAGTAGTGTTGACCAAACAGTCTGGTCCGGTTCACAGTTTTATACGAATCACGGTTTTCTCTCACGGTCCACGATTCTACACTAGTTGATTCCGGCAGTTTTAACTTGAAATTGTTGGCTCAAAATCTTACTAGAACTATGGTCCAAATTCACATGGTCTGGTCTGATCCGGATGGGTCTATGGTTCTTTTTTTTTCAAGATTTATTCAATTTTGAGATCCAATTACTCTATAAAAATAAATCTAACATTGAATTTAAATTTTAAATTACTCTACAAAAATAAATCTAACATAAACTAAATCTAAATTACTCTACAAAATCGAACAGAAAAATAAATTTAACATAAACTAAATCTAACATAAAATTTAAATTTAACATAAACGAAATTTTACCTTCAAATCTTGCGAGAGGTGCCGAAGTGCAACCGCCGACTGCTATTTGTAATTCCGTTTGCGCCTTTGCAGAATGAAATAAATTTACAGCTAAATATTTTTTTTTGGAACAACGAAATATAATTTTGAGAATAATGAAAATAACAAGAGTTTGATAATAATGAGAGTATGTGAGATTGAGAATAATGAAAATTTGATGTGAAAATTCGAGAAGGTCAGGGTTGAATAACGAAAGTCCGGTTCTACACGGGTTAGGTCCGGTCCGATTCAGTTTTATTACGGTTCCGGTTCCCATGGTTCACGGATCTTGTCGGTCCAGTCTAGTACGGTTCTAGTCCAAAATAGTAGCTAAAAATCTTTCTAGAATCTTAAATTGAATCGGTCCAGTCCAGTCCGGTCCGGTATGAATAAGGTCCACGGTTCCCATAACTCGGTCTTTCAACCCCGTTTTCTTTTCAAAACACTAGCTGCGAGGGCTACTCTTTTCCCAGCTTGGGCACTTCCTCTATTAGTTTTTTTTTTATATTATTTTAATAAATATCCGCTCTGTTTTCACCTCTAGATATTTTCCATGTCTTAATTCAGCTGTTTCTGTGGAATAAGGTTTGTTTGATTAGATGTTTTTTGACGTCTAAATATGTTTTGCTGCGTTAATTAAGTCTTTTTTTTCTTTTGTCATGTTGTGAGAAAGCGAAAGAGAAAATTAGTGGGAATGCAAAGTTTTTACTTGACAAATTTTGAGAACTAGCCTTGTGTAATTCTAGGTAGGATTAAAAGTAAGTTGTCAGTCACAGCTCACAACTTTGTTTCATAATAAACATGTCCTTATTAATTACAACCACCAAAGTATGAAATACATTATTCATAAAATAGATGTGAAATGTATTATGTATGGATGGATGAACTCTGTAAACATAATAGTAAGCCTAAATTTATTTCATAAAATATTAAGAATCAATTCAAAAACAGATAACTACAATCAGGAGTGGAGTCAGATTTTCGAACTATAAGAGTCAAATATGAATGAGGATCAATTATTTAGAAAAAAAATATATATATATTGCGAATTGAGATCAATTTACAGTATTCAAAGTATATAACTTGAGACTTAAGGTATTCAATTGATATTATATGCTGATACTTTAGAAAATGTAAAATGTTTTGAGGCAATAAACGGTTGGCGCCAACAGAATCAGTTTCTATTGATAATTCTTTGTTTTCAGATAATTAAGTCCAGTTACTATCAATATGAGATATATAATACAACTAGTAAATATATTTAACTGGAAATTAATTAAATAGAACTGATGGGGTAAGTATATATGATGCAATGACAATGACAACAATCAATATATATTTAATAATATAAATGTGTTAATTGTCAATTTGTTTTTATTAAAGATAAGATAAAGCCTCTCAACTTAAATCTAATTGTTAATTGTCAGAATTATTTTCAAATTCACAAGTAGCAGACGCATATATGATAAAATAAAAATATTTTTACAAGAGTACTATCAGTCTAAAAGAGTAGCTTTCTCTAATCCCAAACTGTTATTAGTGCGTTTATCACATATACGAATAAAGATACAATGCTATTTTGACTTCACACAATGTACGAGTTGTATATATATTTTTTTTCGTTTTAAATCTATTATCTATATACTGTGTGGAATCAAAACAATATTATCAATATTTCTATTTAGTGATGTCTAGCATAATTTATTAGGTATCTTTGCTGTTTTTGTTAAATGCAGTAATGTCAAGTAAAGATATTGACAACACTCTTTTGATTTCACACAATGTACAAATCATATATATATATATATAGAGAGAGAGAGAGAGAGATGGGCTAACTTGCTTTGGGAAGTAAAGATGGTTCTTTACTTCCCGCTCAAATCTCCATTTTCAAAATTCAAATAGTCGATCCGAATCGTTAGATGTGATCTCCATATTGAAATGTGCTTGGAGACCAAATTTTACATTTTTTGGAATTTTTTTTACTATTTATTAAGCCACTTTGAAAATCGTTGATCCAACGGTTTCACTGTTCAATATGAGCCACCGTTGGATCAGCGATTTTCAAAGTCAATTAATAAATAGTAAAAAAATTCCAAAAAATATGAAATTTGGTCTCCAAGCACATTTCAATATGGAGATCACATCTAACTGTTCGGATCGACTATTTAAATTTTGAAAATGAAGATTTGAGCGGGAAGTAAAAAACTCTCTTTACTTCCCAAAGCAAGTTAGCCCATCTCTCTATATATATATATATATATTCATTTCAACTATATTATCCGTATGATGTGTGGAACCAAAACAATATTGTTAATATTTCTATATTTCTATCTAGTGATGTCTAGTGAGTCACTAGAGGCACTATTATTAATGGTGGATGAACTATGAAGCTATAATTGGGAGCATTGTGACCTGAATATATGTGCTATTTTCATCAATCATTTTATGACAACGATACAAAGGGTAATATGGTCAATTACTTCCCTCCTACTATTACATATTTTCTTATTTACCATAGTTTCCCAATTTTATCCTTATACTACTAGCTAAACATTAGTTCCTTAACAGAGCTTAAATAGTTAACCTTAATTCCTTAATCCTCCCTAATAATTATTTTTATCTCAATAATAATTTGATTCTTGGGAAATAAATCTGAGTCCGGCTCGTATGATATCAGTGTCATTTTAGACTATATAACACCAACTCGAAAATCTATTGAATCAACTTCAAACGGTGAATCTAAACCGTTCAAACCGATCTATTTTATTAGTTGTCTGTTTACATGGAAAATTTATAATTTTTCAAATTTATTTAGTATCAATTCAAGCGGTTAAATGTGTGAGTTTTAAGTTAATTTTAATGCATTCATTTTTCAACATTTTTAACCGCTTGATTTGATACTAAAATAATTCGAAAATATAAAAAAAAAAATTGCATTAAACGCATCACTTATAAAGTAAAACGGTTTGAATGGGTTGGATTAGTCATTTGAAGTATATCCAATCAATTTTGGAGTTAGTGTCATATGACACCGATGTCATAAATCTGTTGTGATTCCAATAGAATCACATGGTTCTGTTATTCTAATTCCAACCATTCAACTAAGTTGAGATTCGTATATGAAAAAATTTCTTTATTGAGATTTAAGCTTGAAAAACTTTAAATAGTTTAAATCGGAATAACAAATCCTGTTATTCCATTGAAATCACAGCAGATTTATTTCCCAAGAATTGTAAAGGATCTTGTACAGATTCAATAAGAGAGAGAGAGAAGATTCTTTTGCCACTTGCTAATTCAGTCTGATTGTGACACGTGACAAGATTCTAAAATAATAATAATATATTTCATCAATACATATTTTAGAAATAATGACACGTGACAAGATTCTAATATAAATTAATTAATTTTTTCATCAATACATATTTGTGAGATAACGACACACGTTGCAAGATTATAAAATAAATATATTAATATTTTCATCAATACATATTTGTGATAGTTTATAATAGAAAAAAAAATAACGATATTTTATTATTTTCAAATTTGATTGATGAGGGTCAATTTAATTGACACGAAATGCCTGATAAAAAAAAAATATAGAGCAAAGGTAGCATAACTTTAAAAATCTATCAGATTAACTTTAAAGTTTAAACTGTTGAAACACTTTATAAGTGATATGTATATATACAAAATTTTGAATGTTTTGAATTTATTTAGTAGTAGTAAAAAAATGAATTTTTATAAATTGTTTTATGCATTCATATTTCATTATTTTGTAACCGTTTTACGCTGTACTGAATATATTCGAAAATTTTAACATTTTGTATGTACATGCATTACTCTTATAAAGTAAATCAGTTTGTCATTTCAAACCAATCTAATAAATTATTGGAATACACTAGCCTTGTTAAAAAATATATATGATGACCAAATTAATCATGACATCCAATTAAGGTGTCAAAAATTTGGCCTAAATTTGTACTTTCGGAATATAGGGATTTGACTTTTGGATAAGAAAGAAATCTTATCATATAGCATAAAATCTCCCTAGTTTTGATTTTTGAAAAAAGCCTTAATGTTAACTAAGGGAGGTGGTATCTGGTGAATCTTTTTCTTTTATTTTATTGGGAGAGAATATGTGGTGATATTTAACTTGTACAAATATTATGATTTGGCCGACAAATGGGGACTTCTAGAAGTATTTTATTTCATTTTTTAATACACATAATTAATATGCATATCCTTAAATTATTCTCCAAATTTAGTTTTTTGTTATTGTATATATCAATATAAAGAGGAAATTATTTTACAACGGTTTTTCATGACAATTTTAACATACTTTCAAATTATGTTTAAAAAAATAGAATAAATTATAATATGCCGTTTTTCTTAGGAAATTGATTGTGTATTAATTTTCATACATTTTAAATATTATTAATCTTCCACCAAATGTCATGAATTATGTATGGGTCGTTGTAAATTTTATGGCACTTGACGAACGGCCAACTCGCATAAAATTAATCATTTTTCATGTATATGATATGTATAAAATATAGATTAATTTTACTTATCTAATTAAAATAAAAATATATTATCACAGACCCGTTATACAGCATGGGAATCCTAGTCTAATTTTTATTTTCATTTTCTTTTTCCCTTCACATTCTCTGTTTTATTTCATTTTTTTTCTCAAATGTTTTGAGCAACATATTGTTTTCTCCATTTTGAGTTACAATTTCTCTGTAACCAAATCATCAATCAATCAAATGAGGGCTTGATCCTTATTTTTTTTCTCAAAAATAAAATAAAAATATATTAGTTATTCTTTACATTTGTCGATTTTTTGAAACAAATTCATCGTTAATAATTTTTTTCTCTTGTCTACCGAGAAGGAAAATTATAAGAAGTAATTTCGAAAGAATCTAATTATATTGTGGAAAAATTCCAAAAAAAACAAAATAAAACTGAAACAGGAAAAAATGAAGAAAAAAAAAATCATTCTCTTTTCCGAATAAAATTTTGTTTTTGAAGTTGTAAAAGAATAATTCTCAAAACTGAAACAAAAATCCGAAATACATAATTAAATTTCAACTTCTACAAGGAATTAGAAAGGCATTGTCTATTTGAATATATCACAGGAATTACATAGTCCTTGATATTTATAAGAATTTACTATTCAGTGATCAAATGAGATATCTATTTCTTCACAAGTTAACACAAGTAACTATCTGCATACTTTTCTCCAAAAAATAATCTTGGAGGACAATTTGTGTAATTTTTTTTTTAAAACTTAAATTTGTATTTTCTAAGAAATTTTAGACCAAGTCGTGCCGAAGAGAACAGTTCGGACTTAAATTTGGTTAAACCTGATTATTTTCGTTTTATTTCTAAACCTTGCTTCAATGCTGAAGAGAACAGTTCGGTTCGAAGTTGGTTCGAACAGTTCGATTTGTTTGTAGCCCTACCGTTATTAGTTCGATTCGTTTGCAGCCCTGCTGTTATTTGAAATTTTGAACTATTATGAACCCATAATAAAAAAAAAAAAATGGAATCTCAATTTAGTGGCCACCAACAAATTAAAGAAAACAATATCAATATATCACACAACAAGAGGACTATAATAATTTCCTCAACTTATTTCATTACGAATGGTTCTTATCACCTCCGGACTTTGTGGAGTCCGCATTCTATGTTCTATTTTTTTTTTCTTTCTTTCAAATAAAAAATACAGTCAATTATAAGCCACATCCAGGCAATGGGGGCATTTATTATCGTGGGACCCACCAGGGACCAACTTTTTTTTATATTAGAAATTGAAAAACGAATTTGTTAGAATTAATGCATAGAGAAGGAAATACGTGACACGCCGTGACGTGACGTGACAAACACGTCTTGATTTGATCACGTAACGTGACGTGACGTGATCAACTTTTTTTTTTTCAAGTGACGTGACGTGACGTGACCAAAATGGTGAAGGATGGTCACGTCACGCGAATGGTCACGTCACGCGTAGTCACGCCGTGACTATACGTGACGTGATCACACGTGACGTGACGTATCGTAACGTAAATTAGTCATGTCAATTTTTTTATATTTTAATTTAAATTGTTGAAAATTTAGAAAAAATATATAAAAAATATATAAAAAATTCTAAAATAAGTAAAAAATGTTGTAAAGATTATTTTTTTAGGAAATGTTACATCTGACATTACTTTAAAAATACAAATTACAAACATATATTAGGCTAAACTAAAGAAAATAAAAATCAGTACCAATATTACTGAACTTGTACTAAAATAAAAATCTGAATACTCTATACATATAAAAAAAGTTGGATACTCTATGTTTCATACTGTGACGTGACGTGACTGGTTCGCGTGACATGACGTGACGTATATTTTCACTGGAATGTGGTCACGTCACGCGTCACGCGAGTCACGTCACGTAATCGACACACGTGACGTGACGTGACGTGACGTTCCGTGACGTGACTAGTCACGCCGTGACAAATTTCCTTCTCTATTGATGCATATCGATTTATTGTTTTAAAAAAAATATATAAATAGCATATTTGATTTAGTTCAGGTACGAAATGACAGAATTAATAGTTCGATTCATCATTGTTTACACTACATGCATGGCTGACTACACATATTTCGTCTTTCTATTTTGAATTGAATTAGTGATTTGGTCTAGCTCCACTCTAATTTCAAGTTAATGAGTTTAGGAGCTCAGATTTTTCAAATCTCAGAGAAACCGAATTAATAGTTCGGTCATTCTTATTTTGTATTTTTTGTTTCATAAGTCACCCAAACCTGAACCAAATCCTTGGTTCGGTGATGAATCGGTTTTTCTAATTTCTAAACAAATATGTTAAACTTCATAGCAGTGTTGTAAATAACGGTATGCGGTCGTCAGACGGACATGATACCACCAAGTGATAATCAGAAATAATCAGGAATAATCATTATAATTGGAAATATCAGTGACGATTTGGTCACCACTAACGACTAATCGACTGATGAATCAGTCTAAATGGATGTTGTTTCCAACAATAATCATAGACTAAGCGGTGACCTTTTTGTTGTCGCTATTTTATTTCCCTCAAATTCATATGAGAAATATCAATGACAAAGATACAAATATTAGACTATCTGACAATGAAATTGCTCAGCAAATATTCAATCAAATCAACACTTGTTAAGTCTATCGGTGAATATTCAATCAGATTCGAACGACAACAGCTACGTGTTGACCAAGGGAGAGGGGGGTGTCCGATGCCCATCGGATCAGAATAGTGTTCGATAGGTGGTTTTTACCGTCCGATCTACTTGAAGATCTGTGCACACAGATATTAAAGCAAACAGTACGGATATTAATGTAATGCGCACAGATCTTGAAGTGAATCGGATGGTAGAAATACCCATCAAACACTGTTCTGGTTCGATGGGCATCAGACACCCTCCTCTTCCATCGACCAAAATATCCAGAATCTTTTTCTTTTTTTTAAAGCTTGGTAGCCACAAAAATCCAGAATCGTTTCCACATCACATCGCCTTGGTTCGATTTCGATCCCTTTGGCTTTCACCATCATTTTCAATTGATAGATTTCAGGAAATATATTTCTATATATAGTGAATTTTACATATTACCTAAACATTTTAGTTTCCAAAATTGAGTGTTTTATCCGATGTTTACGTCCAATACAATATCTTTTTTTTTTTTTTTGAAAAACTGATAGTTGCTATAACGTCCAATACAATCTCATGGATTAAAATTAGAGAAAAGGTCCCGTCTGCCTTCCATCCATCCCCGTAAATTGCCCGTAACTGTTCAGTTCACCTTTTAATAGTTGGTCCCCACCTCCGATATGAATGCGTCTGCATTAACTCAAAAGAGAATCTTTTGAGTTAATGAATTTCAACCATCCGATCTATTTTAAGATTCGTGCAGATTAGATCCACACTAATATTAAAAGAGCCCTGTGTTAAAATTAGACAACTGGATTGACTCCGTTTAAAATCAGTCAACTGAGATGTATTAACTCAAAATATTCTTTTTTAGTTAATGCAGAGGATACGTGTTCCCTTCGATATTGGATCCTTTTTCTTTTCTCTTTTTAACTAATTTTTTCTGATTTACTTTTTTCCGTGCGTGGTCCTCTCTCCCGTTCAGGGGCGGACCCAGAATTTTCGTCAAGAGGAGCAAAAAATATCGAATCGGGTTCAAATTAATTAACTAATTAAGTACTTAATAAAAATAATACTTTAATTTATACTTTTAAATACTCTAACTTATAATTTTCAATATTCTAATTATTAATCATAATTGAAAAAAATTATTTTAATTTTAACTCTAAATTTAATCCGAACTACAAATTTAATATTTAGCGGAGGTAAAATTTAACATTTAGCAGGAGGCAGCTGCCCGCCCCCCCCTCGGATATACATGAGTTCGCTCCTGCTCCCGCCCGCCCCACCCCCTCTCCTCCCCACCACCGCGTCGTCTCTCCTCTGCCCCCACCCCCACCGCACCTCTCCTCTGCTGCTCCCTCCAGTTAGAAAATTCTGTTGAGGCGTGTATCAATAGCTTCAGTTGTTGATCGGACATCGCTTCTCCCTCTCTGTCGCGCTAGTTCGAGATCTCTCCATTCTCTCCTCCCTCTCTGTCGAAATCCGACAGCTACTTTTGCACTTTAGGTCTTCCGTATTGGCTCTCTAGAAGAGAAGCATCTCTTTTTGTTTATGTCGCTCGGAAAATCTTAATCAATTGGTGAGTTTTTCTCAACAATTCTGATTTTTCTGTTTGCATATTATCTTTCTCTTCAAATTATCATCAATTGCAAAGAGAACCGCTGTAAGATTTTAATTTTTCTTTTTTTTTGGTAGAATTAGTTGCGTGGATTGTGTAATACAAACTGTTTTGTTTGTTTTCATTGCCTTGCCCTTGATCTTGCTCAGGTACCAGTCCTAATGCCAAATCAATTTCTATCTCCAATTCGATTTGCTCATTTCTTGTCATTTTGTCATGCAATTATGCAATACATGTGTTTGATGAAATGCTCACAAACTATGGCTGTCAATGGAAAGCAAAATTAACCTGATATATCTTGATCCACAACTTTGGAAAGTGCAGTTGGTAGAATGATTAAGTTGTGAAACCATACTGAATTTGACAAACTACCGTCTAAATTATATGCATAAGGATCATGCTGTATGTGCTTATGTTGGACCAAGTGTGATTTTTATCTTTTTCATTGTCGTGCAGTATTAATTCACCTAGCAAATCAAGTATTGAACTATTAATTATGTATAAATCTGTCTTCATTAATTTTGAACTTTTCTTATGAGGGTATCAATCTTTTAAGCAATCCATAATTTTAAGATTGATTTCTTTTTGGGACATCTCTTCAAACAATAAAAAGAAAAAAAAAAAGCTTACAAAGAGTAAAAAATAAAGAAAAGTTGTACCACATTTTTTTTATGGCATTTCACAGTTGGAGTACACATGAAAACATAACAATTACAGCCGTGCAACAATTACGTAATAATTGCAACATGTATTTTGATATTTCTCATACAAATATGTAGTTTCTGATTGTCAACAAAGACTAAGTGTAGCACTAATCCAAACAGAAATTAACCTAGCATTAATTGTGCCAAAGACCCAAAAGCCAGTGTTGCAATTCTAAAATATATATATACGGGCAGTATCAGTAAGATAAACGGTACCCTAAACCTCTTAACTACAATGGGAGATGCGTACACAGTCGGTGAACCAGGAGCATCCATGGGCCCCAGTTCAGAGTCCGGCATCCAGCAGAACGATCCATGGGCAGCCGGTTAAGGACTGGACATTCAGAAGGAGATGGATGAGGATGATCCCCAAGAAGATGAGGAGCATGTAGTCCCGCAGAGGTGTGTGCAGCCTCCCAGGGCGTGCGGGGCGCCTCTTAGGTTGTCACTGTCCGGTTCTTGCTCTCGTTGATAGTTTGTTATATTCATGTTGTAGACCTAGCTGTAGTATTTGATGTTTTTATTGCTAGATTTTATTTTCATCAGACTAGATTATATTATTTTTGTGCATTTAGAATTTTTTGTTGTTTTATTTTGTTCTCTCATTCCTTTTTTATGTGATGTCGAACAAGCTGTGATTGATTCGTCTTTTCGGAAAAAATGTTGGAGTAAATGGTGTCGAATTTGAACTATCCACTTGACGTAAAAAATGAAATTTTTTTTCAGAATTATAGAATTTTAAAAATTTATATAAAAATAAATTTGTGAAACACATTTATAAAAAAAATTACCAAACAAAAATAAAAAAATAAAACAAAAATTGTAAAACAAAATACACATAAATATAAAACAAAAATATAAACCAAATATGTATAAAAAGAAAAAAATTAACCCGACCGCCAAAATGGGGGACGATTAGGTTGGGTAGTGGACTGCCTCCTAAACTGGACGGTCTGGTATCCATAGTGAACCGCCCCCCATTGGAGTAGTTAGGGCATTTTTAAAATTTTTAATACACCGCATATTTGCTAATTTTTTTTTGAATTATTAATAAAAAAATCGGACCGGACTGGATCCCCTTCTAAAACTTTTAATCAGGGGTAAATTTGACACTTCACACACAAGAAAAGAAAAGGAAAAAAAGAAAATTGAAAGGGGAAATAATTGAATTGAAGCAGCATCATCGGTCTGTTTTACCACAAAATTTGATTTAATTTCTTGGTTTTGGAGTGCATTAATTACTTGCACTAGAAATTTATAATTTTCTGTTATTGAGGTGTCTATGTAGACACAGCATATCTTTGATTATAATTTCCAACAGTAACATCTATCCGCCTAGAGTTATTCACCCACCAATAGCAAAAACATATAGGAAGTTGTAAAATACTGGGAAGGGGGATAATATACTATATATATTATCTTTATTTGTGATTTCGCTCAAGTATGCACCTATATTTATACATCATCTTGTATCTTTATTTGATTTTCTTGTATTTTATTATATCATGTGTGCAATTTAAATTTTGTGTGTACCGGTGGTTTATTTTTATTCAATTCACTATGTTGTGCTATAATGTACGTTGTACCTTGCTTATTTTCAATGTAATTCATGTGTGATTTTTATGTGCTTATGTGGGATCATGTGTGATTTTTATCTTTTCTCTTGTCGTACATTATTAATTCACCTAACAAACCAAATATTCAACTATTAATTATTATGTTCTTTATTAATTTTGTACTTTTCTTAGGAGGGTATATACTTCCACCTCCCGAGTGTTTTTAAGACCTCTCCTCAATAAAAAGAAAAAAAGAAAATAAAAAAAGAAAAGAAAAAAAAGAAAGAAAAAAAATGAAAAAAAAAAAAGAAAGAAAAGAAAGAAAAGAGAAAAAAGAGAAAAAAAGGAAGAAAGAGAACCTGGTGACCCAATGCCTTGTATTAGTTCTACCAGCTTTTGCAATGGCATTAGACATTTGCCAGAGTACACATGGAAACATCAGCAGAGACTCAACCAGCATTGTATCAAACCCAAAACCCAAAATTGCAATTCTTATGCATAGACAATATATGAGAAACACACATATATATACAGCTCTAGATTGACTAATATACTTTCGATAGCACTTCGGACAAAGTGCAACCGAGTCGTTTTTCAATTTTTTAAGTCCAAAAAGTCGATCCAAACCATTAGATGTGATCTCTATATTAAAATGTGTTTGGAGACCAAATTTTACATTTTTTTGGAATTTTTTACTATTTATTAAGCCACTTTGAAAATCGTTAATCTAACAGTGGCTTCTAGTTTCACTGTTTAGTTAAACCACCGTTAGATCAGCGGTTTTCAAAGTGGAAAACTATTATTTTTTATGATCCAACGGTAGCTTAACCAAACAGTAACAAAAGATATATGCTGTAGTCAATTTGCTGATATTTTTCTTTGACTAAAAAAACGTTAATTAACTAATATTGAATTATATACTCAATTAACGAAGATTGAAAAGTCAAAATCCAGATGAGAAATCTCCAGTATATAATATAAGAACAGTTGGGTAACTGACCCCAAACTTTACTCAAAAAATTATATATAAGCAAACTTTCATGTTTTCAAAGTTAACAGAAGGCCCAACAGAGATAAGATATCATGTGCTGATATGACACGCTAAACTTACCACCTTTAAAATGAGCTCAGATTATAATATTGAAATCATCACGATGGGTTTAATTTTTGTCAGATGCACTGCTGCAAAGTGCACTAGGAGTGGCATCCATTAAATATTTAGTGAATGATTCCCTGCCAATAATATAATTTGGCAAAGAAATTATCCTGGTTTGCAATATCATTAACTTCAGCATTTGAAATTTGAATTCAGAGTAGGTCCGATGCCCATCGGACATCAAATGACCATTCAATTACATCAACATTCATGCTAAGGACATTAAAATCTGTGCAGGTCTGTTTTAATTTCCTTGCACACTAATTTTAGTACTAATTGTACGGTATTAGAGCTAATTGAACCCTAAAAGTGGGTCCGATGCCCATCCGACCTAATCCTATCTCTTGAAATTTATAACAGAAATGATTTTTATACCGACACAATGAAGTCTCAAAATAGCCACTGATTTATTTTTTCTGTCAACTAAGTTATTCAGAATAACTGCTTGTTTAATTTTTTAGTTAAATAGTAAAATAACAGGATTAACAGTAAATTGATTTTTAATTTTTACTAGAATCAGAGAAGCACATCTCCATCCCTCAAGTGGACTTCCCGAACAAAAGACATCTGATTCTGATTCTGATTTTTAATTTTTAATTTGATTTGCTCGAAGTCACTGCCAAGAACCACCTTTCATTTGTTTTCCTTCAATAAATAATTTGGTATTCAACGACCATACATGATCTCTAGGTCTCCATAGGAAATTTTCAAAATTGCTCATCATGTACAAATTCAATTAGTACTTTTTTTTTTTTTTTTGAATTAGAATCCAATATAATGGACTAATTTGA
Organism: Carex arenaria; assembly: GCA_964058825.1. NCBI lineage: Eukaryota > Viridiplantae > Streptophyta > Magnoliopsida > Poales > Cyperaceae > Carex > Carex arenaria. The sequence goes on from CAXKVW010000736.1 coordinate 149,853, forward strand.
GAATCTTACGATAATTAAAAATAGTCCACTTTAAATCACATATTTAAATATAAGAACTATATAAATAAAAATAATAAAATTTTGCTCCTAATCAAATGACTTGAAATGTTCTAAATTTAATGATCTTAATTTGATAGAATGTCAAATAATAGTTAAATTATATGAATTTTTACCACAAAATTTGATTTAATTTCTTGGCCTTGGAGTGCGTTAATTACTTGCACTAGAAATTTATAATTTTCTGTTATTGAGGTGTCTATGTAGACACAACATATCTTTGATTATAATTTCCAACAGTAACATCTATCCGCCTAGAGTTATTCACCCACCAATAGCAAAAACATATAGGAAGTTGTAAAATACTGGAAAGGGGAATAATATACTATATATATATTTCTTTGATCCTTGTACCTGTAGTGAAATGTTAATTGAAAATTCACCGATCGATACTTTACTCTCTGTCGTTCAGACCTCAGAACCACAATTAATTTTCAAATTAACGGCACACACACGTGAGAATAAAGTGACTTGGTTCTTTTCCTCTATTCCATTGGAATTAATGTTACATATAGGTTTCTTTAATTAAAGTGCATAGTCTAATTGAAACGAGAAAAAGGCAGAAGAGAGAGAGAATCCAGATGTCCTACATCTTCAAGCAATACCAATTTCACTTACTTTTGACTTAGAATATAATAATGCCTTTGCTTGTGAGGTAGGTCAAGGACATGCAAGTAATATTATTCCAAATTTATCTTATATTTAAGAGTGACTACGTACCTTACCTGGGTGTATCCTCGTAGTCTGATATAATATACATATATCTCCACTTGTAATATATAACATCAATTGTTTAAGAAGAGCTTGAGCTTGTTTGTTTATATGTGAATTGATTAATCAATAAGGAAGAGGAAAGGAGTGTTAATTTGTTTGTGGATCCAGATCATAGTAGATTCTCCGATCGGTAAGTTTTACCTCTGTAATATATAACATGAATTATATTTTCAGAAGTGCTTGAGTTTGTTTGTTTGTCTGTGGATTGATTAATCGGGAAGAGGAAAGGAGTGTTTGTTTGTTAATCCATATCATAGTAGTTTCTTCTAGTATTGTAAAAAACGGCCGTTTAGCCCGACTAATCGACTGATTAGTCATTGATGATGATCAAACCATTATGAATTGTCGATTTCTATTTATACGATTAATTAGTTAGTCATTTTTATTATTCCTTTTTTTGCATTTATCCGTTATATGTATTATACATTGCCTTGTCTTATCTGATAAAGATATGGGTAATAGCTATTTCGTATCCGTTACACTATTAGATTAACTGCTAAAAGAAGATTATATATGATAATTTTATATTTGTAGGTATAACTGTATAGTTTTTATTATCATGATTAATTAGTTTGATTTATACAACATTTTGATTAAAAGTGACAAATTATCTAATCAAGGCTTCACTTTTGATTAACCATGATATGGGCTTGCATGCTTCTTCAGCATATATATATGTGTGTGTGTGTGTGTTTAATATTTAATCACGTTCCACATTATTTTATTTTATTTTATGGTTCAACAAATATTGATAATAAAGAAATATTTACAAAGTTTTAAATAAAAACCAAATTAAAGGTTCAGCCCCCATATATATATATATATATATATATATACTGTGTTTAATATTTAATCACGTACGTTCCACATTATTTTCAGAACAGCTTGTTTGTGGATATATCAGGAAGAGTCAGAAATGAGTAATGATGGGGTTGATCCACAGCAACTACGCCTTAATAGGTGGGTTGTGGAGATAGGAGATATATTAGAGAAGGTGCCGTTCCCCGATATTCTCACCAACACCGAATCAAACCAAGCATCAATAACTGACAGTGAAGAAAAGCCATCAATATTTTGTTATAAGCCACTTTTGGTTTATTTTGATCATTCTTATGATCATAGAAAATTTGAAAGTGTATTTGATCTGGGCCGTTTGGATGTTGATCGGTTACGTAGAGAATTCAGTGGATGGCAATTTGTTGCATTTATGAGGCGGTGGTTTGATCTCGACGTACTTTCATACCTTGAATACATTCAAGAGAAGGAACATCTCGCCCGGGGCTACTATCGCGCCAATTATTTTTATGATACAACGGATAGAGACACAAAATATTTCCTAGATTACCTACTGATCAATAGTTGCATCATAATATTTTCCATTCTTTTATTCCAAAATGTTCGGAACGGAATAGAAATTTTGAGTGGAACAAAAGAGAAAACGAGGGATCCAAAAGATCAAAGGTCCATAGAGTTTTATATATTATACCAATATATAATGAAAGACCCGATGAAGATCAAACTTCAGCTGTTGACCATGAAGTACCAGATGCCGTGGTTTGTTGTCGAGTGTATATATAAAAACCATTCAACCTTAAGCAAGCATGTTGGTATCCCAATCGAAAAACTTGCTCTCTCATGCTTTGACGACCTTTATCCGGGAGTGCACAAGTCTAAAGTGCATGCCACCGGTACCGGTACTCTTCCCACAGGTGACTTCAAACATCTACTACACATGTTCCATTGGAGCCGAACCCCTGAAGGGAAGTTTCTGGTAGAAACAAGATCATTGCAACCTATAAAGAAGATGGACAACTTTTATATAGCTAGTGCAATGGACTTGAAATTATCGGCAATTGTTTTTGAAAAACATGCCGGTATTGATGTGTCTTACTGTGAGAAGAGATTATCTGGAGTGATGCAAATAGCACCCTTACACATTTTCAAATACAGCTCTGTAATCTATGAAAATCTTTTAAGATTTGAAAGAGATTACAAGGACTGTGGTTTCCCCGTCACTGCCTATATTGCATCGATGATGAACTTGTTACAAACAAAAGCAGATGCCAAACTATTGCGAGCGAATGGTATCATCCAAAGCACGGGGAATGACTTGAAGTTTGTTTTGAGCTTTGTACAAGATTTGAAACCTATAATTTCTGATGATGTCTGTATGCCGAATGACCTTAACATTTTGTCAGAGAAGGTCAGGCAACATCATGAAAGAAGCTATAGTAGATCCTACGCAGAGCTCAAGAACCGCTACTTCGCGAATCCATGGATAACCATTTCCGTCATTGCCGGCATTATTTTGTTTATCCTTACTTTTATTCAAACCATATACAGTGTGCTTAGCTACCAAAAACAATGATTTCGCTCAAGTATGCACCTATATTTATACATCATCTTGTATCTTTATTTGATTTTCTTGTATTTTATTATATCATGTGTGCAATTTAAATTTTGTGTGTACCGGTGGTTTATTTTTATTCAATTCACTATGTTGTGCTATAATGTACGTTGTACCTTGCTTAATTTCAATGTAATTCATGTGTGATTTTTATGTGCTTATGTGGGATCATGTGTGATTTTTATCTTTTCTCTTGTCGTACATTATTAATTCACCTAACAAACCAAATATTCAACTATTAATTATTATGTTCTTTATTAATTTTGTACTTTTCTTAGGAGGGTATATACTTCCTCCTCCCGAGTGTTTTTAAGACCTCTCCTCAATAAAAAGAAAAAAATAAAATAAAAAAAGAAAAGAAAAAAAAGAAAGAAAAAAAATGAAAAAAAAAAAGAAAAAAAAAAAGAAAGAAAAGAAAGAAAAGAGAAAAGGAAAGAAAAAAAAAAAAAGGAAGAAAGAGAACCTGGTGACCCAATGCCTTATATTAGTTCTACCAGCTTTTGCAATGGCATTAGACATTTGCCAGAGTACACATGGAAACATCAGCAGAGACTCAACCAGCATTGTATCAAACCCAAAACCCAAAATTGCAATTCTTATGCATAGACAATATATGAGAAACACACATATATATACAGCTCTAGATTGACTAATATACTTTCGATAGCACTTCGGACAAAGTGCAACCGAGTCGTTTTTCAATTTTTGAAGTCCAAAAAGTCGATCCAAACCATTAGATGTGATATCTATATTAAAATGTGTTTGGAGACCAAATTTTACATTTTTTTGGAATTTTTTACTATTTATTAAGCCACTTTGAAAATCGTTAATCTAACAGTGGCTTCTAGTTTCACTGTTTAGTTAAACCACCGTTAGATCAGCGATTTTCAAAGTGGAAAACTATTATTTTTTATGATCCAACGGTAGCTTAACCAAACAGTAACAAAAGATATATGCTGTAGTCAATTTGCTGATATTTTTCTTTGACTAAAAAAACGTTAATTAACTAATATTGAATTATATACTCAATTAACGAAGATTGAAAAGTCAAAATCCAGATGAGAAATCTCCAGTATATAATATAAGAACAGTTGGGTAACTGACCCCAAACTTTACTCAAAAAATTATATATAAGCAAACTTTCATGTTTTCAAAGTTAACAGAAGGCCCAACAGAGATAAGATATCATGTGCTGATTTGACACGCTAAACTTACCACCTTTAAAATGAGCTCAGATTATAATATTGAAATCATCACGATGGGTTTAATTTTTGTCAGATGCACTGCTGCAAAGTGCACTAGGAGTGGCATCCATTAAATATTTAGTGAATGATTCCCTGCCAATAATATAATTTGGTAAAGAAATTATGCATGTTTGCAATATCATTAACTTCAGCATTTGAAATTTATAACTGAAATGATTTTTATACCGACACAATGAAGTCTCAAAATAGCTACTAATTTAATTTCTGTGTGAACTCAGTTGTTCAGAATAACTGCTTGTATAATTTTTAGTTAAATAGTAAAATAACACGATTAACAGTAATTTGATTTTTAATTTTTACTAGAATCAGGGAAGCACATCTCCATCTAGGGCTGCAAACGAATCGAACCAAATTGAACTTACTCCAGTTTGAGTTTGGCTTGAATTAATTTCGAATCAAATTTTTTACGAACTCAATTTGATTTTTTTACGAATTTTTTTACGACAAGGAAGAGTGATCGTAGCCGCCAAGAGCGAGAGGTGAAAGTCGTCTAGGATTTCAGAACTGAGAGCGAGGGTTACGACTTACGAATTATAACTTATGGCTGGGCAGTCTTATGTTTTAACTTAGTCATCAGCGAATATAAGTCATCAGTGAAAATCAACGGTTCATGTTACTTTGAGATTCGAACTAGAATAGTTCGCGAACCTATTTCAAACAAATCAGGTCCAGTTTGAGTTTGGTTTGAAATTTTTTTTTTTTTTTTTTGCAAAAGTGGAATTCCACTTGTTTCATTACGAAACATAGTCCATACAAAATAGTACATAGCACCGAATATCCAACTATATTGAGCTAGTGGAACAACAACCAACTAGCACCGAGTCCACAAAACAAAGTAACATACCAAGAAAAAAGGAAGCACTAAAATCACTAATACCAATCACTAATAGCAATCACACTAGAAGAAGATGATCTAATATCAACTAAAGACCAATTAGGAGACAGTAATCCAGCTGCCTTATCATTGGCATCAAAGATATCCTTATCATCTGACCTGTCTAAATCAAGAGTAGGACCCATGTCTAAATCCATAAGGGAACTGACATTGACAAGTATCCGATAGAACTATCAGGGAACCTATCTGAGTCAAAAAAGAAACATCGAAAGACATAATCAATGATAATTTAAAATAAGAATTATTTGAACAAGCCTTACACCAATATGAAGTTAAACAAATTATAGAAGATGCTACAAAATTAATAGATGATAATGGTGCATTTTAAAAATTTCCTATGATTTGAATTTATTTCAAACTATTTCGAATCGAATTTTTTAAGAACTTTTTCGAATCAAACTCGAATCGAATCACGAGCTACTTTTTTTTTGTGCAGCCCTATCTCCATCCCTCAAGTAGACTTCCCGAACAAAAGACATCTGATTCTGATTTTTAATTTTTAATTTGCTTTGCTCGAAGTCACTACCAAGTAGTCATAACAACCTTCACTTGTTTTCCTTCAATTAATAATTTGATATTCAACGACCATGCATGATCTCTAGGGGTACGTTTGGATGCACTCTAGAATAGCTAGAATAGCTACTGTTTAAAATAGTAAATAAGAATAGTTACTGTTTAAGAACAGTGCTATTCAGAACAGTAAAAAAGTTGTTTGGATTGCATATTTAGAATAAGGTTTGGAGAGAATAGCTACTGTTTAATAATTTATTTGTAAGATTAAATATAATACGATATAATATTAATTCAAATATTAAATATAATATAATATTATTTTAAATATTAGATTAGTGTTAAATAAAATATTATATTAAATATAATATAATATTAGTTTAAATATCAAATATAATATAATATTAGTTTAAATATTAAATGTAATATAATATTATTTTAAAAATTAGATTAGTATTAAATAAAATATTAGATTAAATGTAATATAATATTATTTTAAATATTAGATTAGTATTAATAAAATATTATATTAAATATAATATAATATTAGATTAAATATAATATAATATTAGTTTAAATATTAAATGTAATATAATATTATTTTAAATATTAAATATAATATAATATTAGTTTAAATATTAATGTAATATAATATTAATTTAAAAATTAGATTAGTATTAAATAAAATATTAGATTAAATATAATATAATATTAGTTTAAATATTAAATGTAATATAATATTATTTTAAATATTAAATGTAATATAATAGTAATTTAAATATTAATGTAATATAATATTAATTTAAAAATTAGATTAGTATTAAATAAAATATTAGATTAAATGTAATATAATATTATTTTAAATATTAGATTAGTATTGAATAAAATATTAGTTTAAATATAATACAATGTAATATTAATTTAATTATTCAATGTAATATAATATTATTTTATATATTAGATTAAATATAATATAATATAATATTAATTTAAATATTAAAATGTAATATAATATTGTTTTAAATATTATATTAGTATTAAATAAAATATTAGATTAAATATAATATAATATAATATTAATTTAAATATTGAATGTAATATAATATTAGTTTAAATATTAGATTAGTATTAATATTGAAATCAAGAAATGCTGTTTCATGTTTTTGTAAGAATAGCGAATAGCAATGCTATTCTAAAAACAGTAGCTATTCCGAATAGCTCTAAAAGTCGTTTGGATGCACCTTGTTCCGAATATCAATGCTATTCTAGGAACAGTAGCTATTCTTGTGCATCCAAACATACCCTAGGTCTCCAAAGGAAATTTTGAAAATTGCTCATCATGTACAAATTCAATTAGTACAATTTTTTGAATTGGAATCCAATATATGGACTAATTTGAGAACCTTACGATAATTAAGAATAATCCACTTTAAATCACATATTTAAACATAAGAACTATATAAATAAAAATAATAAAATTTTGCTCCTAATCAAATGACTTGAAATGTTCTACATTTAGCGATCTTTGATAGAATGTCAAATAACAATTAAATTATATGAATTTTAATACGCAACCAAATAAACATGTTTTATTAATAGAAGCCCCCTTCCACTCTTTCCATTAAGAAATCAAGCACCGCAACATAACTGGCAAACTAGCAATAACTATTTGTGTTACAAGAACAAATCCCGGAAAACATATTATAAACAACAGTACAATAATAATAAAAAAAAAAGGCTTGAAAACCCAAATTTACAGGAATCGTCATGTTCAGCAGCACTTACTGCTTGGCCGAAAGGGGAAGAAGACAAGATAAAACATCAAAAATAGATGGGATATCTGCTTTGAATTATTTAATATGGAAGTGAAGTATATATTTAAAACGGGTGCAAAATTTATCATTCAGGTGGAAACTCATTTCTCCCGCATATTCTCGCTGTATAGAAAGAATTAACTATACATGCTTCTGCAAATAGCATAACAAAAAAAAGTGTATAAATTGATGGATTGATAAGTTTCATGTATGTTGGTTTACTCAGAGTGGGTAGATTTTTTGTGCTTGTGCTTGGTTTTCGGTGAGGCCTTCAAACTGGAAACAAAACTGCTTTCATTTCCAGTTGCAAAATATGTCGAGGAAAGGCTGCCACGAGTTTTGGGAAGCCCAGCTGCATCCTTTGCTGATCTTCGCTCTTTTTCAGTTGTATCTGATTCCAGGTGTAACTCCTCTAACACCTGAAATGGTACCGATCCAGTTAGGACTCAGGACTGTCACACCATCTTAATTTTGCTCTGTTATCTTTTCTTGTGGTGTGTCTGTGTACACACACACACATCTAGGAATGCGTGCCACTGTACCAGCTGGGAATTAAGCCAATAAACGTACAGGCTGACCATTACCATGAACAGGGTTGCAAATTGTAAGTATGTAAGTATGTAACTATATATACTCATCTGTGCATCTGAATCACAGAACCACAGGATTAAATTTAGAAGAAGTCGGGCGTTTGAAAGTGGTTGACATGAATAAAATAAATGAAAGATGATCAATTGTAAAGTCTAGAAGAATATTACCCTTTGAGCTCGTTCTAGGACACTCAGTGTTTCACTAATATGCTTCTTTTTTAGTGCTATATCATTAGGTTCTCTCAGCATCTCTTCTAGAAGGTTATCTCTGCGCATTCCCCCAAGAGAAGTGATACCCCCATAAATACAAATGGTACAATTATTACAATTTAACAAAAATAATACTGTTTCAAGGATGGATTAGAGAAATTACCTGTACAGCTTCCTTATCAAGACGTTGCGAATCTCTCGCTTTGTATGATTCACCTTTATTCAATATAACCAAATGACTAAAATTAGACTCAATCAGATAATTTTGAAAACTACAATTAAAAAACTACCCAATAAGATACCAAAGCCCACATAAACACAAATTAAACTGAAAAATGAAGTCAGGTTAGTGGCACCAAACAAGCACCACCAACCTTAAACACTGAAATAGAATGTATAATAAATATGAGGTCAAACAAGTAAATTACACAAAGAGAAATGCATTGGTCCACTTTGGACACATCTTAATTCACTTTAATTCATCCACAAATGTAACTTTAATAACTAGCAGCAAATCTACAATTGATGTAAAATCAGAATGCCTAATCAGTACAGTACAAAGGCAGTTAAACTGGCAGTAGATATTATGCAAGAAAATCAGGAAAAAAAAACACATTTACCAAAAAGTGCATGATGGCCTTCGGAATAGCATCCTGTACGCTCTTTCTGACAATGTCATAATATGATTTTAGAAGAAGCTTCATGGTTTCTATTGCCACTGTTTCACTCTCTGCCTGTTTCTCTGAAGGCTTCAAGACTATAGGAGGCTGGGGTCATAAGAACATCACAATCATAGGTTTAGTACAATACACAGTCAAGGTCTTCTTTGCAAATTTATAATCGCCCCGAATCTACGTTACTCATACTTAATTTGCCTAAAATCCACAAAGTTAACTAAGTAGTTTTAAAACCTAACCAAATTTGTATCTGCATATACCAGAAAAGGTTCCAGTTACTAGGAATTGGTACCGGATCACGGGCTTTGTTCTTTTTGTCCTCATCCAATTGAAGTTTTATAGACTTTGAGGACCCAACCAATAATTTCAGATCATAGATAGTGAAATATCTAGGAAAAAACTCAGGAAGCAAAATTGGTGATGCTGGCAACATAAGTTGCAACTATGGACAGGCCAATAAGAAGATTTCTCCAAAAATGTTAAGTTTTTTAAACTTCAGATGTTAACAGCATGTTTTGAAAAATATATAACAATAAACATGAAATCATGCATCAAAATTTTGCTTGTAATATCTTATATTCACCTCTATTAGCTGGAAAAATGGGTATGGACTGTCCAAACCATCAACTGACAAATAGGTCTTTAGCAAAGAACTCCCTTTTTCTGACAAGTGCCCACTGGCAGCACCTGCTTTTCAATAAATTCTTGTGAATTTCAATTTCTTAAATTTGCACATCAACGGATAACCTACCCTATTTCATTCATATTGTCCGATACCGGTTTAATCCGCATGGAGCAGCCAGTTAGGTGGCAAGTGCTAATCAGATTATTATTTGATCAAATTAAAGTATTTTAATTTCTTTTCCCAAGGCTAGCTAGATATTCAACCATGCGGCCGAAGGTAATTCAAGGCTCAACTTTAGTAGACTAATGGCAATCAAGTCATTTGCGAGGATGATTTTAGCTGAATTGAGGCTCAAGTGCACCGTTGAAGCTTAAACTGAAGAATAGTACTGGTTAAGTCAATTTTGGATCAATTATACAACTGGGAAGTTATGCCATAAAAGTTGGTATAGGTCATCCACTAACTAGGTCATGCATAGGGGCGATGACAAGATCAATTGAAATATCAAGAGGCTGAAAGAAATAGTAATCATACCATGAGCTGCAGTCCTGTCAGATTCTCCTTGTAGTTTAATTCCCTATAGCAAACATTAGAAGTTTTCTTAGCACACCTAATTTGCACTTACAAATGTAGTCATCGCAAATAAAAGTGCAATAGCAACCGCCACATTTAATTTTTTTTATTGTTTGGTTGTACCAATTTTTAAAATGGTGCTGCAAAAACATAAGCAGGTGGGATAGTGGTATATTTCAAGACAAATTTGAGAACCTGATCAGCTCCCTTGGGAAAAATAGCACGTGGTTTTAGACCCTTTACTGTTTCAGGAAGCTTCTCAGAGCTCACAGCATCCTTCAAGTTGAGAAAACAAATTTACAAGATTAACCAAATAAGAGGATATCAATATGATGGAGAAATTCAAACTACAAATTCCAGCACAAGTAACATAGATTTTAGGAACTTCCCAAAGAATCAAGTGTAGAGTACCAGATGATGAGAAGTAGAGAGAAACTTAATGCCGACTAGATACAGCATAGTGTTGGTTATGGTAGACAGCAGTACTTCACTAGAAACACATAAAACTCTTTTACTAACCAAGGAAACATAACTTATTTGTTTCTTCAGTGTTTATTTAAATTATCCAAGTTACATATCAGATAATGTCCTCTTTTATGCTGTTTTTCACCAACTTCCATATTGAAATTTGCTAGCTTGAACCATAGACAGTCTGTTCGGGTATACAGGCTGGTAATTCAGGTACTGTTTGGCTTTGATTATTGCTCATTGCTTCAATAGTAACCCTTTTGCTAATTTCTGATTTGATTTTAGACATGAAAAAGATGGTCCAAATTCAAATATAAACAAAAAATGGACCTTGGAGACAGGCATTGGTGTAGAGACACTGGGTCCAGTAGAGCACTGCTTTGCGAGTTCAGTGGCCTTCTTGAAAGGTACCGTCTGCCTTCCATCCATCCCCGTAAAATGCCCGTAACTGTTCAGTTCACCTTTTAACGGTCAGTCCCCCCCTCCGATATGAATGCGTCTGCATTAACTCAAAATAGAAACTTTTGAGTTAATGAATTTCAATCATCCGATCTACTTTAAGATTCGTGCAGATTAGAAGAAACTTGTGTTAAAATCAAACAGCTGGATTGACTCCGTTTAAAATCAGACGACTGAGATGCATTAACTCAAAAGATTCTTTTTTGAGTTAATGCAGAGGATACGTGTTCCCTCCGATATTGGATCCTTTTTCTTTTCTCTCTTTTTAACTATTTTTTCTAATTTTCTTTTCTCCGTGCGTGGTCCTCTTTTCCGTTCAGGGGTGGACCCAGAATTTTTGTCAAGAGAAGTAAAAAATATCGAATCGGATTTAAAAAACTAATCGGATTCAAATTAATTAACTAATTAAGTACTTAATAAAAAATAATAATTTAATTTATACTTTTCAATACTTTAACTTATACTTTATGATATTTTAATTTATAATTCTAATTATTAATCATAATTGAAAAAATTTATTTTAATTTTAATTCTAAATTTAATCCGAACTACAAATTTAACGTTTAGCGGGAGGCAAAATTTAACATTTAGCAGGAGGCAGCTGCACCCCCCACCCCCGGATATATATATGGGTCCGCCCCTGCTCCCGCCCGCCCCACCCCCTCTCCTCCCCACCACCGCGTTGTCTCTCCTTTGCCCCCACCCCCGCTACACCTCTCCTCTGCTGCTCCCCTCTAGTCAGAAAATTTCGTCAAAGCGTGTATCAATAGCTTCAGTTGTTGATCGCACATCGCTTCTCCCTCTCCGTCGTGCTAGTTCGAGATCTCTCCATTCTCTCCTCCCTCTCCGTCGAAATCCGACGGCTACTTTTGCACTTTAGGTATTCCATATTGGCTCTCTAGAAGAGAAGCATCTCTTTTTGTTTATGTCACTCGGAAAATCTTAATAAATTGGTGAGTTTTTCTCAACAATTCTGATTTTTCTGTTTGCATATTATCTTTCACTTGAAATTATCATCAATTGCAGAGAGAACCGATGTAAGATTTTATTCTTTTTTTGGGTAGAATTAGTTGCGTGGATTGTGTAATACAAACTGTTTTGTTTGTTTTCATTGCCTTGCCCTTGATCTTGCTCAGGTACCAGTTCTAATGCCAAATCAATTTCTCTCTCCAATTTGATTTGCTCATTTCTTGTCATTTTGTCATGCAATTATGCACTACATGTGTTTGATGAAATGCTCACAAACTATGGCTGTCAATGGAAAGCAAAATTAACCTGATATATCTTGATCCACAACTTTGGAAAGTGCAGTTGGTAGAATGATTAAGGAGTTGTGAAACCATGCTGAATTTGACAAACTACCGTCTAAATTATATGCATCAGGATCATGTTGTATGTGCTTATGTTGGACCAAGTGTGATTTTTATCTTTTTCATTGTCGTACGTGCAGTATTAATTCACCTAAATTATATGCATCAGGATCATTGTCGTACGTGCAGTATTGAACTATTAATTATGTATAAATCTTTCTTCATTAATTTTGAACTTTTCTTAAGAGGGTATAAACTTCGTCGTCCTGAGGGTATCAATCTTTTAAGCAATCCATAATTTTAAGATTGATTTCTTTTTGGGACATCTCTTCAAACAATAAAAAGAAAAAAAAAAAAGCTTACAAAGAATAAAAAATAAAGAAAAGTACGTTGTACCAGCTTTTTCAGTTGTACCACATTTTTTATGGCATTTCATAGTTGATGGAGTATACATGAAAACATAACAATTACAGCCGTGAAACAATTACGTAATAATTGCAACATGTATTTTGATATTTCTCATAAAAATATGTAGTTTCTGATTGTCAACAAAGACTCAGTCTAGCACTAATCCAAACAGAAATTCACCTAGCATTAATTGTGCCAAAGACCCAAAAGCCAGTGTTGCAATTCTAATATATATACGGGCAGTATCAGTAAGATAAACGGTTTACCCTAAACCTCTTAACTACAATGGGAGATGCGTACACAGTCGGTGAGCCAGGAGCATCCATGGACCCCGGTTCAGAGTCGGACATCCAGCAGGACGATCCATGGGTAGCCGGTTCAAGATCGGACATTCAGAAGGAGATAGATGAGGATGATCCCCAAGAAGATGAGGAGCCTGTAGTCCCGCAGAGGTGTGTGCAATCTCCCAGGGCGTGCGGGGCGCCTCTTAGGTTGTCACTGTCCGGTCCTCGCTCTCGTTGATAGTTTGTTATATTCATGTTATAGACCTAGCTGTAGTAATTGATGTTTTTATTGCTAGATTTTATGTTGATCATACTAGATTAGATTATTTTTGTGCACTTAGCATTTTGTTGTTTTATTTTGTTCTCTCATTCCTTTTTTATGTGATGTCAAACAAGCTGTGATTGATTCGACTTTCTGGAAAAAATGTTGGCGTAAACGGTGTTGAATTTGAACTGTCCACTTGACGTAAAAAATGAATTTTTTTTTTCAGAATTATAGAATTTTAAAAATTTATATAAAAACACATTTATAAAAAAAAAATTATAGAACAAAATAATCTAACAAAAATGGTAAAACAAAATACACATAAATATAAAACAAAAATATAAACCAAATATGTATAAAAAGAAAAAATTAACCCGACCGTCAAAATGGGGGACGATTAGGTTGGGTACATAGTGTGGACCGCCTCCCAACTGGACGGTCTGGTATCCATAGTGAACCGCTCCCCATTGGAGTGGTTAGGGTATTTTTAGAATTTTTAATACACCGGGGGCATATTTACTAATTTTTTTGGATTATTAATAAAAAAAAACCGGACCGGACTGGATCCCCTTCTAAAACTTTTAATCAGGGGTAAATTTGACACTTCACACACAAGAAAAGAAAAAGAAAATTGAAAGGGGGAATAATTGAATTGAAGCAGCATGATCGGTCAGTTTTACCACAAAATTTGATTTAATTTCTTGGTTTTGGAGTGCGTTAATTACTTGCACTAGAAATTTATAATTTTCTGTTATTGAGGTGTCTATGTAGACACAACATATCTTTGATTATAATTTCCAACAGTAACATCTATCCGCCTAGAGTTATTCACCCACCAATAGCAAAAACATATAGGAAGTTGTAAAATACTGGAAAGGGGAATAATATACTATATATATATTTCGTTGATCCTTGTACCTGTAGTGAAATGTTAATTGAAAATTCACCGATCGATACTTTACTCTCTGTCGTTCAGACCTCAGAACCACAATTAATTTTCAAATTAACGGCACACACACGTGAGAATAAAGTGACTTGGTTCTTTTCCTCTATTCCATTGGAATTAATGTTACATATAGGTTTCTTTAATTAAAGTGCATAGTCTAATTGAAACGAGAAAAAGGCAGAAGAGAGAGAGAATCCAGATGTCCAACATCTTCAAGCAATACCAATTTCACTTACTTTTGACTTAGAATATAATAATGCCTTTGCTTGTGAGGTAGGTCAAGGACATGCAAGTAATATTATTCCAAATTTATCTTATATTTAAGAGTGACTACGTACCTTACCTGGGTGTATCCTCGTAGTCTGATATAATATACATATATCTCCACTTGTAATATATAACATCAATTGTTTAAGAAGAGCTTGAGCTTGTTTGTTTATATGTGAATTGATTAATCAATAAGGAAGAGGAAAGGAGTGTTAATTTGTTTGTGGATCCAGATCATAGTAGATTCTCCGATCGGTAAGTTTTACCTCTGTAATATATAACATGAATTATATTTTCAGAAGTGCTTGAGTTTGTTTGTTTGTCTGTGGATTGATTAATCGGGAAGAGGAAAGGAGTGTTTGTTTGTTAATCCATATCATAGTAGTTTCTTCTAGTATTGTAAAAAACGGCCGTTTAGCCCGACTAATCGACTGATTAGTCATTGATAATGATCAAACCATTATGAATTGTCGATTTCTATTTATACGATTAATTAGTTAGTCATTTTTATTATTCCTTTTTTTGCATTTATCCGTTATATGTATTATACATTGCCTTGTCTTATCTGATAAAGATATGGGTAATAGCTATTTCGTATCCGTTACACTATTAGATTAACTGCTAAAAGAAGATTATATATGATAATTTTATATTTGTAGGTATAACTGTATAGTTTTTATTATCATGATTAATTAGTTTGATTTATACAACATTTTGATTAAAAGTGACAAATTATCTAATCAAGGCTTCACTTTTGATTAACCATGATATGGGCTTGCATGCTTCTTCAGCATATATATATGTGTGTGTGTGTGTTTAATATTTAATCACGTTCCACATTATTTTATTTTATTTTATGGTTCAACAAATATTGATAATAAAGAAATATTTACAAAGTTTTAAATAAAAACCAAATTAAAGGTTCAGCCCCCATATATATATATATATATATACTGTGTTTAATATTTAATCACGTACGTTCCACATTATTTTCAGAACAGCTTGTTTGTGGATATATCAGGAAGAGTCAGAAATGAGTAATGATGGGGTTGATCCACAGCAACTACGCCTTAATAGGTGGGTTGTGGAGATAGGAGATATATTAGAGAAGGTGCCGTTCCCCGATATTCTCACCAACACCGAATCAAACCAAGCATCAATAACTGACAGTGAAGAAAAGCCATCAATATTTTGTTATAAGCCACTTTTGGTTTATTTTGATCATTCTTATGATCATAGAAAATTTGAAAGTGTATTTGATCTGGGCCGTTTGGATGTTGATCGGTTACGTAGAGAATTCAGTGGATGGCAATTTGTTGCATTTATGAGGCGGTGGTTTGATCTCGACGTACTTTCATACCTTGAATACATTCAAGAGAAGGAACATCTCGCCCGGGGCTACTATCGCGCCAATTATTTTTATGATACAACGGATAGAGACACAAAATATTTCCTAGATTACCTACTGATCAATAGTTGCATCATAATATTTTCCATTCTTTTATTCCAAAATGTTCGGAACGGAATAGAAATTTTGAGTGGAACAAAAGAGAAAACGAGGGATCCAAAAGATCAAAGGTCCATAGAGTTTTATATATTATACCAATATATAATGAAAGACCCGATGAAGATCAAACTTCAGCTGTTGACCATGAAGTACCAGATGCCGTGGTTTGTTGTCGAGTGTATATATAAAAACCATTCAACCTTAAGCAAGCATGTTGGTATCCCAATCGAAAAACTTGCTCTCTCATGCTTTGACGACCTTTATCCGGGAGTGCACAAGTCTAAAGTGCATGCCACCGGTACCGGTACTCTTCCCACAGGTGACTTCAAACATCTACTACACATGTTCCATTGGAGCCGAACCCCTGAAGGGAAGTTTCTGGTAGAAACAAGATCATTGCAACCTATAAAGAAGATGGACAACTTTTATATAGCTAGTGCAATGGACTTGAAATTATCGGCAATTGTTTTTGAAAAACATGCCGGTATTGATGTGTCTTACTGTGAGAAGAGATTATCTGGAGTGATGCAAATAGCACCCTTACACATTTTCAAATACAGCTTTGTAATCTATGAAGATCTTTTAAATTTTGAAACAATTGTTTTTGAAAAACATGCCGGTATTGATGTGTCTTACTGTGAGAAGAGATTATCTGGAGTGATGCAAATAGCACCCTTACACATTTTCAAATACAGCTTTGTAATCTATGAAGATCTTTTAAATTTTGAAAGATTTTACAAGGACTGTGGTTTCCCCGTCACTTCCTATATTGTATCCATGATGAACTTGTTACTAACAAAAGCAGATGCCAAATTATTGCGAGCGAATGGTATCGTCCGAAGCACGGGGATTGACGAAAAGGATGTTTTGAGCTTTGTACAACGGTTCAAACCTATAATTTCTGATGATGCTTGTATGCCGAATGACCTTAACATTTTGTCAGAGAAGGTCAGGCAACATCATGAAAGAAGCTATAGTAGATCCTACGCAGAGCTCAAGAACCGCTACTTCGCGAATCCATGGATAACCATTTCCGTCATTGCCGGCATTATTTTGTTTATCCTTACTTTTATTCAAACCATATACAGTGTGCTTAGCTACCAAAAACAATGATTTCGCTCAAGTATGCACCTATATTTATACATCATCTTGTATCTTTATTTGATTTTCTTGTATTTTATTATATCATGTGTGCAATTTAAATTTTGTGTGTACCGGTGGTTTATTTTTATTCAATTCACTATGTTGTGCTATAATGTACGTTGTACCTTGCTTAATTTCAATGTAATTCATGTGTGATTTTTATGTGCTTATGTGGGATCATGTGTGATTTTTATCTTTTCTCTTGTCGTACATTATTAATTCACCTAACAAACCAAATATTCAACTATTAATTATTATGTTCTTTATTAATTTTGTACTTTTCTTAGGAGGGTATATACTTCCTCCTCCCGAGTGTTTTTAAGACCTCTCCTCAATAAAAAGAAAAAAATAAAATAAAAAAAGAAAAGAAAAAAAAGAAAGAAAAAAAATGAAAAAAAAAAAGAAAAAAAAAAAGAAAGAAAAGAAAGAAAAGAGAAAAGGAAAGAAAAAAAAAAAAAGGAAGAAAGAGAACCTGGTGACCCAATGCCTTATATTAGTTCTACCAGCTTTTGCAATGGCATTAGACATTTGCCAGAGTACACATGGAAACATCAGCAGAGACTCAACCAGCATTGTATCAAACCCAAAACCCAAAATTGCAATTCTTATGCATAGACAATATATGAGAAACACACATATATATACAGCTCTAGATTGACTAATATACTTTCGATAGCACTTCGGACAAAGTGCAACCGAGTCGTTTTTCAATTTTTGAAGTCCAAAAAGTCGATCCAAACCATTAGATGTGATATCTATATTAAAATGTGTTTGGAGACCAAATTTTACATTTTTTTGGAATTTTTTACTATTTATTAAGCCACTTTGAAAATCGTTAATCTAACAGTGGCTTCTAGTTTCACTGTTTAGTTAAACCACCGTTAGATCAGCGATTTTCAAAGTGGAAAACTATTATTTTTTATGATCCAACGGTAGCTTAACCAAACAGTAACAAAAGATATATGCTGTAGTCAATTTGCTGATATTTTTCTTTGACTAAAAAAACGTTAATTAACTAATATTGAATTATATACTCAATTAACGAAGATTGAAAAGTCAAAATCCAGATGAGAAATCTCCAGTATATAATATAAGAACAGTTGGGTAACTGACCCCAAACTTTACTCAAAAAATTATATATAAGCAAACTTTCATGTTTTCAAAGTTAACAGAAGGCCCAACAGAGATAAGATATCATGTGCTGATTTGACACGCTAAACTTACCACCTTTAAAATGAGCTCAGATTATAATATTGAAATCATCACGATGGGTTTAATTTTTGTCAGATGCACTGCTGCAAAGTGCACTAGGAGTGGCATCCATTAAATATTTAGTGAATGATTCCCTGCCAATAATATAATTTGGTAAAGAAATTATGCATGTTTGCAATATCATTAACTTCAGCATTTGAAATTTATAACTGAAATGATTTTTATACCGACACAATGAAGTCTCAAAATAGCTACTAATTTAATTTCTGTGTGAACTCAGTTGTTCAGAATAACTGCTTGTATAATTTTTAGTTAAATAGTAAAATAACACGATTAACAGTAATTTGATTTTTAATTTTTACTAGAATCAGGGAAGCACATCTCCATCTAGGGCTGCAAACGAATCGAACCAAATTGAACTTACTCCAGTTTGAGTTTGGCTTGAATTAATTTCGAATCAAATTTTTTACGAACTCAATTTGATTTTTTTACGAATTTTTTTACGACAAGGAAGAGTGATCGTAGCCGCCAAGAGCGAGAGGTGAAAGTCGTCTAGGATTTCAGAACTGAGAGCGAGGGTTACGACTTACGAATTATAACTTATGGCTGGGCAGTCTTATGTTTTAACTTAGTCATCAGCGAATATAAGTCATCAGTGAAAATCAACGGTTCATGTTACTTTGAGATTCGAACTAGAATAGTTCGCGAACCTATTTCAAACAAATCAGGTCCAGTTTGAGTTTGGTTTGAAATTTTTTTTTTTTTTTTTTGCAAAAGTGGAATTCCACTTGTTTCATTACGAAACATAGTCCATACAAAATAGTACATAGCACCGAATATCCAACTATATTGAGCTAGTGGAACAACAACCAACTAGCACCGAGTCCACAAAACAAAGTAACATACCAAGAAAAAAGGAAGCACTAAAATCACTAATACCAATCACTAATAGCAATCACACTAGAAGAAGATGATCTAATATCAACTAAAGACCAATTAGGAGACAGTAATCCAGCTGCCTTATCATTGGCATCAAAGATATCCTTATCATCTGACCTGTCTAAATCAAGAGTAGGACCCATGTCTAAATCCATAAGGGAACTGACATTGACAAGTATCCGATAGAACTATCAGGGAACCTATCTGAGTCAAAAAAGAAACATCGAAAGACATAATCAATGATAATTTAAAATAAGAATTATTTGAACAAGCCTTACACCAATATGAAGTTAAACAAATTATAGAAGATGCTACAAAATTAATAGATGATAATGGTGCATTTTAAAAATTTCCTATGATTTGAATTTATTTCAAACTATTTCGAATCGAATTTTTTAAGAACTTTTTCGAATCAAACTCGAATCGAATCACGAGCTACTTTTTTTTTGTGCAGCCCTATCTCCATCCCTCAAGTAGACTTCCCGAACAAAAGACATCTGATTCTGATTTTTAATTTTTAATTTGCTTTGCTCGAAGTCACTACCAAGTAGTCATAACAACCTTCACTTGTTTTCCTTCAATTAATAATTTGATATTCAACGACCATGCATGATCTCTAGGGGTACGTTTGGATGCACTCTAGAATAGCTAGAATAGCTACTGTTTAAAATAGTAAATAAGAATAGTTACTGTTTAAGAACAGTGCTATTCAGAACAGTAAAAAAGTTGTTTGGATTGCATATTTAGAATAAGGTTTGGAGAGAATAGCTACTGTTTAATAATTTATTTGTAAGATTAAATATAATACGATATAATATTAATTCAAATATTAAATATAATATAATATTATTTTAAATATTAGATTAGTGTTAAATAAAATATTATATTAAATATAATATAATATTAGTTTAAATATCAAATATAATATAATATTAGTTTAAATATTAAATGTAATATAATATTATTTTAAAAATTAGATTAGTATTAAATAAAATATTAGATTAAATGTAATATAATATTATTTTAAATATTAGATTAGTATTAATAAAATATTATATTAAATATAATATAATATTAGATTAAATATAATATAATATTAGTTTAAATATTAAATGTAATATAATATTATTTTAAATATTAAATATAATATAATATTAGTTTAAATATTAATGTAATATAATATTAATTTAAAAATTAGATTAGTATTAAATAAAATATTAGATTAAATATAATATAATATTAGTTTAAATATTAAATGTAATATAATATTATTTTAAATATTAAATGTAATATAATAGTAATTTAAATATTAATGTAATATAATATTAATTTAAAAATTAGATTAGTATTAAATAAAATATTAGATTAAATGTAATATAATATTATTTTAAATATTAGATTAGTATTGAATAAAATATTAGTTTAAATATAATACAATGTAATATTAATTTAATTATTCAATGTAATATAATATTATTTTATATATTAGATTAAATATAATATAATATAATATTAATTTAAATATTAAAATGTAATATAATATTGTTTTAAATATTATATTAGTATTAAATAAAATATTAGATTAAATATAATATAATATAATATTAATTTAAATATTGAATGTAATATAATATTAGTTTAAATATTAGATTAGTATTAATATTGAAATCAAGAAATGCTGTTTCATGTTTTTGTAAGAATAGCGAATAGCAATGCTATTCTAAAAACAGTAGCTATTCCGAATAGCTCTAAAAGTCGTTTGGATGCACCTTGTTCCGAATATCAATGCTATTCTAGGAACAGTAGCTATTCTTGTGCATCCAAACATACCCTAGGTGTCCAAAGGAAATTTTGAAAATTGCTCATCATGTACAAATTCAATTAGTACAATTTTTTGAATTGGAATCCAATATATGGACTAATTTGAGAACCTTACGATAATTAAGAATAATCCACTTTAAATCACATATTTAAACATAAGAACTATATAAATAAAAATAATAAAATTTTGCTCCTAATCAAATGACTTGAAATGTTCTACATTTAGCGATCTTTGATAGAATGTCAAATAACAATTAAATTATATGAATTTTAATACGCAACCAAATAAACATGTTTTATTAATAGAAGCCCCCTTCCACTCTTTCCATTAAGAAATCAAGCACCGCAACATAACTGGCAAACTAGCAATAACTATTTGTGTTACAAGAACAAATCCCGGAAAACATATTATAAACAACAGTACAATAATAATAAAAAAAAAAGGCTTGAAAACCCAAATTTACAGGAATCGTCATGTTCAGCAGCACTTACTGCTTGGCCGAAAGGGGAAGAAGACAAGATAAAACATCAAAAATAGATGGGATATCTGCTTTGAATTATTTAATATGGAAGTGAAGTATATATTTAAAACGGGTGCAAAATTTATCATTCAGGTGGAAACTCATTTCTCCCGCATATTCTCGCTGTATAGAAAGAATTAACTATACATGCTTCTGCAAATAGCATAACAAAAAAAAGTGTATAAATTGATGGATTGATAAGTTTCATGTATGTTGGTTTACTCAGAGTGGGTAGATTTTTTGTGCTTGTGCTTGGTTTTCGGTGAGGCCTTCAAACTGGAAACAAAACTGCTTTCATTTCCAGTTGCAAAATATGTCGAGGAAAGGCTGCCACGAGTTTTGGGAAGCCCAGCTGCATCCTTTGCTGATCTTCGCTCTTTTTCAGTTGTATCTGATTCCAGGTGTAACTCCTCTAACACCTGAAATGGTACCGATCCAGTTAGGACTCAGGACTGTCACACCATCTTAATTTTGCTCTGTTATCTTTTCTTGTGGTGTGTCTGTGTACACACACACACATCTAGGAATGCGTGCCACTGTACCAGCTGGGAATTAAGCCAATAAACGTACAGGCTGACCATTACCATGAACAGGGTTGCAAATTGTAAGTATGTAAGTATGTAACTATATATACTCATCTGTGCATCTGAATCACAGAACCACAGGATTAAATTTAGAAGAAGTCGGGCGTTTGAAAGTGGTTGACATGAATAAAATAAATGAAAGATGATCAATTGTAAAGTCTAGAAGAATATTACCCTTTGAGCTCGTTCTAGGACACTCAGTGTTTCACTAATATGCTTCTTTTTTAGTGCTATATCATTAGGTTCTCTCAGCATCTCTTCTAGAAGGTTATCTCTGCGCATTCCCCCAAGAGAAGTGATACCCCCATAAATACAAATGGTACAATTATTACAATTTAACAAAAATAATACTGTTTCAAGGATGGATTAGAGAAATTACCTGTACAGCTTCCTTATCAAGACGTTGCGAATCTCTCGCTTTGTATGATTCACCTTTATTCAATATAACCAAATGACTAAAATTAGACTCAATCAGATAATTTTGAAAACTACAATTAAAAAACTACCCAATAAGATACCAAAGCCCACATAAACACAAATTAAACTGAAAAATGAAGTCAGGTTAGTGGCACCAAACAAGCACCACCAACCTTAAACACTGAAATAGAATGTATAATAAATATGAGGTCAAACAAGTAAATTACACAAAGAGAAATGCATTGGTCCACTTTGGACACATCTTAATTCACTTTAATTCATCCACAAATGTAACTTTAATAACTAGCAGCAAATCTACAATTGATGTAAAATCAGAATGCCTAATCAGTACAGTACAAAGGCAGTTAAACTGGCAGTAGATATTATGCAAGAAAATCAGGAAAAAAAAACACATTTACCAAAAAGTGCATGATGGCCTTCGGAATAGCATCCTGTACGCTCTTTCTGACAATGTCATAATATGATTTTAGAAGAAGCTTCATGGTTTCTATTGCCACTGTTTCACTCTCTGCCTGTTTCTCTGAAGGCTTCAAGACTATAGGAGGCTGGGGTCATAAGAACATCACAATCATAGGTTTAGTACAATACACAGTCAAGGTCTTCTTTGCAAATTTATAATCGCCCCGAATCTACGTTACTCATACTTAATTTGCCTAAAATCCACAAAGTTAACTAAGTAGTTTTAAAACCTAACCAAATTTGTATCTGCATATACCAGAAAAGGTTCCAGTTACTAGGAATTGGTACCGGATCACGGGCTTTGTTCTTTTTGTCCTCATCCAATTGAAGTTTTATAGACTTTGAGGACCCAACCAATAATTTCAGATCATAGATAGTGAAATATCTAGGAAAAAACTCAGGAAGCAAAATTGGTGATGCTGGCAACATAAGTTGCAACTATGGACAGGCCAATAAGAAGATTTCTCCAAAAATGTTAAGTTTTTTAAACTTCAGATGTTAACAGCATGTTTTGAAAAATATATAACAATAAACATGAAATCATGCATCAAAATTTTGCTTGTAATATCTTATATTCACCTCTATTAGCTGGAAAAATGGGTATGGACTGTCCAAACCATCAACTGACAAATAGGTCTTTAGCAAAGAACTCCCTTTTTCTGACAAGTGCCCACTGGCAGCACCTGCTTTTCAATAAATTCTTGTGAATTTCAATTTCTTAAATTTGCACATCAACGGATAACCTACCCTATTTCATTCATATTGTCCGATACCGGTTTAATCCGCATGGAGCAGCCAGTTAGGTGGCAAGTGCTAATCAGATTATTATTTGATCAAATTAAAGTATTTTAATTTCTTTTCCCAAGGCTAGCTAGATATTCAACCATGCGGCCGAAGGTAATTCAAGGCTCAACTTTAGTAGACTAATGGCAATCAAGTCATTTGCGAGGATGATTTTAGCTGAATTGAGGCTCAAGTGCACCGTTGAAGCTTAAACTGAAGAATAGTACTGGTTAAGTCAATTTTGGATCAATTATACAACTGGGAAGTTATGCCATAAAAGTTGGTATAGGTCATCCACTAACTAGGTCATGCATAGGGGCGATGACAAGATCAATTGAAATATCAAGAGGCTGAAAGAAATAGTAATCATACCATGAGCTGCAGTCCTGTCAGATTCTCCTTGTAGTTTAATTCCCTATAGCAAACATTAGAAGTTTTCTTAGCACACCTAATTTGCACTTACAAATGTAGTCATCGCAAATAAAAGTGCAATAGCAACCGCCACATTTAATTTTTTTTATTGTTTGGTTGTACCAATTTTTAAAATGGTGCTGCAAAAACATAAGCAGGTGGGATAGTGGTATATTTCAAGACAAATTTGAGAACCTGATCAGCTCCCTTGGGAAAAATAGCACGTGGTTTTAGACCCTTTACTGTTTCAGGAAGCTTCTCAGAGCTCACAGCATCCTTCAAGTTGAGAAAACAAATTTACAAGATTAACCAAATAAGAGGATATCAATATGATGGAGAAATTCAAACTACAAATTCCAGCACAAGTAACATAGATTTTAGGAACTTCCCAAAGAATCAAGTGTAGAGTACCAGATGATGAGAAGTAGAGAGAAACTTAATGCCGACTAGATACAGCATAGTGTTGGTTATGGTAGACAGCAGTACTTCACTAGAAACACATAAAACTCTTTTACTAACCAAGGAAACATAACTTATTTGTTTCTTCAGTGTTTATTTAAATTATCCAAGTTACATATCAGATAATGTCCTCTTTTATGCTGTTTTTCACCAACTTCCATATTGAAATTTGCTAGCTTGAACCATAGACAGTCTGTTCGGGTATACAGGCTGGTAATTCAGGTACTGTTTGGCTTTGATTATTGCTCATTGCTTCAATAGTAACCCTTTTGCTAATTTCTGATTTGATTTTAGACATGAAAAAGATGGTCCAAATTCAAATATAAACAAAAAATGGACCTTGGAGACAGGCATTGGTGTAGAGACACTGGGTCCAGTAGAGCACTGCTTTGCGAGTTCAGTGGCCTTCTTGAAAGGTACCGTCTGCCTTCCATCCATCCCCGTAAAATGCCCGTAACTGTTCAGTTCACCTTTTAACGGTCAGTCCCCCCCTCCGATATGAATGCGTCTGCATTAACTCAAAATAGAAACTTTTGAGTTAATGAATTTCAATCATCCGATCTACTTTAAGATTCGTGCAGATTAGAAGAAACTTGTGTTAAAATCAAACAGCTGGATTGACTCCGTTTAAAATCAGACGACTGAGATGCATTAACTCAAAAGATTCTTTTTTGAGTTAATGCAGAGGATACGTGTTCCCTCCGATATTGGATCCCTTTTCTTTTCTCTCTTTTTAACTATTTTTTCTAATTTTCTTTTCTCCGTGCGTGGTCCTCTTTTCCGTTCAGGGGTGGACCCAGAATTTTTGTCAAGAGAAGTAAAAAATATCGAATCGGATTTAAAAAACTAATCGGATTCAAATTAATTAACTAATTAAGTACTTAATAAAAAATAATAATTTAATTTATACTTTTCAATACTTTAACTTATACTTTATGATATTTTAATTTATAATTCTAATTATTAATCATAATTGAAAAAATTTATTTTAATTTTAATTCTAAATTTAATCCGAACTACAAATTTAACGTTTAGCGGGAGGCAAAATTTAACATTTAGCAGGAGGCAGCTGCACCCCCCACCCCCGGATATATATATGGGTCCGCCCCTGCTCCCGCCCGCCCCACCCCCTCTCCTCCCCACCACCGCGTTGTCTCTCCTTTGCCCCCACCCCCGCTACACCTCTCCTCTGCTGCTCCCCTCTAGTCAGAAAATTTCGTCAAAGCGTGTATCAATAGCTTCAGTTGTTGATCGCACATCGCTTCTCCCTCTCCGTCGTGCTAGTTCGAGATCTCTCCATTCTCTCCTCCCTCTCCGTCGAAATCCGACGGCTACTTTTGCACTTTAGGTCTTCCATATTGGCTCTCTAGAAGAGAAGCATCTCTTTTTGTTTATGTCACTCGGAAAATCTTAATAAATTGGTGAGTTTTTCTCAACAATTCTGATTTTTCTGTTTGCATATTATCTTTCACTTGAAATTATCATCAATTGCAGAGAGAACCGATGTAAGATTTTATTCTTTTTTTGGGTAGAATTAGTTGCGTGGATTGTGTAATACAAACTGTTTTGTTTGTTTTCATTGCCTTGCCCTTGATCTTGCTCAGGTACCAGTTCTAATGCCAAATCAATTTCTCTCTCCAATTTGATTTGCTCATTTCTTGTCATTTTGTCATGCAATTATGCACTACATGTGTTTGATGAAATGCTCACAAACTATGGCTGTCAATGGAAAGCAAAATTAACCTGATATATCTTGATCCACAACTTTGGAAAGTGCAGTTGGTAGAATGATTAAGGAGTTGTGAAACCATGCTGAATTTGACAAACTACCGTCTAAATTATATGCATCAGGATCATGTTGTATGTGCTTATGTTGGACCAAGTGTGATTTTTATCTTTTTCATTGTCGTACGTGCAGTATTAATTCACCTAAATTATATGCATCAGGATCATTGTCGTACGTGCAGTATTGAACTATTAATTATGTATAAATCTTTCTTCATTAATTTTGAACTTTTCTTAAGAGGGTATAAACTTCGTCGTCCTGAGGGTATCAATCTTTTAAGCAATCCATAATTTTAAGATTGATTTCTTTTTGGGACATCTCTTCAAACAATAAAAAGAAAAAAAAAAAAGCTTACAAAGAATAAAAAATAAAGAAAAGTACGTTGTACCAGCTTTTTCAGTTGTACCACATTTTTTATGGCATTTCATAGTTGATGGAGTATACATGAAAACATAACAATTACAGCCGTGAAACAATTACGTAATAATTGCAACATGTATTTTGATATTTCTCATAAAAATATGTAGTTTCTGATTGTCAACAAAGACTCAGTCTAGCACTAATCCAAACAGAAATTCACCTAGCATTAATTGTGCCAAAGACCCAAAAGCCAGTGTTGCAATTCTAATATATATACGGGCAGTATCAGTAAGATAAACGGTTTACCCTAAACCTCTTAACTACAATGGGAGATGCGTACACAGTCGGTGAGCCAGGAGCATCCATGGACCCCGGTTCAGAGTCGGACATCCAGCAGGACGATCCATGGGTAGCCGGTTCAAGATCGGACATTCAGAAGGAGATAGATGAGGATGATCCCCAAGAAGATGAGGAGCCTGTAGTCCCGCAGAGGTGTGTGCAATCTCCCAGGGCGTGCGGGGCGCCTCTTAGGTTGTCACTGTCCGGTCCTCGCTCTCGTTGATAGTTTGTTATATTCATGTTATAGACCTAGCTGTAGTAATTGATGTTTTTATTGCTAGATTTTATGTTGATCATACTAGATTAGATTATTTTTGTGCACTTAGCATTTTGTTGTTTTATTTTGTTCTCTCATTCCTTTTTTATGTGATGTCAAACAAGCTGTGATTGATTCGACTTTCTGGAAAAAATGTTGGCGTAAACGGTGTTGAATTTGAACTGTCCACTTGACGTAAAAAATGAATTTTTTTTTTCAGAATTATAGAATTTTAAAAATTTATATAAAAACACATTTATAAAAAAAAAATTATAGAACAAAATAATCTAACAAAAATGGTAAAACAAAATACACATAAATATAAAACAAAAATATAAACCAAATATGTATAAAAAGAAAAAATTAACCCGACCGTCAAAATGGGGGACGATTAGGTTGGGTACATAGTGTGGACCGCCTCCCAACTGGACGGTCTGGTATCCATAGTGAACCGCTCCCCATTGGAGTGGTTAGGGTATTTTTAGAATTTTTAATACACCGGGGGCATATTTACTAATTTTTTTGGATTATTAATAAAAAAAAACCGGACCGGACTGGATCCCCTTCTAAAACTTTTAATCAGGGGTAAATTTGACACTTCACACACAAGAAAAGAAAAGGAAAATTGAAAGGGGGAATAATTGAATTGAAGCAGCATGATCGGTCAGTTTTACCACAAAATTTGATTTAATTTCTTGGTTTTGGAGTGCGTTAATTACTTGCACTAGAAATTTATAATTTTCTGTTATTGAGGTGTCTATGTAGACACAGCATATCTTTGATTATAATTTCCAACAGTAACATCTATCCGCCTAGAGTTATTCACCCACCAATAGCAAAAACATATAGGAAGTTGTAAAATACTGGAAAGGGGAATAATATACTATATATATATTTCGTTGATCCTTGTACCTGTAGTGAAATGTTAATTGAAAATTCACCGATCGATACTTTACTCTCTGTCGTTCAGACCTCAGAACCACAATTAATTTTCAAATTAACGGCACACACACGTGAGAATAAAGTGACTTGGTTCTTTTCCTCTATTCCATTGGAATTAATGTTACATATAGGTTTCTTTAATTAAAGTGCATAGTCTAATTGAAACGAGAAAAAGGCAGAAGAGAGAGAGAATCCAGATGTCCAACATCTTCAAGCAATACCAATTTCACTTACTTTTGACTTAGAATATAATAATGCCTTTGCTTGTGAGGTAGGTCAAGGACATGCAAGTAATATTATTCCAAATTTATCTTATATTTAAGAGTGACTACGTACCTTACCTGGGTGTATCCTCGTAGTCTGATATAATATACATATATCTCCACTTGTAATATATAACATCAATTGTTTAAGAAGAGCTTGAGCTTGTTTGTTTATATGTGAATTGATTAATCAATAAGGAAGAGGAAAGGAGTGTTAATTTGTTTGTGGATCCAGATCATAGTAGATTCTCCGATCGGTAAGTTTTACCTCTGTAATATATAACATGAATTATATTTTCAGAAGTGCTTGAGTTTGTTTGTTTGTCTGTGGATTGATTAATCGGGAAGAGGAAAGGAGTGTTTGTTTGTTAATACATATCATAGTAGTTTCTTCTAGTATTGTAAAAAACGGCCGTTTAGCCCGACTAATCGACTGATTAGTCATTGATGATGATCAAACCATTATGAATTGTCAATTTCTATTTATACGATTAATTAGTTAGTCATTTTTATTATTCCTTTTTTTGCATTTATCCGTTATATGTATTATACATTGCCTTGTCTTATCTGATAAAGATATGGGTAATAGCTATTTCGTATCCGTTACACTATTAGATTAACTGCTAAAAGAAGATTATATATGATAATTTTATATTTGTAGGTATAACTGTATAGTTTTTATTATCATGATTAATTAGTTTGATTTATACAACATTTTGATTAAAAGTGACAAATTATCTAATCAAGGCTTCACTTTTGATTAACCATGATATGGGCTTGCATGCTTCTTCAGCATATATATATGTGTGTGTGTGTGTGTTTAATATTTAATCACGTTCCACATTATTTTATTTTATTTTATGGTTCAACAAATATTGATAATAAAGAAATATTTACAAAGTTTTAAATAAAAACCAAATTAAAGGTTCAGCCCCCATATATATATATATATATATATATATATACTGTGTTTAATATTTAATCACGTACGTTCCACATTATTTTCAGAACAGCTTGTTTGTGGATATATCAGGAAGAGTCAGAAATGAGTAATGATGGGGTTGATCCACAGCAACTACGCCTTAATAGGTGGGTTGTGGAGATAGGAGATATATTAGAGAAGGTGCCGTTCCCCGATATTCTCACCAACACCGAATCAAACCAAGCATCAATAACTGACAGTGAAGAAAAGCCATCAATATTTTGTTATAAGCCACTTTTGGTTTATTTTGATCATTCTTATGATCATAGAAAATTTGAAAGTGTATTTGATCTGGGCCGTTTGGATGTTGATCGGTTACGTAGAGAATTCAGTGGATGGCAATTTGTTGCATTTATGAGGCGGTGGTTTGATCTCGACGTACTTTCATACCTTGAATACATTCAAGAGAAGGAACATCTCGCCCGGGGCTACTATCGCGCCAATTATTTTTATGATACAACGGATAGAGACACAAAATATTTCCTAGATTACCTACTGATCAATAGTTGCATCATAATATTTTCCATTCTTTTATTCCAAAATGTTCGGAACGGAATAGAAATTTTGAGTGGAACAAAAGAGAAAACGAGGGATCCAAAAGATCAAAGGTCCATAGAGTTTTATATATTATACCAATATATAATGAAAGACCCGATGAAGATCAAACTTCAGCTGTTGACCATGAAGTACCAGATGCCGTGGTTTGTTGTCGAGTGTATATATAAAAACCATTCAACCTTAAGCAAGCATGTTGGTATCCCAATCGAAAAACTTGCTCTCTCATGCTTTGACGACCTTTATCCGGGAGTGCACAAGTCTAAAGTGCATGCCACCGGTACCGGTACTCTTCCCACAGGTGACTTCAAACATCTACTACACATGTTCCATTGGAGCCGAACCCCTGCAGGGAAGTTTCTGGTAGAAACAAGATCATTGCAACCTATAAAGAAGATGGACAACTTTTATATAGCTAGTGCAATGGACTTGAAATTATCGGCAATTGTTTTTGAAAAACATGCCGGTATTGATGTGTCTTACTGTGAGAAGAGATTATCTGGAGTGATGCAAATAGCACCCTTACACATTTTCAAATACAGCTCTGTAATCTATGAAGATCTTTTAAATTTTGAAACAATTGTTTTTGAAAAACATGCCGGTATTGATGTGTCTTACTGTGAGAAGAGATTATCTGGAGTGATGCAAATAGCACCCTTACACATTTTCAAATACAGCTTTGTAATCTATGAAGATCTTTTAAATTTTGAAAGATTTTACAAGGACTGTGGTTTCCCCGTCACTTCCTATATTGTATCCATGATGAACTTGTTACTAACAAAAGCAGATGCCAAATTATTGCGAGCGAATGGTATCGTCCGAAGCACGGGGATTGACGAAAAGGATGTTTTGAGCTTTGTACAACGGTTCAAACCTATAATTTCTGATGATGCTTGTATGCCGAATGACCTTAACATTTTGTCACAGAAGGTCAGGCAACATCATGAAAGAACTTATAGTAGATCCTACGCAGAGCTCAAGAGCCGCTACTTCGCAAATCCATGGATAACCATATCCGTCATTGCCGGCATTATTTTGTTTATCCTTACTTTTATTCAAACCATATACAGTGTGCTTAGCTACAAAAAACAATGATTGCGCTCAGCTAAGTATGCACCTATATTTATACATCATCTCTGTATCTTTATTTGATTTTCTTTTATTTTATTATATCATGTGTGCAATTTAAATTTTGTGTGTACCGGTGATTTATTTTTATTCAATTCACTATGTTGTGCTATCATGTACGTTGTACATTGCTTATTTTCAATGTAATTCATGTGTGATTTTTATGTGCTTATGTGGGATCATGTGTGATTTTTATCTTTTCTCTTGTCTTACAGTATTAATTCACCTAACAAACCAAGTATTCAACTATTAATTATTATGTTCTTTTTATTAATTTTGTACTTTTCTTATGAGGGTATATACTCCCCCCTGCCGAGTGTTTTTAAGACCTCTCCTCAATAAAAATAAATAAATAAAAAGAAAAAAAAAACAGAGAAAAACAGAGAAAAACAAAAGAAAGAAAAAGAAAGGAAAAAAAAAAAGAAAAAAAAAAAAAAAGAGGAAGAAAGAGAACCTGGTGACCCAATGCCTTATATTAGTTCTACCAGCTTTTTCAATGGCATTAGACATTTGACAGAGTACACCTGGAAACTGTTAGAAATATATTTTGAAAACACAAAATTTTATATAAATCGATACTTATTTTAATATTAATGCTTTTAACTTTATGAATTATGGAGCTATTTGTGAAGTAACTTCATTAATCTGATTTCTACATAGAAGCTCATTGTTTATTGTCACAGAAGATCAAATCAATAATATATGAAATATGAGCTGGTGATCAATGCAATATTTATAGGCAAATAAATATGAATTGTGCCAAAACCATTCAATGCATTCAATTTACGTTTAAGCTAAACTCATTCATTTTCATTATTATTTAAAACGGTAATGTATATTGAATATGAATTTGAATGCCTTGAATGCATATATTTGCCTATAAATAACATTTGATATTTGAAGAATAATCCCTCCAATTATTCACTACTCTTGTTCTTTCTCATAGCTCCATAATTCATAAATTCAATTTCTATTCACCCACAAACAAATATTTTCTTTATAGAAAACATATTATTCTGCTATCATTGTTGAAAGAAGCTATATCAACCTCTACCACGGTTGTGCCCGCAGGTAGAGGAATACCGGCGTAACTTGGGGCAAGCTTAACCGATTATTCCTGCGCTTAGGACGGGAAGTTGCCTTAGGTCCGCATTTTGCAGCTCCGGATAATAAAATTTTAATTATTTTCTTGATTATATTTTTAATATAATTATTATTTATTTTATTGATCAAAATTCAGATTTAAAAATAGTTGGTTAGTTAATATATTTCCAACAGAAACATCAACAGAGACAGCCAGCATTGTATCAAACCAAAACCCAAAATTGCAATTCTTATGTACAGACAATATGCTAAACCCCAAACTGGAATGGAAATCTACACTGGGCACCCATATAATTATATAATTAATTTATAAATCAATTAAGGCCCAAGAATTCATCTCTAGGCCCAACCCATTTTTGCATGCCATGGATTGATCGGACCGGATCCAGTTCTAAAACTTTCAGCGGGGGTAACTTTGACACTTCACACACACAGAAATAATAAAATGTAAAGGGGAAAATAATTGAAACAGTATGGTCTCAGTTATGTAATCTGGTCCAAATACTCTAAGGTAACATAATATTTTTATTACATCCAGACCGTTTGATCAGAATCCGGAAATCTTTAATATTGTGTCAAAACAGATCGGATGGTCCGATCGGTAAGTTTTACCCCTGTAATATATATAACATGAATTATATTTTCAGAAGAGCTTGAGTTTGTTTGTTTGTCTGTGGATTGATTAATCGGGAAGAGGAAAGGAGTGTTTGTTTGTTAGTCCATATTATAGTAGTTTCTTCCTGTATTGTAAAAAACGGCCATTTAGCTCGACTAATCGGCTGATTAGTCATTGATGATGACCAAACCATTATGAATTGTCCATTTCCGTTTAATTATACGGTCAATTAGTTAGTCAATTTTATTATTCTTTTTTTTTTGCATTTATATGTATTATACATTGCTTTATCTTATCTGAGTTTTTCTTAATGACAATTTTATAAAATTTTATTAATTAACAATGAAACTAAGTTAAACTAATTTTATTTAATAAGTTTGATGAGTTAAATTACTTATTTTTAATAGTTACAAGTATATGCACATAACTTTAATGAAACGTAAAATTATTCACAAAATTCCGATTAATTAACCGCATACTAATTATTCTTAATGATACTCCTTCTGCCCGACTAGTGCATACCGTTATTTACAACACTGGTTTCTCCAATCGGTATGTTTTACCTCTGTAAATTGATCAGTTATCACATCGATCTAAGAAAAAAAATATATTATCAACCCTTAACTTTTTATTAGCCAGGATATATATATGGTTTTGCCATGTATTCAATATTTATTTAATCATGTACGTTCCACATTATTTCAAAAGAGCTTGAGCTTGTCTGTCGATTAATCAGCCGGAAAAGAATAATAAAATACAACTAGTAGATGAAGTACAACCAAAATATGAATTAATATCACCTGCATCCAAAAAAATAGACGAGTGGGTTGTGAAGATAGGAGCTTGACTAAAAGAACCCAAACATCTCTCACGCAACCAGAAAATCAATGGATATCAACACCGAAAAACAACCATCAATATTTGGTAAATGGCAATGTTTGGATGATTTTGGGTCCTCTTTCATACCTGAAACCCATAAAAATATAAATTTGTGTTACTTTAATACTTGAGTTTAGTTCAATGAATATTTGAATATATGCTTATCTATTACAAGTTTCACAATAAAAATATTCCTTTTAAATATGCAATAAATTCAGTTTCATCAATAAAAAGAACAATAGAGAATTTAACCACAGCACATACCAAAAACACTACATTTTTCAATGAAAACAATATTTTGTTATTATTAGTCATTATTCAATATTCAATGGGTATCATTTCATTATTCGGTAATTTGAATAGTGTAATATAAAAATCATATGAGATTTATTCTTCACAAAGAAAAAAAAATACAAATTAAGTTTTAAATTTGAAATTATTTTCAAAAATAAAAGAATTGGTCGTACCAATGTGATATTTCGTGTCAATGTGAGATATCATTTTTGTTTTAATTTTGATACAACGTGCCAATATATTTAATGAATGATTCCCTGCCAATAATATAATTTGGTCAAGAAATTATGCATGTTTGCAATATCATTAACTTCACCATTTGAAATTTAAAACAGAAATGATTTTTATACCGACACAATGAAGTCTCAAAATAGCCACTGATTTAATTTTTATGTCAACTTAGTTTTTCAGAATAACTGCTTTAAGTTTTAGTTAAATAGTAAAATAACAGGATTAACAGTAATTTGATTATTAATTTTTAATTTTTGAGTAACAGTTGTTCAGAACAAAAGACATCTGATTCTGATTTTTAATTTTTAATTTGATTTGCTCGAAGTCACTACCAAATACCACCTTTCATTTGTTTTCCTTCAATTAATAATTTGGCATACAACGACCATACATGATCTCTAGGTCTCCATAGGAAATTTTCAAAATTGCTCATCATGTACAAATTCAATAGTACAATTTTTTGAATTGGAATCCAATATAATGGACTGATTTGAGAATCTTACGATAATTAAGAATAATCCACTTTAAATCACATATTTAAATATAAGAACTATATAAATAAAAAAAAAATTGCTTCTAATCAAATGACTTCAAATGTTATAAATTTAACGCTCTTTCATAGAATGCCAAATAACAATTAAATTATATGAATTTTGATGAGCAGCCAAATAAACATGTTTTATTAATAGAAGCCTTCCACTCTTTCCATCAAGAAATCAAGCACCGCAACATAACTGGCAAACTCACAATACTATTTGTGTTACAGGAAAGATACACCAGCCTAAAGACAAATCCCGGAAAACATATTATAAACAACAGTACAATAATTAAAAAAAAAAAAAAAGCTTCAAAACACAAATTTACAGGAACCGTCATGTTCAGTAACACTTACTGCTTGGCCGAAAGGGGAAGACAATATAAATCACCAAAAATAATAGATGGGATATCTGCTTTGAATTATTTAATATGGATGTGAAGTATATATTTAAAACGGGTGCAAAATTTATCATTCAGGTGGAAACTCATTTCTCCCGCATATTCTCGCTGTATAGAAAGAATTAACTATACATGTTTTTGCAAATAGCATAACAAAAAAAAGTGTATAAATTGATGGCTCGATAAGTTTTATATATGTTGGTTTACTCAGAGTGGGTAGATTTTTTGTGCTTGTGCTTGGTTTTCGGTGAGGCCTTCAAACTGGAAACAAAACTGCTTTCATTTCCAGTTGCAAAATATGTCGAGGAAAGGCTGCCACGAGTTTTAGGAAGTCCAGCTGCATCCTTTGCTGATCTTCTCTCTTTTTCAGTTGTATCTGATTCCAGGTGTAACTCCTCTAACACCTGAAATGGTACCGATCCAGTTAGGACTCAGGACTGTCACACCATCTTAATTTTGCTCTGTTATCTTTTCTTGTGGTGTGTCTGTGTACACACACACATCTAGGAATGTGTGCCACTGTACCAGCTGGGAATTAAGCCAATAAACGTACAGGCTGACAGTTACCATGAACAGGGCTGCAAATTGTAAGTATGTAACTATATATACTCTTCTGTGCATCTCAATCACAGAACCACAGGATTAAATTTAGATGAAGTCGGACGTTTGAAAGTGGTTGACATGAATAAAATAAATGAAAGATGATCGATTGTAAAGTCTAGAAGAATATTACCCTTTGAGCTCGTTCTAGGACACTCAGTGTTTCACTAATATGCTTCTTTTTTAGTGCTATATCGTTAGGTTCTCTCAGCATCTCTTCTAGAAGGTTATCTCTGCGCATTCCCCCAAGAGAAGTGATACCACCATAAATACAAATGGTACAATTTAACAAAAATAATACTGTTTCCAGGATGGATTAGAGAAATTACCTGTACAGCTTCCTTATCAAGACGTTGTGAATCTCTCGCTTTGTATGATTCACCTTTATTCAATATAACCAAATGACTAAAATTAGACTCAATCAGATAATTTTGAAAACTACAATTAAAAAACTACCCAATAAGATACTAAAGCCCACATAAACACAAATTAAACTGAAAAACGAAGTCAGGTTAGTGGCACCAAACAAGCACCACCATCCACCAACCTTAAACACTGAAATAGAATGTATAATAAATATGAGGTCAAACAAGTAAATTACACAAAAAGAAATGCATTGGTCCACTTTGGACACATCTTAATTCACTTTAATTCATCCACAAATGTAACTTTAATAACTAGCAGCAAATCTACAGTTGATGTAAAATCACAATGCCTAATCAGTACAGTACAAAGGAAGTTGAACTGGCAGTAGATATTATGCAAGAAAATCAGAAAAAAAAAATAACACAATTACCAAAAAGTGCATGATGGCCTTCGGAATAGCATCCTGTACACTCTTTCTAACAATGTCATAATATGATTTTAGAAGAAGCTTCATGGTTTCTATTGCCACTGTTTCACTCTCTGCCTGTTTCTCTGAAGGCTTCAAGACTATAGGAGGCTGGGGTCATAAGAACATCACAATCATAGGTTAGTACAATACACAGTCAAGGTCTTCTTTGCAAATTTATAATCACCCCTAATTTACGTTACTCATACTTTATTTCCCTAAAATCCACAAAGTTAACTAAGTAGTTTTAAAACCTAACCAAATTTGTATCTGGATATACCAGAAAAGGTTCCAGTTACTAGGAGTTGGTACCGGATCACGGGCTTTGTTCCTTTTGTCCTCATCCAATTGAAGTTTTATAGACTTTTGAGGACCCAACCAATAATTTCAGATCATAAATAGTGAAATATCTCGAAAAAAACTCAGGAAGCAAAATTGGTGGTGCTGGCAACATAAGTTGCAACTCTGGACAGGCCAATAAGAAGATTTCTCCAAAAATGTTAAGTTTTTTAAACTTCAGATGTTAACAGCATGTTTCGAAAAATATATAACAATAAGCATGAAATCATGCATCAAAATTTTGCTTGTAATATCTCATATTCACCTCTATTAGCTGGAAAAATGGGTACGGACTGTCCAAACCATCAACTGACAAATAGGTCTTTAGCAATGAACTCCCTTTTTCTGATAAGTGCCCACTAGCAGCACCTGTTTTTCAATAAATTCTTGTGAATTTCAATTTCTTACATTTGCACATCAACGGATAACCTACCCTATTTCATTCATATTGTCCGATACCGGTTTAATCCGCATGGAGCAGCCAGTTAGGTGGCAAGTGCTAATCAGATTATTATTTGATCAAATAAAGTATTTTAATTTCTTTTCCCAAGGCTAGCTAGATATTCAACCATGCGGCCAAAGGTAATTCAAGGCTCAACTTTAGTAGACTAATGGCAATCAAGTCATTTGCGAGGATGATTTTAGCTGAATTGAGGTTCAAGTGCACCGTTGAAGCTTAAACTAAAGAATAGTACTGGTTAAGTCAATTTTGGATCAATTATACAACTGGGAAGTTATGCCATAAAAGTTGGTATAGGTCATCCACTAACT
Organism: Carex arenaria; assembly: GCA_964058825.1. NCBI lineage: Eukaryota > Viridiplantae > Streptophyta > Magnoliopsida > Poales > Cyperaceae > Carex > Carex arenaria. Next base: position 188,147 of record CAXKVW010000736.1, read on the forward strand.
AGGTCATGCATAGGTGCGATGACAACAAGATCAATTGAAATATAAAAAGGCTGAAAGAAATAGTAATCATACCATGAGCTGCAGTCCTGTCAGATTCTCCTTGTAGTTTAATTCCCTATAGCAAACATTAGAAGTTTTCTTAGCACACCTAATTTGCACTTACAAATGTAGTCATCGCAAATAAAAGTGCAATAGCAACCACCACATTTAATTTTTTTATTGTTTGGTTGTACCAATTTTTAAAATGATGCTGCAAAAACATAAGCAGGTGGGATAGTGGTATATTTCAAGACAAATTTGAGAACCTGATCAGCTCCTTTTGGGAAAATAGCACGTGGTTTTAGACCCTTTACTGTTTCAGGAAGCTTCTCAGAGTTCACAGCATCCTTCAAGTTGAGAAAACAAATTTACAAGATTAACCAAATAAGAGGCTATCAATATGATGGAGAAATTCAAACTACAAATTCCAGCACAAGTAACATAGATTTTAGGAACTTCCCAAATAATCAAGTGTAGAGTACCAGATGATGAGAAGTAGAGAGAAACTTAATGCCGACTAGATACAGTATAGTGTTGGTTATGGTTGACAGCAGTACTTTACTAGAAACACCTAAAATCTTTTACTAACCAAGGAAACATAACTTATTTGTTTCTTCACTGTGTTTATTTAAATTATCCAATTTACATATCAGATAATGTCCTCTTTTATGCTGTTTTTCACCAACTTCCATATTGAAATTTGCTACCTTGAACCATAGTCTGTTCTGGTATACAGGCTGGTAATTCAGGTACTGTTTGGCTTTGATTATTGCTCATTGCTTCAATAGTAACCCTTTTGCTAATTTCTGACTTGATTTTAGACATGAAAAAGATGGTTCAAATTCAAATTTAAACAAAAAATGGACCTTGGAGACGGGCATTGGTGTAGAGACACTGGGTCCAGTAGAGCACTGCTTTGCGAGTTCAGTGGCCTTCTTGCCACCCACGAAACATGGATGTGAGGTATTGATATAGTCGATCTGCATCAGAAAATGATAATTGTACCTTTGAAACTGAGAAACCAGTGCTTACTAAATTGGGATGCAGGATTACCACACAAAATTTAGTACCAGTGAACTTAGGTTAGGCCCAGTACAAGCCGATCATGCTTTATTTCTTTGACATCATTTCAATTACTGTTTTTTTTTTGGGCTTCATTTCCCTTGTTTAGAATGTGTGACTAAAATAAGTCTTACAAGCTGAATTCCACAATATAGGGTACCTTGAGGCAATATTTGGCTCTGGAAATAAGGGATCAAACTGTTTTTTCAAAAAGGAATAATCATATTGAATACCAAATAACACATTGAGCCAGATCCACATAAACATATTATCTAAATTGACAGGCCAAATTAAAGAATTTGAACAGACGTCAACTCTCCTCTGAGTTCATTCAGCAAAAGACTGGTAAATAAACACGAATAAATAGAAAAAAAAATTATGATTTATCCCCATGACAACATAGATTAAGTGTGTCCTCCAGCTCCAGGTGTACTGTTTTTGTCAGTTGAGGCACAAACCTTACACAAGTTAAAACATTTCCACATATACACTCAACTAAAATACAACTAACACATTACAATATTCAGACAAAGTAGCAAATCAGATCAGGAACACATCAGCCTTTTTCAGTAATTTTTTTAAAGCATGCTAAATTGTAAGTACCTGCATATCAATTATATGTGTTATCATCTTCTCAGCTGGATTAAGGCGTTCTCTCAAAAAGTTCCCAATTACCTCATCCATACGCCGTCTCAGAGCTGGGTACTTGGTCAATTCTTCTGTTAAGCATCTATTGCTCATCTACACCAACAGCCAGGATCAATAGACCAGATACAACAACAACCAAGCCTTAGTCCCAAACAATAGACCAAATCAATTAGGAACTTATTTATTCTTATTGCACAATAAGGAGTAAACCCTGACCTAAATAAGAAATATTGTGTATCGAGCAAAAGCTAGGGTGTATTGTGCTCAACAAGAGAGGTTGGTGAGTACAACTGCAAAAGTCTATCGGATTGGTTTCAAACAATGAATCCATACCGTTGAAATCCATCTACTTCATGAGTGATACATGTACATGCAAAATTTTGAAAGTTTCAAATTCATTTAGTACAAGGCCAAGTGGTAAAAAAAATGATGAAAAATGAATACATAAAACAACTTAAAAAAAATTCATTTTTTTTACTCTTGACCTTGTAATAAATGAATTCAAAACTTCCAAATTTTTTCATGTACATGCATCACTCATGAAGTAGATGGATTTCCACGATTTGGATTCGTCGTTTGGAGACAATCCGATAGATTTTTGAAGTTGTGCTCACCAACCCCTCTTGGTGAGCACATTACATCCTAGCTTTGCTCTTGTGTATCTATCAGTAATCGAGAAAAGAAATTGATCTCAACCTAGGCCTTCTAGCCACACGTGACCGACGATCATGAGGACTTTCAATGTTCAGGACATTCAACATATGACTTAAGTGAATGTTAACTTACTAACGTACATTCAAACATCTACTAATATTTGGTTCCTACATTAACTGTCAAATATTTTCTAATGCTTGATATTATGAAGGGTGTAAATTTGTATTTGTAGAAAAAAAAAAAGAGCAACTTTTTGTCATGTGTCATGGAAACACTTGCATCAAAAAAATTAATTTTGAAAATTCAAATGACAAAAGGGAACCATCAATCTTATTCTATATCAAAAGCATTGTATATGCATAAAATATTATCCAATTTAGAGTACATTCAGTACAAAATTAACACGTCAAAAAGTTAACAGCTGGTTCAAATTAATTATGTGAGTTGATAATTTCACCAATTCATCTACCAAATGAACATATACTCATCACATAGAATAAGTTCAATGGTTCGGGGTTTGCTTTTAAGACTTTGAAAGTCAAATTACAATGCAATAAAAAGTGTTTTTTCATGGCATGTCACACAAGAAAGTTGTAAGTTGATCCCCTTCTCAGAAAAAGAAAAGAAAAGAAAAGGCTAGAAGATTACAAGACAAGGGTAAATTTACCTTGACCAGCTCTTCATAGATAAATCTTGCACATTGTAGGCTTGGATCAAGCAAATATCTTATCTGCCTTCTGACAAGAATTTCAAATGGTGCCTGCCAAGAGTTTGTTCATCATTTGATATGCTAAAGTTTATCTTGTATTTACTCTAGGTTGGGTTGCCTTTGCTTTATTGGCACACCGGAGGTCAAATTGATCCTGGAACGTGTAGAATTTAGAGAAAAAAAAAAGTGCATGACTAAATGTTGGTGCAAGGCTGCAAGCGAATAAAGTCAGGTTCTCCATCAATCTGTTGATCAAGGTTTAGAGCTGACTTGGCAACAATAGCACCTTATTAGACTGCGATGCGGGTCACAGTACGTACCTCTTACTGAAACTAGCAAGATTCATGAATTAGAAGAACACAAGGTATAGATTAGAATAGTACCTCAGGTAAAAACAAGGCAGTTCTAGGCCCTGCAGCATTTTGTATGGCAATACGAATGTCTTGGTCACTTATGTCACCACATGGATCAACTTCCTATACAAATAAAAAAAAAATAACACTAATACTAATACAAATACTAACAATAACGATAATGATAAATAATAACGAAAAAATATTCCACGTTGAACTCTTTGAACATTATAAATACCGCAGGAGGATATATATAATGGTTTGGCAGGGCAGTATTTATTTTCCTCTCATAATCACAGTTGGTTTCCTCATGATTGACTAAATGCTAAAGGACTGCTGAAAGAAATAATATAACATCGTATACCGGCGGAACTTCCAACGAAGAAAAGTAGAAAATCTTATGGTCTAAACCTCATAAAAAGTGATAACAAAATGCATAACAAAAATAAATTTCAAGGAGATTGGGTGATCGTGCAGACCTCTAATCTCTTGACAAAAATAGACTGGAAAATATAGTGAACTCGTGCTCCTCCAGAAAGCTCATCGGTGGATACTCTATTTCTTCCTTCCACCATAGAACAAAAGGCTGGAACAGAAAAGAACCCTATGTCAGATACAACACTGTAGAACAGCAAGCCATAGCTCGTTACAAGAGCACCAAACAGTACTTGACAATCAATTACTAATATCAGTACCAAATCCAACCTGTCAAACTAGCAAATACCAGAACATATATCATGTATAGAAAAAAAATGAAGAAATTCAGTATATGTTTTACCATTCATTGAATGAATTAAAATTTTCAAGGTTCTAAATTTACAACCCTTGATGCATTATCAAACAATGTTCAGTTACACGAACTTGATAAATAGGCCATCTATGATCTATAGACTTTCTTTTTCTATCTCATGCCTTTTTTATTTGAGAAACATTGGCAAAATTGTCAAATAATCCTTAGAGGATTGCATCTGATGTCTTTAATATTGTGTAGTTTAACCACCTGGATTACCAGTACACAACTGAATGGCAAGGTACGAGCAACACAAAAGGCAACTTATTCTATACTTCATAAATTAATTACCTTTAATAGTATATTAGTACGAGAAGAACAATAGTACAAGTTGGAGAAGAAAGTGAAGGTATCACCTTCAGAATATTGAGCCAGAATGTTTAGTAATTTCACAGCAAGACCATCCTTTGATTCTTCAGTGTCACCAAAGGAAGCATGTTCCTTGGCTACAGCTACTAGTTGCATATTTACTCGGGACTTCAGAGCTGGAAGAATAGCCTTTATATGTTGCACCAAAATCTGGGATATAGTGAGTATATGACTTAAAATACAAATATAAAGGCACTTTTGCAAGTGGCATCAAACCATTCAATGTCTTAACATCTGCAAGTAGTACCCACTATCCCACATATTCACTTGCCAGAAATTCCATTTGAGGGCAAGAGCCCATTCATTAAAAGAATATGACAGATTAGGCATCTGCATCAGTTGAGAATCTCTCTTATCCTTAATTAGAGTTGTTTGCATTTAACTCAAAATTGAAATAAAAACAGGCTAGATTATATTTACAGGTTTGCAATAACCCTTATGAATCCTTTGTGAATCTAAATCTAAACCAAGGGCACTTAATTATTTTCTGCTTCCTGTCTGCTATTTGCAAATAAACCCTAAAATGGTTGGGTGTAATTTGAGAGAGTAATTAATCAACAAGTATATGAGATATTGAGATATTTGTAAACTATATGCTGCATGAAATCAATAGAATATTACAGGAGTTTCACAATCTTATGTAGATGTATGTACTTGTGAGTGGTTATTTTTATGTTGGTGTACAATTCGTAATCAACTCATGTATCATTTGTGTGCCATTACAGATTCAGTAGTTGGACATTAATTTTGGAACCCTATGGGTTTGAAATCCATTTTTGTTGTTCTTTTTGGCTGGCCTTTTGTGTCTAGACACAGTTTAAAAGGACAAAATTGTCACATACCTGGTTCAACTTATTTGCCAACTGGGGCATTCCACAGCAATGAGACAGCCCATTATATGCCTGTTAGTAGTATTAAACAATAGCTTGATTATCCTTTTTTGTGCCAAAAAAATATCAACATCACAGCTTACAACTCACAACCAGCAGTTAACTTCAAATTAATTGGCTTCATTCTCACCCAACAGTGGGCCATATATTTTATTATACGTGTGTAGGTGGGTGCGCTTGCAGTTTGGGACTCAAAAGGTCAATGTAATGGCTGAACGGGAGTTAGCCAAGTACATGTATCCACAAGTTGATTCATACAACAGCCAATGCAAACAATCTGTACCTGAATAGTAGAGAAGAATGACTGTTCAAAGGCTAGTGCATCTTTAACACTCCGATTAAACTTCAGATCCTGCCAAATGTCACATAATAGAATAAACAATTAACAATTTTAAGCACAGTCACAGTTGAAATTAATTAAGTGAGAAATTATGTCACTAACATGGATTACATTATTGTAATTAAGAACAACTCGGGTCAGGTATGGGACCAACAATAAACACCATGTGCCATTGACTGTATGGCACCAAAACAGTTTTCACCAAGTATCTTCTTCCTTTGTTTCATCCCACAGTTCTTTCTTTTCTTTCCTTGACTTGTTTAATACTACTTGTCCAAATGACAATATTTGAGGATAACTAAAGTTTAATTGTGAGAGAGGACTGAATGAAGCTCAATTGAACTAAATTGAGCCTTCATTGAACAACAGATGGCTTAATTACACTGAATGGCTATGGTTAATCTGGCATAGTAAAGGTCACGTTCACCAGCTTGAGATGAGAACAAACCTCCTGGCTTCGATTGACCACGCCAAAATAGCCGAGTTTAAGTGGTACTACTTTTCCAAGCAAGAAATTCCGGGCATCAGTACCTCTATCCATTATATCTAACTAGATTTTTTGAGAGAAGCACATCAAAATAGAACTCGGTTATATATGACAACTTTAAAACAGGTAAGTTTTCACATGCCCCGTATAAAATATCAAAATATTCAATTTGTAACTCTTGGAGAGCAAGAAATTGATTCCTTGCACTCTAAAAACATAATAAGTTTTTGACTATGTCCTTCCACACTGACATTCTTCAAACTAATACAAAGTATCACCACATTCTCCACGAACAATAGAGAATGTTTCAAACATTTTACTTTTTCGGTTTTGACAACTGTTCCGTTGATTGCCATGGTTGTCATATAAAAATGATAGTCAACATATCCCTTCCTTACTTGACAACTTCAGCTTTTAGAGGGAGATAAATGAAACTACAATTAAAATTAATAAAAAAAAATTCATGTGCAATAGCAATACCTTTGTGATGACACCGATGGTCCTGAATCCTGTCACAAAAAACCAGATATAGCAATGATATGTTAACCCTCTTTTCTCCCTTCCGACAAAGTTAGATTTAATGGAACATTACAAAGAAAAGGAAACATTGCAAACTTTCACACAGTATATTGCACCTCCCTTCCTTGGATACCATATAGTGTTGTTGCATTGTAAACTAAGCCATGATCCAATTGAGCTATCAATAACTGTGTACTCAGAAGTTCTTGCAAAACAACAAAGACCGAGATAAACGAAATCCGTGGGATTTATCCCACTTTTATTAAACAAAAAACAAAAACCGGGATAATTGATGCTACTGTCATCTATGAGTGGTGTCAAAAGGAAATGCAATATGTATTTGATCAATCTGTATATATCTGATCTTTATTGTCTTTTCAGTGCTCGATCAGGGTCCTGGGCCTCCTGGCTTCTAAACACCAAAAAAAAAAAAATTTGCTCTACAGAATTTAATTTGATGTAAACCATTTGAATGTGGTAGCAATACCAACTAATACACGAGGAAAGACAAAAACAAACCTTCAGGGTCCACAAGTCGTGCCAACTGCAGTGCATCAGAATTCGTCAAATCTTCATTTGCAGGAGATATAGCTAGGATAATACATCTCGGTTGTTTGATATAAGAAAATATCAGGTCCCTTGTTTTAAATTGGATGTCACCCGGCTGATCTCCAACTGGTACCATACTCACACCTGGTAAGTCAACTAGTGTGATATCTGGTACATCTGGAGAGAAGATTTTCAAATGGATCTCTTTTTCAGAGATGTAGTTGTAGCCTCCCATATCTCTATCTGTTTCAAGCTACAAAGATATGAAAAAAAAACATTAGATATTCTACCGTCACTTAGCACTGAGCACCCAAGAAATCTTTTTAATAGAACCCACAAAGGGTCATGCACCCATTGTTGTGTACAGTACCAGAAGCATGCATCATTCAGTAATTTAACAGAACGGGTCCATGCATATAACGAATGCTGCAACTGAAAATAGCTTTTGGAGGTCAGCAGATCAGCAACTCTGGCTAAAACAACTAAACATGAAGGTCAGAATCACCATCCAACCTCTTGAGTGGTGATGGAATGCCACTGCTGATGTCCTCAGCATATACCAAAAAAAAAAAAACTATTTATGAACCATATTAAAAGATCTCTGAGACAAATTAAAAGATGGCCTGACCATTCACAATCAACGTAGGAGATAAATTTGCAGGAATGGCATGTACTTTATTGACTGGATACAGTTAAAAAAAAACATATCATCAATCCGGGCAATCACTTTATTTGTTCTTTGAAGAGTTATGTACTTCAAAGGCATAGATTTGCACACTTGGGACTACTTGAAATGAAGTATACTGAGGGACCAAAACAAGACAAAGAAGGAGCAAGGATAATGTCAATCTCACCTGAATCTCCTTCTTGATCTCTTCAAAATCGTAAAATTTCTTCCCAGAAACGTGATCAAACTCGCCCCACTCTTCCTCCCCGATTTTGCGCACGAGTTGGATCACAACCGGGCGGCGTGTCTTGACGCCACGTGGCAGGAAGTCCCTCCCGACCAGCGATTCGACCACGCTAGATTTCCCACTTCCCTGAGAGCCGATCGCTACCACCTGGGGTAGATCTATGCTGAAGTTCTCTTCTCCTAGTTGGGATAGGATTTGTTGGAGTTTGGTTAGGGCTGGAATAACGGAGTGCCCGAGAGAAGGTACGGGAATAGGAGCTGGGGCTGGAGGCGCTGATGGAGATGACATTTTGGTGTGAATGCGATTTGAAAGAGAAACCCTAGAAGGGTTTTGGTTTTGGAATGAAGCGAGGGAGGGAGAAGAAGAAGACGAGTGTTGTGTTGCTCTATTTCTATTTCTTTTTCAAAAATGAAGTGAGAGACGGTCGGATTGACTGTGGTTTGAATTCATTATGGACAGCATGAAATGAAAGCAATGCTAATGAAGTAATGATGGTTTCTATAGCAGTACATGTTTCCGTTGAAATTGCTAAATTGGATATTTGGATGCATGCTTTCTTTACCGTTAGAATTTAGATCAAAGCAACCTCGGGTTTAGTGTTATTTAGGTAGTGTATGAGAATAACAATAAGGGTCCTATTTCGAATAATGTTGACAATTATTAATTTTGTTACTTAAAGCTTATTTGGATTGTGTTATTAAAATTATGTTGGAAATAATGAATGAATGCAGTGTTAAAATTATAGTGTTAATCATGTGTTGTTACAATAAAAAAAATTGAATCAACAAATATGACTTTTCACTATCTTTGAATCAATGTTTCGATTTTGGATTCTGACTCCACTGGTCTTCAAATAAAATAGCAAGATTCTGTTATTCTAATTTCAACCGTTCATCTATGTTGTGATTCATGCATGAAAAAAAATTCAATAGTTGAGGTCCTGCTCTTCTAGCTCTTCTATTTGGACTGTTATTCTATTTGGAGACCAGCAGAGACGGATTATTCAATTTCATCTAATTTAAGATGAAAACAGATATAATACTGAGTGGATAGTGATAAAATCAATTCGTTAGATCAAATTGGATATTTATAAAATATATATATATATATATATCAAAATTCACAATATATTTACTTAATTATAATTATAGCGATAAATAATTTATATTTAAGCCTTAATCAACGTTCAACTGAAATATTGATGTGGATCTTGCAATTTCATTTTACTTCCGTTATCTGTTGTCACTCAGCACTCTTTAATCGGGAAACAAATCTGCTGTTTCCCGTTAATCGCTAGCGCCGCTCTTCTTGGAAATAAATCTGCTGCGATTCCAATCTTAACCGTTCATATGATTCGAGATTCGTGTACAAAAATTAACATCTATCAAGATTCGTGTATTCTAATAAATGAACGGTTGAAATTGGAATCACAGGGATCCTGCGATCCTTTGGAATCGCAGCAGATTTATTTCAGCTCTTCTCAATCATTCCAGAGACAACTCGCCCTGTCACTCACCCAGCGAACCAACTCGACAAACGCTAACGTCTAATTACAATTCCCGATGCCACCCCTCGGCGCTGCCTCCAACCTCCTCCTCCTCCGCCTCCATCCACCTCTCACCTTAGCCCTCCGCCGCCTCTCCATTTCCCCCCTTTCTAACCGCGACTTCGCCGACCGCCTGACCTCCTACCCAGATAAAGATAAGAATCTTTTGCGCGCCAAGACTTCGCTCCTCAAAGATTCTTCCCATCACATCCGCTCTTCCCCGCTAACGGGACCCGCTCTCTCCAGTGACCATCAGACCTCTCTCCTCCCTAATCAGGCCATTGGTTTTGTTGCTTCGTCTCAAGCGAACTTCATGCATGTTATTGTTCAGAAACCTGGCCCTGACCCGCAAAACTCCAACTCAAATGGTAGCAACCTGTTGGAGGATCCAAGAATCGGAACTGATTTGCTGTGCGTGGTGCGTGACTTGCTGAAGAAGATCAAGAGAAGGGTTTTGGTTGGGGATAAGGTAAATGATGATGTGAGAGCGATTGCATTGTTCCATAAATGTGAAATCATTGGTTCTTTATTTGGTGTGCTTTTTTACTATTTATGGTATACCAACTGAAAATGGTATGGTAAGACATTTCACAATTACTAAGTTAGCTCCCAATTCAAATATAAACCTCTTTCACTATATTAACCTACAAACCCAAGGTTTACTGGTTGGTGTCAGTTGATGTCAGGTAGTGTTATGCATAATCACATGCCCTTTTTAAAAAAAATTATATATTTTTGACCTTTTGTGCTGAATTGTGCAAGATAATTCTTGACCGGATGCAACTGTAATTGAGCTCAATGGTATAATATAATTAAATTGAGGGGGGAATGCATTGGAATTGATGTTAAATTGTGACTAATTTTAGTTTAATCCATGCTAGGTAATAGTGGGGTCTATCGATTGGACAGATAGAAGGGGGATGATAGAGGATGTTTTTGAAAGGGTAACTGAAGTGATTGAGCCCCCAGTGGCCAATGTGGATCACCTTTTGGTTTTTTTCGCACTTGATCAGCCCAAATTGGAGCCCTTTAATCTCACTAGATTCTTGGTTGAGGCTGAGTCCACTGGCATCCCACTCAATCTCGTTCTGAACAAGACAGAGCTGATACCTGAAGAGGTTTGAATTCTGTTTTTTAATTTTATGTGCCGCCACAATTTTTAATCTACAGTTCTACACATTTGCGAAATGTAGCACCCAATGAATTTTAATAATTGGCCAAAAGGTTCAATGATTTGAAATATACTCAGTCTCCCTGAACTAGTGAATTGAAGTATCTGATGACATGCACTTATTTACTATTGTTATTTTTGGTTGTCATGTTTACAGACATTGTTTGATTGGAAAAAGAGGCTCCAGAGCTGGGGGTATCAACCCTTATTTTGTAGTGTGGATAAGAAAGTGGGACTGTCAGCTATCGAAGAGAAATTGAAAGGAAAAACAACTGTCCTTATGGGGCCAAGTGGTGTTGGCAAATCAAGCCTCATAAATGCGGTGAGAGGCGGCCAGAACGACGCTGGTGAGGATATTATGAACAAACTCCTCGAACAAGTATTTCATCCCTGGCTCATTTTACTTACACAAAGCCGATTATCATTTCCTTTAAAAGTTTCTTTAGTCAGTACATCTGTGTCTAAGTCTCGACTAAGCAACTAAAGATCAAGCATGCGCTGAAGAAATAACAGGAAACCAGGGTCGGTTCGTTAGTATTAACTGCCTACAGTTACTGTCAGACCAGACAGCTACAATCCTGTTATCTGTTTTTTTTTTTTTTACCAAGATGTGCAACCAACTTGTTACTGTGGGTTATTGTGAGTCAATATTGCTAATTTTTTGTAGGAATCCATCTCTTTTATTTTTTTATTTTTGAAAGCTTGTCAGAGGCTGACAAGTGAATTGTATTTATAGTAGATCCATCTCTTTTATTTGTTTGAAACTTTTAACAGAATAGCAAGTGGTTTGGGGAGCAAAGAGTAGGTACAGTATCTACAAAAAGTGGCAAGGGGAAGCACACAACTCGGCATGTCTCTCTCCTCCCCTTAGCAGGCGGCGGATTTCTTGCCGATACACCCGGCTTTAACCAGCCAAGCCTTATCAAAGTCACCAAGCGCAATTTGGCACATACTTTTCCTGAGGTTCCATATGCTTTATTTTATCACGTTTATTTGCTTCTCAAATGACCCATTTCTGTTATCTATTTAGAGAAAGTACAAAGAAACTAAATTAGGCTTTGTAATCAAGCCAATTTATTGATGTTAAATCAGACCCAACTCTTTTCAAACTCTAACCTTGGCATATTTACTAGAGTGAAGCCTGGGAAGATACAGAGCCATGAAATTATTTTTTAAAAACAACTTGAAATGGTGGGCCAAACCTGCCCATAGAACTGTTGAGAAACCCTACATGTTGTTGTAGGCTGGTAATTACTTGATTTTCAGTGGGATCTTGGTGATTGCTATTTCCTCTACAACATTCCTGGTATTGGTTCAGCAACCAGCTTTTGATTTTTATTTATATTATTAGCTTGTTTTGTGTATTGGCGAAACTAAATTGGTCCTAATTGAACCGTAATTTTTTTAACCAGTAATTATCAGATGTACAGTCCAATGATTCTGGTAGGAAAATAATTTATTACTTGATACACGCACCTTGGACTTGTGGCTTATCCTTTTTAACCTACATATGATTTGATGAGCTTGTTTTCAGATAAGACGGATGATGCAAGAGAGTGAGCCCAGTAGATGTTCATTCAATGACTGTTTGCACATTGGCGAACCGGGTTGTGTTGTAAAGGGTGATTGGGAGAGGTATCCTTATTATCTCCAGTTACTTGATGAGATCAAAATCCGAGAGGAGTTCCAGTTGCGCACATTTGGAACCAAGAGAGAGGGTGAATTCAGGTGTATTTTCACTATTTTATTTTATCCCTCTTTTTTCTATTTTAGTTTCCTATCAAGTAGGAGTATGTTCAAACTGAGTTACATGAGTGGAGGCTAAGCTGAGCCATAATAAAGGCATGTTTAAGGTTTTAATATATGGCGAATTTTGTTGGGTAGACTAATGGGTCGAATTTGAAAGGTACCCTCACTATCTAGGGGGTACTTGATCAGGGTCTTAGGCATAATTGTGGGTTAGTTGGGGTTAAGTTTGTAAATAGCTGCTAAGTAGGAGTGTGTTGATGAACATTAGAGTTTGTTTTTGTAGGTTTCTGATGTAAGTGGGCATATGAACTTTGAATTTCAGGTGGTTGTATCTCAAAACCCACTTATATTAAAAACATTGTGGATTAGAAAAAGAACTTTAGGATTTTAAAGGCTACCCTTTGGACCTAGCAAAATATTTTACTTTGATCATGGATTAACATTTGGACCTCATCCTGCTTTCTGTTTTTCAGGTACAAGACGAGAAGCGGGGGGATCAAGCAAGCAGAGCCAAAACTGGATAGAAAAAAACACAGAAGGATTTCTAGGAAGCGGATCAATCAATCTATTGTAGATGACATTGAAGATGATATCTTTGATCCTTAGGTATGTTTGTTGAGAAATGTTGACTCACTTTGATCTAATTGAAGTCTCAAATATGAACAAGTTGCTATACTTATTATATAGTTTGAACCTGCTACTTTGTATATATTTCAAAGAGAAAAAAGGGATTTTATGTTAAACTTTGCTGATAGTTTCTTGAAGAAGTTGCTATACTTTTTATATAGTTTGAACCTGCTACTCACTCTGTAATTTTTTTTTTTTTTTGAAGAAGCTGTGTATTCGTTATTATGTGGCTTTTCTAATTAATTTAAATTTATAAATTCACATCAAATTAATTTGGTATATTGGTTATTTTTATTAAAAAAAATTTATGGTTATGAAAAAAAAAACTCGGGTATAATTGCTCTCAAGAATATATACTTTCACCTTTTAGAAAAGGAGGGGGGTTATGATTCCTTCACAGCGACTTATTGATAACACTTTCTCAAATTATGTTAACAAATTATTAACATGCTGTTTTCCATAAATATTAATTGTGTCAAATCAATAATTTTTCTTTATGTATATCTCAATGTATGAGTTTGAATATAGATCATCCGATTTAATTCCCGACAAATTAGGTCTGTAATACATGGTCTCTTTAAGATTTGTGTCACGAACTGTACTGCATTCAAACACCAACATTGATATAAATTTGGAAGCCAGAACACAGAGCACAGGGCAAGGGCTCCACCTCCTCCCTAGTCCCTACCAAGAGCACTTGTGCAATCCTGGCTGTAAGATAAGATTTTCTTTTCTTTTATGTCATATATAAAGAAAGGAAACAAACAACAATTAATGTAATCAAAGCAATTACAGACTTTCTCTATCCTAAAACTTATCAAATGTTCCGTATTATAGAAATTATATATTTTAAAATACTGGTGTACTGATTATGATACGAAATTTTTATTAATCGACATTAAATAAAAAAAATATCGAAAAAGATGAGAGATTTCAGAAAATTTCGAAATCTAAGTAGAACGGGTTAAATTATCCCGTCCCTACAGATGGGACAATTTATCCCGTCCCATTTAACCAAAATTCAAACTTAACATTAACTAAACAAGCAATTAAAAAAAAAAAAAAAAAAAAAAAAAAAAAAAAAAAACTAGAAACAGTACAGATCTTTCCGTTCCTGGAACAAAAAAAAAATTTCGGTGAACAAACCTGTGTTTTGAATCTCCATCTCACGTATATTGGCTAAATTCAATCTGCATGGAGTCCAAGTTAGACCCACTACTGGTCTTATAGCTTTTGCTTTAAAAAAAGGAAAAATGTATTTTATACTAATTCCTTTCAACAAACTTTTTTTTAGTTGAATGGTCAAAAGGCCTTTTTAGTAGTTGGACGGGAAGATCTGTACCGGTCCTTTTCATTTTTTTTTAATGCTTATTTAGTTAATGTTAAGTTTGAAATTGAATCTTGATTAAGAGAGACGGGATAAATTGTCCCGTCCGTAGGGACGGAATAATTTAACTCATTCTACTTAGATTTCGAAAATATTCAGAATCTATTCTCTTTTTCGATATTTTTTTTTATTTAATTTCAATTAATAAAAATTTCGGGATTATGATTGCATTTTTTTATTTTATATTATTTTAACAAATTTTCTATACTCTTGAGAAATTAGTTATTGGTCAAGTGACAAATATAATGTCCTCTGTGTAGGAAGTTCATACGCAGGTTCAAAACTCGAATGAATCACATAGAACTATTAAAAGAATTTATTATAGAATGAGCAAATAGAGTTATAGTCAACTTTCAACAGCAATTAATGTTTCCTGTTCAAAGAGAGTTATTGACTTAAGTCAACTTAACAACCATTGATTCTGACACATAATTGCTCTATCAAAAGAGCAAATAAGCCTCCTGTTTTCGGTCCCAAAAGCCACAAACATGGCCTCTCATTCTATTTCATCTCCACAAAGCTCCTTGCGCCTGTTTCTCCTCTTCTTTGCAACAATCTTTCAGCTTGCTACTTCGGCCAACATTTTTTTCAAGTGCTCCGACTCAAATTTCACGAGGAACAGTACCTACCAATCTAACCGAAACCAACTGCTCTCTAACCTTTCTTTGGCTGGATGGCGCACCGGCTTCTCCTTTCAAACCCTCGGAGAAGCCTCTGACCAAGTTTTCGGCCGTGCACTATGCAACGTCGCCATTAATTCTTCTGACTGCCAAACATGCCTCCTAAATGCAGTAGAAGCAATAAAAACCAATTGCTCACATAGCATAAGAGGTGGTTTATGGTATGATAACTGCTTCCTCCGCTACTCTGATACCAATTCCATCAACTCTGACGAAAAGTCATGGTCAATAATACTCAACACCGTAGCTAACATCTCAAATCCCAACCAATTTGAAGATGTGTACAGCAATCTGATGGGTAGCCTTGCAGATAGAGCAGCTAATTCCACAAATTTGTACAAGGTTGATACAGCAAAATATACTGGAAGTATCACATTGTATGGACTGGTACAATGTATTCGAGACATTTCGCCAGACGATTGCTATACATGCCTACAGCAATATATCAGCCAGTTCCAAGCCACTGCATGGGGGAAGCAAGGTGGAGTCATGTTAGGATTCCAATGTTACATTCGTAATGATATCTATCCATATTTTAATCTTTCTCTCATCGATGCAACACCCCCGGCCTTGCCTCCTCAGCTCTCTCCCCTGCCAAAGAAAAATACAGGTATGCACAATTATAATTAATGAATTAGTTTAAATTTCTTCTCCTGTGCGCCAATAACCGCCATAGGAACTTAACCGAAAGTATATATCACTGCAAGAATGGGGATACCATTCGCAAGGGATTCTGTCGGTACACCCTAGCAATACTACTGTCGCTAATAAAAAAAAATACCTTTTTGTCGGTATACTCGCTCATTAGTCAATTAGTTAGTCAACAGCATTTTCTCAGCATTTTCTATACCGCGTTTAGTTATGCAACCTGTCGTTTGAATGAGCAAGGAAAAAAGTGTAATTAATTCCAAGCAAGACTATTAGTAGTCAACAATTAATGTCCCCATCATTCCATTAAAATTATTATGGAAAATCAAGACGCATGAAACAAATACTAAATTCAGGGAGTTGACTGGAAGCCTTACTTTCAGTTTCAGGTAAGGCCTAATAAGAGCAAATTAACTAACAACAAATAATAAGCTGGAATAATCTTTCAAATTATACAATAGCTCACAGCAATCTGTTTTTAATAACCATGGTAGCTGATTAGTTAATTCAAAAAAATAATGGGTAGAATTATCATTATCATCAGCTATATCAATTACCCAGATAGGATCACTAGTGTTTAGAAATAAATATATTTAGCACTTTAAAGATTGACTTCTTTAACAGTCCTGGGCATGAGCTAACTCACGAATTTAGATAGCTGGATCGAGAAAAAGGATCCTCCTTTTAAAGAGAAAGAGAGAGAAAAGAGAGGAGAGGGTCCTCCTTTTCTCGAAGAAAATGAGCAGATTTGGTTCTGCTGGATTTCACCCACAAGTTTTCTACAGCAAGTAAATATAATTATGTTGTGCCCGCCTTCAATGTTGTTATAGCTCGTGCTCAGTGCTCCATAAAAAAATTTACCGCACTTGAGATTAGGATCACGAACTCACTTGAGATTCTGTAATTAATTTTTTTATCTATGAAAATCGTAAGATGGCAAGTTGCCACCTTACCCTCAAAAAAAAAATTTACCGCATGGGTCCTGCAATTTTTGTTTATACTATATTGCAAAAAATAATAAACTAAAAAATTACTTTTTTTTAAGATTTATAAATCTGCCACGTTCACAATTTTAATGGACAGATACAGAAGAGTGAGTCCGCCCTTCAAAATGGCAGACATTAAAATGTATCCCCCATCTTAATTGGCGGACACGTGATAGACAAGAAACCCACCATTTTTCAAAGCTAATGTGTGTGCAGTCCTCGTAAATGGAACACAGTTCTTCTCATTGCCATGTAGCCAATTATTCATCAGATGGTCAAAACCTTCCTTTATTGAAAGAAATTCCTGACACTTACATTCTAGGAATTTGCTCCCTCTTGCACTATTAGGGAAAGAAAGCTTATATTCACACCTTCTTTTACATCGTATTTAGACTTCTGGGGTTAGGTGAGCAATGGACCCATAGATGGTATTTTCAAGTGTAAAACAAAAGGTTTAAAAAAATAAAAAACATTGTCCGCTAATTGAATTGGCGGACACCGTATATGTGTCCGCTAGTTCAATCGGTGAACATCTGTTATTTTATCCGCCAATTAAATTAGCAGACGTGGCAAATTTATAAATCTCTAGAAAAAATGATTTTTTAGTTTATTATTTTTTTCAACAAGGTATAAATAATAACGGACAATCTTTTTTATTAAATTGGCGGACGTGGCAAATTTATAAATCTCCAGAAAAAGTGATTATTTGGTTTATTATTTTTTTCAATATGGTATAAATAACAACGGAAGATGCAATGCAACTTTTTTTTCTTTTTCTTTTTGTTTATAACATCGATCCTTACTTTTAACACTTATATTTGTAATTTATTCGGAATTCATGTGTTTACTCTAATCTTAGAATACTGAATACGTCCGTTCAAAATGAACCATAAATATATGCATTCACAATTTTATTTGAACACATGATTCAAGTTGATCTTATGAACCCTTACGTTCCTAATTCTGTCTATTGTCCCCCATGCAGGCAAGAAGAAAACTTCAACTGTTACAATTCTGACAATCACTATACCACTGGTCCTTGCTTTTTTTTGTAATTGCTGGTCTTTGTGCCTACTTCTTAAAGAAGAGAAAATCAGGGCTGACAAAACCATTGCTGAGTAAGAAAGATCAAATTTAATTTTGATCGACTTTTTTCTCAAGTAATTAAGCTCGACACATGCTGATTGATTTTGGTGTCAATGTACAGATGGGAGTAATTCTGAGGAGATCAAAAGTGTGGAGTCACTGCTTCTTGATCTCTCTGTATTAAGAGTTGCGACAATTAATTTTGCAGAGGAAAACAAACTTGGTGAAGGTGGATTTGGAGTTGTATATAAGGTAGGAATATATATATATATATATATATATATACTCAAATTAACTTCATTACTAATTATCTAGACATTTATTGTATCTAATTAATTTTTTTTATTCTTCAATTAGGGTGTACTACCTGATGGCCGAGAAATAGCAGTAAAGAGGCTCTCTCAAAGCTCTGGCCAGGGACTAGGCAAATTAAAAAATGAGCTACTTTTGGTTGCAAAGCTTCAACACAAAAATCTTGTCAGACTTCTTGGTGTTTGCTTGGAGGACCAAGAGAAATTGCTTGTTTATGAATATGTACCTAACAAAAGCCTTGATCAAATCCTTTTTGGTAAAATATTTCTTTTTGTTGACTCCTAATTCTAGAGTAACAGCCATAACATTAACAATCTCATGTTCTTTCTGGTGAATTTCAGTTTTTTTTTCTTAGGTTTAATTGACCCAAACCAATTAGTATGGTATTAGCATTCAAAAAAATAGTTAAAATTTTCATCATTTTTTGACCGTTTGACTTTATACCAAAGGAACTAATTTTTTTATAAATTTAACATGTAAACGCATTAATAACGAAGTACATTGGTTTTAAGTTTTAACGGTTTAGATTTGTCGTTTGAAGTTTATACGATAGTTTAACGAAGACCTTATGCTATCCATGGAACCTAAGCCATACTTTATACTTGATACTCTATAAATTGTAGATAGCTATTATGTATAGTAGTTCAAATATTGGAAAACGTACATTTCTAGTCCTAAATAAGGTTCTCATTATCTACTTTTGTAGTTCCTGAGAAGCGGCACCTACTAGACTGGGGAAAAAGGTACAGGATCGTTTGTGCAATTGCAAGAGGGATGTTATATCTACACGAGGATTCTCAACTAAGAATTATTCACCGAGATCTAAAGGCAAGTAATATCTTGCTCGATGCAGAGATGAACCCAAAGATATCCGACTTTGGTCTGGCTAGACTCTTTGGACGAGACCAAACTCAAGAGATCACAAGTCGAGTTGTTGGAACATTGTAAGTACTCAATTATATTACAAGTACTGTACAGTTATATATTGCAATAACCATAATAAAACTGACGATGATATACATACTGTTTGTAGTGGATATATGGCTCCGGAGTATGCAATGCGGGGACACTTCTCAATCAAGTCAGACGTGTTCAGTTATGGTGTTTTAGTTTTAGAGATTATAACTGGAAAGAAAAACAGTACCTTTGAGAATGATGAGACTGAAGATCTCTTGAGCTTTGTAAGTAGCAGCACTGCTCCTCTGTATCTATTATTCTATAATCAGCAAATGAACTGTATACTAACAAAATTAACTGAAATTACCATAACATAGGTATGGCAGCACTGGACCAATGGTACCATTACAGAAGTAGCAGATCTGTCTTTAGGTCAGCACTATCCGGGGAGTGAATTGTTGAGATGCACACAGATAGGACTGTTGTGTGTCCAGGAAAACCCAGCAGACAGACCAACTATGTCAAACGTGGCCGTGATGCTTAGTAGTGAAACAATGTCTCTCGAGACTCCGTCTAGGCCTGCATTTTGCATTGCCAAGAGCAGTATACGTGGAGGCAACATCGACTCCTCAAGCAAGTCTGTCCTAATGACACCAAATGAGGTTTCAATTACTGATATTGAACCCAGGTAGATTGAAAATCAAGGTTAGAAATGCTAGCTCTCCTCTGGTGGATAAATTGGATTTGAAGACAGTAAAAGTCAACAAAGTCTACTCAATGAGCAGCAGAGATTTAGTATGTTAATTGTTGAAAATAAGAAGCTAGAAATAGCTAATTGATCTCAGCCGTTCATCATTGATCAATTAAATAAAAGTTAGATTAGAATAGAATAGACTGTACAGTACCAACGGATTTATAGCTACAGTAGAATAGAAAATAGCCGTTAGGAATTTTGTTATAAATAGAACATAGGGACCTTGTAAAGTTTTTTACTGTTCAATAATAACAATTCTCCTCAGATCAATTGTCTCATAAAAAACATCATGGTATCAGAGCAAAAATCCTGAAAAATCCGATAAACCCAATAAATCCGATAATATTCCAAGCCTCAATATCTACCAGTAAATCTAGTTTCTGGTATCTGAAAATTCAATAAACCCAAGACAGATAATCCTCACCCTTGGTAAGCAAATCCGAGAATGGATCCGTGGGGGCAACAAGAAGCCGCCAACCCATCGAAACTATCTCATACCTTACTCAATGGCGCAAATTACCTGTCGTGGGCTCGATCAATAACATTTGCTCTTAGCGGTCGAGACAAAATTGATTACATCACCGGAGATAAAACGAAACCCAAACCAGCAGACCCATTGAAAGAAACAGATGCCGAAAAATTAGCCATTCGAAAATGGCAAAAGGAGGATCATTATGTTATTTCTTGGATTCATGGGTCAATGGAACAACACATTTCAGACCTATTCATTCATAGCTGCAACACCTCAAAAGAGTTGTGGGACAGCATACAAAACTTCTACGGCCAAAAGAAAAATCATTCGCATGTATATCGACTGAAACAAGATATCCAACAAGAGAAAAAGGGCAACCGAAGCCATATTGAATATCTCGGGTCTCTTAAAAAGAAATTCGACGAACTCAGAATTTACCGACCCATCACAACAGACCCTCAAGAAATTATGAAAAGGCAAGAGGAAGATGAGATTTTTCAGTACCTTTCGGGCTTTGATTCGAGCTACGAGATAATAAGGTCACAAATAATTCGGTCACCTGAACTTCCTTCATTTGCCGAAGTAGTAAGCCAAATTCAGCGAGAGGAGTCCATGAGGATAGCCATGGGGGAACCACAAGCAGTCCACAGCGAGGGTCTCGAATCCCATGGCTATGCCGTAAAATTCAATCAAAACCCTAACTCGCAATCACACAGCAATCGGCAAAATCAGAGAGACGAGTGCTCTCATTGCAAGAAAAAGGGTCATAAATCCGAGAGATGCTACTTTCTCCATCCTCACCTCAGACCGAAATGGTGGAAGGAGGCGGAGCCAAAGAAGGGCAGCGGTGATTGGAATGAGGAGAAGAGGAAGGAGAAAGGCAAGGGGTCGGAACCAAAGTCAGGGTTCTCTGTTGGACTCGGACCCAGCACAAATACACCCAGCAGCTCAAACCAGGCCGAACCGGGCTCAAACCAAGCCGGCCCAAACTCTTTCTTCGCTGGCGGGTCGAACTGGAGCGGGTCAGGCTCGGATCAAATGCAACAAATACTCCAGCAGCTATCCTTGCTGCTTTCCAATCAAAACAATATTCCTCACTCATGTGGTATTGTATCTCACTCAAAAAATTTAAATTTTAGTGACCAAATAATTATCGATAGCGGTGCAACCGACCACATGTTTGGAAATAGGAAATTTCTTACCAATTTAAAATTGCCCAAAAATGACCAATATGTGGTGGTAGCCAATGGCATGAAAGAAAAAATAAATTATATAGGTGAGATTGTTCTATGTAACAAAAAAATTAGTAATATTTTATATTTAAATTCATTTCCTATAAACCTACTTTCGGTTACAAAATTAACACAAGAATTTAATTGTAATGTCATTTTTTCTTGCAACAATGTTATATTTCAGGACCGGGTAACTGGGGAGAAGATTGGTGAAGGTTTTCTCAAAAATGGACATTACCTTTTGAATTTACAAGAATTAAAGTTTTGCGCTTCGGCAAGTTCAATTAATTATGAAAGGTGGCACAAAAGACTTGGGCATCCTTCCGACAAGATTTTAAATAGGATTTTTGATTTTCCAAAATCTAATTGTATTAATTGTGATGTTTGTAAAATGGCGAAGCAAACGAGACTTCCCTTTTCACTCTCTAATAGTAGAAGTGAAGCCTCGTTTGATTTAGTCCATTCCGATGTATGGGGTCCGGCCCCAATTAACTCTTATGATGGATTTAAATATTTTGTTATATTCATTGATGATTTTTCTAAAGCTACATGGTTGTATTTATTAAAATCAAAAGACGAAGTATTTACGTGTTTTCGAGAATTTCTATGCCTTGTAGAGACTCAATTTAATACCAAAATTAAAAATTTTAGGTCGGATAATGGAACGGAATTTGTAAATAAAAATTTTACAAGTTTTTTTAAAGAAAAAGGAATTATTCACCAAACTACATGTATAAATACTCCCGAACAAAACGGAGTATCGGAACGTAAAAATAGACATTTGTTAGAAATGACACGTGCACTATTATTTCAAAATAACGTTCCAAAAATATATTGGTCGGATGCCATCCTTTGTGCTACACATTTAATTAATAGACTACCAAGTGTTGTTTTAAAGAATAGAAGCCGAACCGAAATTCTTTATCAACAAAAAAAGAATCTCGATTATTTAAAAGTTTTCGGTTGTGTATGTTTTGTTCATATTAAAAGGAAAGATAAATTAGATTATATGTCAACCAAAGCTATTTTTTTTAGGATATTCATCTTCAAAAAAGGGTTATAAATGCTATGATCCAATAAATAAAAAAATATTTATTTCTAGAGATGTAATATTTTGTGAGGATGAACCGTATTTTAAAAAGGGTGAGACTACAAAAAATTCACATGATCATTATCAAATTAGACCTCTAACACTTCCTTTAGATGACTTAGATTTTATACCAAATACAACTCATGAACTTGAAGTTGATAATGAAGAAGAAATAGATAATAATGTTTCCAATAATAATAATGAGGATGATGATATAAATGATGATAGTAATAACGATAATGAGGAAGAAGAGATCACAAGTGTGAGAAGAACCTCAAGAGTACCTATACCATCTACTAGACTTAGGGGTTATGAAATATATACGGTACAATACCCCATACAAGATTTTGTATCGTATGAAAATATTTCACCCGAGTATCATTCATTTCTTGCTTCTATTCACAAAGAAGAGGAACCTAATAATTATCAAGAAGCAATAACTAAACTAGTGTGGTGTAACGCAATGAAGGAGGAACTAAGAGCATTAGAAAAAAATGATACATGGGTAATCGTACAATTACCAAAAAATAAGAGACCCGTAGGGTGTAAATGGGTGTACAAAATAAAATACAATAGTGATGGTACCTAGAACGGTATAAAGCTAGGTTAGTAGCCAAAGGGTATACTCAAACCTATGGTATTGATTATAATGAAACCTTTGCTCCGGTGGCCAAAATGAATACCGTTAGGATTTTATTTTCTATCGCGGTAAATAATAATTGGAACCTATACCAAATGGACGTGAAAAACGCATTCCTTCAAGGAACACTTGAAGAAGAGGTTTATATGAACCTACCACCCGGTCATAAAATGGAGAGCGAATCTAATCTAGTTTGTAGGTTGAATAAGTCTATTTACGGATTGAAGCAATCTCCTCGGGCATGGTATGGAAAACTTAGCTCATATTTAAATTTTTGTAATTTTAACACTAGTAGTGCCGATCATTCATTGTTTGTAAAAATAGAAGGGAAAAACATAACTATTGTGTTAGTTTATGTAGATGACCTTATAATCACCGGAAATAGTTTAGAAGAAATAAAAAAATTAAAAATTTAACTAAAAGAAAATTTTGATATTAAGGATTTAGGATACTTAAAATATTTTCTAGAGATAGAAGTGGCTTTCTCAAACAAAGGTCTATTTATTTCACAACGAAAATATACTTTAGATTTGTTAAGGAAAACGGGCAAGTTAGGTTGTAAGCCAATTTCTACACCAATGGATAACAAATATAAATTAAATACGGAAGATGGTGAACCCTTAGATGATATAAATAATTTCCAAAGACTTGTTGGTAAATTGATCTATCTTACGGTAACTAGACCGGACATATCCTTTTCGGTAAGCCAAATTAGTAAATTTATGCATTCACCTAGAACACTTCATTTAGAAGCCGCAAATAGAGTTTTGAGATATCTAAAGCAAAACCCTGGGAAAGGTATACTTATGACTAACAATAAATCTAATGCAATATGTGGCTATTCCGATGCAGATTGGACCGGTAATTGTGATAGAAAATCTACCACCGGCTTTTGTACATTTGTAGGCGGGAATCTAGTCACATGGAAAAGCAAGAAACAAAGTGTCGTGGCTCGTTCAAGTGCGGAAGCGGAATATCGAGCCATGGCGTCTACCGCAAGTGAGCTAATATGGATCAAGCAACTACTCAAGGATATGGGTATTGAAATTGATCAACCAATGAAAATGTATTGCGACAATAACTCCGCTCGGCATATTGCCTCGAATCCGGTGTTTCATGAGAGGACAAAACACATAGAGGTTGATTGCCATTATATTAGAGAGAAGGTTCAAGCCAAAGAAATAGAGACACCGTTCGTTAGAAGTGAAGATCAATTAGCGGATGTCTTCACCAAGGGATTGGATCCAAAACAATTCGAGAATATTTTAAGCAAGCTAGGATTGTACGATATTTACATTCCTAGCTTGAGGAGGAGTGTTGAAAATAAGAAGCTAGAAATAGCTAATTGATCTCAGCCGTTCATCATTGATCAATTAAATAAAAGTTAGATTAGAATAGAATAGACTGTACAGTACCAACGGATTTATAGCTACAGTAGAATAGAAAATAGCCGTTAGGAATTTTGTTATAAATAGAACATAGGGACCTTGTAAAGTTTTTTACTGTTCAATAATAACAATTCTCCTCAGATCAATTGTCTCATAAAAAACATCATTAATACTTGAGGTTTGTCAAATAAGGTCAATACTAGAGCACATTTTCCTTTTCTTTAATTTGTTTTTTCTCTTGCGCAAGCACATTTGTAAGAAGTAATCAGAACTAAGCCATTACTATTTACTTGGTTAAAGTATTTGAACTGCTCAATATGATCTCCATGTTAAAATATGCTTGGAGACCAAATTTTATATTTTTTTTTTAATTGTTTACTATTTTTTTAGATTTATTGAAAATCACTATTTTTCAAATAAATCTAGACCATAAAAAAAATTCAATTCAATTTCTATTCCCATTCAACTGCCGGGCCCTAAATTAATGCACTTGGGAATTCAGGGTTTGAATTAAAATCTGAACCTATTTTTGTTGCTGGATAATGAGGCCAACTTAGACCTTATTGAGAAAAAACAAAAAGATAGATTTGGAAATTTTAAATGAATAAAGGTAACCAAACAATCAAATTATTATTATTTTTTTTTTTTTTTGCAGCTGTTATGGAAGTCACACAATTTATTAATTTTAAGTTTTTAGCCTTTGTATCGTATAATTGCTTTCAAGAATATATACTTTCACCTTAAAGGAGGGGTTATGATTCCTTCACAGCGACTTGTCTTAACAATATTGATAACACTTTCTCTACCCTTAAACTTATCAAATTAAACTAATTGGATGTCTTAATCCAACTTTACTAAAAAAAAAAATCTCTGTTCCGGCCTCTGGAGCTCTGTCCCTGTTTGCTAATGCACGAGTCGGGTATGTTAGGATGAAAAATGGGATTAGCATTAGCTAGAATAGTGAGCTAACTCAGAATTTGAGAATATCACTAACCCAACTTTTTGTAGAAATAGATAATAGTGAAATGATTCAAACTACTTTAGCCATTCTTTCATCTAACTTTTCATTCAAACATAGAACTAGTAAAACAACTTTTTTAGCCATTCTTTCATCTAACTTTTCATTCAAACATGGAACTAGTAAAACAACTTTTTTAGCCATTCTTTCATCTAACTTTTCATTCAAACATAAAACTAGTAAAACAACTTTTTTGCTATTCTAAGAGTGCTCAATCCATCCAACTGACTCAACTCAATTATTTTTACTAAATTATGATGTGATCAAATTGAGCATAAATTTAAACTTTAGTTAGCTATTCATGTAGATTAGGCTATAAAAATCTGTGTTAATTCAACCTGTTTGCATCTAACATTTAACTATATATTTTTTAATATTTATTCTCCAAATTAATTGATATAATGTAAAGAATTACTTGTATAATGCAAACAATGGGTGACAAAATATTAAGTTAATTGCTGCCTATATCTATAACCATTTTTTTTTTATTTCTGTTTTAGTCAAGTGAAACTTAAATGCTTGACAAGTTTTAGTAAATATTTTTTAATGTGTGATTATCGTTGTTTTGTCTTTTACAGTATTGTAAATAACAGTATGCACTCGTCGGACGGATAAGATATCGCCAAGCGATTAATCGGAAATAATCAGTAATAATCAGCCATATTGGAAATAATCGCCAATGACTAATCGGCCAATTTAAAATTTATCTATTTTAGATATAATGTTATTATTTATTCAAAGATAAAATATATAATGTTATTAATGTATTAAATATAAAATGAATAATAAAAATATATTTTAGAGAGTTCAATCAAAATTACAGTCCATCCATATGATCCGTATAACCCACAAATCTGTAATTAGAAATTCTCGATTGGTTTGATATATTTGCAAGTTGGTAGATTTAAAAAATAATTAAACCAGTATAATCAAATCATATTTAATTTGTGATAAACATTATTAATCTAACATTGGATACTCTGTTAACAATGAAATATCATCATAAAATTTAAATAAGCAACGAATATGAAGAATGTTTTGGCGTCAGAACTTAGCAAGTGGCAACTAATATGAAAGGAGAGCTCTGCAATGAATCATGCACTGAGCATGTTTCTAAATAAGGGCTCCAAATGAATCGAACTGGATCAAACTTAATCCAGTTCGAGTTTGAGTTCGAACCAATATTAAACCGAATTAGTTCGAAATTGAAGCAAACTGAAAAGAAGAGTTTGAGTTTGATACAGAGCGAATTCGATCCAGTTTAGAACTAAAAAGAAGAGTTTTGAACCGAGTTAGACTCAGTTCGAGTTCGATTCGAACCAATTTCGAACTGACTGGGTTTGATTCGTTTTAGAACCGAGCTGGTTTGATTCGTTTCGAATCAATATTTTTTTTCAAATCGAACTCAACCGAATTACGAGCTACGAGCTTTTTGTGCACTCCTAAATTTATAATTCTACAATAAATCTGAAATTTTTATTTCTACATAGAAATGGGAATAGGCAGACCAAAAAAGGTCCTCTAATTCAATCAACGGACCTATTTTAAAAGAAAAAAACTAACAAAATTCAATTGGTGAATTAGAAAAAGAGGAAAAAAAAAGTCCGCCAATTCAAAAATAAAAAATTCGGGCAATAAACAACGTGGAATGTTTAGAAATGAAAAATTGTGGAATACAAATTTTAGAACAAAAACCAGAAGTTGCAAATTGGCGATGGAGACCTTACTTTTAACATTTTTTTTTAAAATAATTAACGGTAAGGTCCAATCATCCAATTAGCCCGTGAGCGAATCAAAAAAAAAAAAAAAACCGTAGGGGTCCAACTGAGTCAATTCGTTCACGTGCATTGCCGTTAACAAAGTGTTATTAGTTTATTACTGTTTTTTATGGGATTCAGATCCAGTCGGTTATTTGATGATTTTGATCTAATTTAATTGGCGTGGTAGATTTTTTTTTTTAAATAGTAGTTATTTGGTTTATTTTTTCTTAATATGGCATAAATAAAAATTTCAGGACAAAAACATTGCTCTCTGTGTGAGAGATCGCAGATACAAAATAAAAATAAAAAACAATCTTTTATAAATATTAAATAGTTGAATGACTTGACCTCCAATTTTTTCTAAAAAATAAAATAATGCATCATGCGTATAGTGTGTCAATTGCAGTGTTGTAAAATGCGGTTCATGCAGCCATATATGCTTATGCAGTTCGATTCCACATGAAAATCTTTATGCAGTCCCATATATGCAGTTTTGCATGAAAACCGCATATTTCCAGTTTAAAGAGGCATATTGATTTTTAATTATGCAATAATTTGCATATGGCATCATATGATTCTATCACTGAGTGTCAATTAATTAATTATTTGCATCTGATTTAGAAAAAAATGTTTGCATCTAGTTAATTTAGTGAGTTACTTTAGTATTAATGTCACTGCTCAGACCCAATTCTGATATTCTTAGACCCAATTCACTGAATGATTTTAATATGTTGGAATTCGATATAATTCTTTCCTCTGATATGTGACATAAGATATTTTTAATGGGAATATATTACATGTTTGGAGTGAAAATAAATTAATATGTAGTTTAAAATCCGTATATATAAGTCTGCATTAAAATCCACATATGTGGCCACACACCGCATATGCAGTATGCAGTGATCTTCTGTATACATGAACAAAACTACATTTTACAACACTGGTCAACTGTCAAGAGCTGCCAACTCTGTTCTTTCAATAGTATTAGCCATGCAGAATTTTTGTTTGTATATGCATGAATACATCATACTTATCAGAATAATAATTGATGATTATCGAAATTTGAAAACACCGTGCACTTTCATTAGTGGACATCTGAATGATAAAATGACATGCATCTTGACTAGGTTGCTTGTTCAAATCAACCAACAACAAAAAAAGATCAATCAACAATTCCGATTTTGATCCCATTGTCAATCAACAAATTATGATTTTGATCTCATTATCAAAGAACGAAGGGTCCCGCTTCTCACGAAATCTCTGCATTACCTCACCGTTTGAATTTAAATCTGGATCGTCCGATCAGAACCCGGATCAATCCAGCCCAAGCCTTTAACGCACGGGATACTTTAAGATTCGTGCTGATATATAACAGACGGACCGGATTGAAACTCAAAGGGTGAGGAATGAGGATATCAATTCTACCTTGAATTTACTACACAATTAGCCTGCTGAACTGGGTGTACTCGTTATCAAGTCCATGCTATGACAGAATTGCGGGCCCCACTAAAAGAACTTTGGTTCTTGGTTCGGTGTGAAGCTGGATGTGTATCCTCTGCATTAACTCAAAAGAGAATCTTTTGAGTTAATGAATATAAACCATCCGATATAATTTAAGATCCGAGCAGACTAGATTCGCACTAATATTAAAGCCTTGTTTTAAAATCAGACGGATGAAATGCATTAACTCAAGAGATTCCTTTTTGAGTTAATGCAGAGGATAGGTTTTCGTTGCTCGTTCCTCACGAATTCTCATCCTCTGAGATATCTCAAACTTTGCGTGACTTTTTGGAACATCTCAATCGTTCAAATACATTCTACACGAATCTCAAAGCTCCAATAATACTGGGCCCCTACGGTTCCCCGAATAGAAACCGGACACGTCGGTCACGCTAAAATTGAGATATCTCAGAGGATACGTGGTCGTGTGAACCTTTCCTCGTTTCTCAGTTGAAGATGAAAAAGCTCATCAGCTAGCCATCACTCTCAGATCCGTGTAAGAGGAAATTTTTTTAGCAAAATTAATAGAGGAGGAATTATTCCGACTCTTCAAAACCTAACCCTACACAAACTCGAGCTCGAGCTCGCCGGAACCCTAGATACGGCACCGATGTCGGGGGCTCCGGCGCCCAATGCGGACGGGCAGGAGAAAGTGATCGCGGCAGCTCAGCACATCGTGAAGAGCCTCGCCAACTCGAAAAACGCAGCGGACGACATGATTCGGATCTTATCTGGGTTCGACCATCGCTTATCCTCGCTTGACCCTGATTCTTCTACTAATCTCGACATGATTGCATCTTCCACTTCGTCATCACCGTCTGACACTATTAACGCGATTTTGGCACAATTGGAGGCGGCTGAGAAGGTGGTGATGCGGTGGGATTCGTCCGACTCATTGCTGTTTGAGTCGTCCGGTGATGTGATCTCATTGTATTTATCTTCAGTGGATGATCTGATTGCTATTTCTACTTTGTCAACTGAAGGTGTGTTTCAAATTTCAGATGAGTTTTTCGATGTTTAATTGCTGTAGGAGAATAAAGTAAATTTGGTTTGAAACAAATTAAATTAGAATAAGGTAAACGGGAAATGTGAAAATGGAAGTCTTTATTTTTACACAATAAATTATTATTCTGTGTCCAGATTCTATACAAGGTGAGGTATCCCAATTATCTTATTTAGTTGCTACTTGGAATAAAGATGGGGAAAAAAAAAGGAGGATTCGTAGTAATAAGAATACGAGTCCTTTCTGTGTTGGAATTTAGTTTTCTTATATTGTCTAAACATAAAGGAAGCTTAAAATTAGGTATACTTGGGAGGTGTATACTGGTAGTATGTGTTTCAGTGTCTCTGTTAACTTAATCCAGAATTAGCTATCCCGTAGAGAATTTTTAATGTGGAGTTAGCTGCACTAATCACACTGAAAACCTAGATTTAGCTATTCATATAACTTGATTTTAGTTATGGCCAGCTAGATTACATCTCCTCTTGGAGAAATAATGAAAGAAAAATAGAAGATAGAAAGAGTGGATTTACTTCAGTTTTATGTTCTATTCCTGATTTTGGAGATAAAAGTAACCTATTGTGAAATGGACAGCAACTGTATACTCATCTATCTATTACTAAGGATAAAAGAGAGAATAATTATTGTTAGCCATTAGTTTGTCAGATTGCACTTTATTGTTTACCTTTAACTTTGTTAGCAATTAATTGCCTGTTTAATTGTTACCTGAAGTGTACATGGTTTCATTTCGTCTATCTGTTTCACAATAAAAGCCTTGTGCGTAATAGTAATAAATGTAATGCTCGTTCATAAGATAGTAGGTTGTGGGGGTTTTTGTGTGGGTCATAAATTAAAAAATACGACATTATTTCAGTAGTTCTAGCCAGTGCAGTTTAATACAAATAACAATAAGTTGTCATGTTTCTATGCATTAGATGTGTTTTGATTTAAAGAGAATCTTTTTCTGTTCCGAAGGAGGATCAATTTTGACTTTTATTTAAATGGTTATGTTTTTATTAGTCATTCTCTTAGGATAGATCTATGAACCATTCCAAATTTCTGTAGATATAGAATATGTATAGAAAGAGAGGTCGTACTCTTAGGTATTTATTTATTATCAAAGTACAGCAATGAACAATTCAGATCAGCTTTTAAGTCCCCCCGTGCGGTGTGGCAGTGCATGTAGATTATTGAATCAGGTAGCGTTTAACGTATTGGCTAGTTTGAAGTGACTAACAATGAAAAGGTAAAAGACCCAAGTTGGTGCCAAAAAATGAAATCTATTTGGTTACAGGAACATAAATTGAAGACTGTGATCCTTGTTACTGATTAGCTCCCATCTTTCAGGTGGTGGTGATATGCGTATCCGGGCAGAAAATGTGCTCCAACTTGCCATGTCCCGGCTAGAGGAAGAACTCCACCCGCTTTTGATTCGCAACACGGTGGCGCTAGATGCGACTGGTCTCTCCTGCTCCCTTCGCCGCCTCTCTCTTTCCTTCCCCTCCTCTGAGGCTGATTTTGATACCTCCTCTGAGTTTGACACTTCTGACACTGCCACCCCCACCTCTTCCCTCGCCCCAACCACCCCCCATCACCCCCTTCTAGAAGATCCTTCCCTGAACCTCATCCGTCCTGAGGCTGTCTCTGATTTGCGAGACCTTGCTGATCGCATGATCCGCGCCGGCTATGCCAAGGAACTTGTTCAAGTTTATTGCTCGATTCGTAAAGATGTATTAGATGAGTGTCTCTCTATCCTTGGGGTTGAGAGGCTTAGCATTGATGAGGTGCAACACATGGAGTGGCGGATTTTGGATGAGAAGATGAAGAAGTGGATCCAGGGGGTGAAAATTGTTATTCGCGGTCTTCTTTCTCGTGAGAGGCATCTATGCGATAGCATATTCGGCTCGTCTGAGGAGATTGAGGAGGAGTGTTTTGTTGAGATCACAAAAGGGTGTGTTCTACAATTGTTGAACTTTGGGGATGCTGTTGCAATTATCCAGAGGTCAGCAGAGAAGCTTTTTAGGATTCTTGATATGTATGAAGTGGTGAAAAATGAGGTTTTGCCGGAGTTACGCATTATGTATCCTGGTGAATTGGGTGGTTCCATTTATGCAGAGGCTGATGGCATTTTAAAGAGGTTGGGTGATGCAGTAAAGGGTATCCTGTTTGATTTTGGGATCCAGGTCCAGAGAGAGAATACAAGGAGGCCACCAGCAGGGGAGATACACCCTTTAACCCGTTATGTCATGAACTATATGCGACTCCTGGTGGTCTATGGTGAAACATTAGAAGGTCTGTTGAGTGATGATGAGGGTTTTACCCTAGATAACATTAACACAGATGACGATGCAGAGAGTTTGGGCTCCATGACCCGTTATGGCCGTCGACTATATGCCCTCATATCCTACCTAGAAGCCAACTTAGAAGAAAAATCAAACCTTTATGAAGATGGTGGGTTGCGGTGCATATTTCTTATGAATAACATATTGTACATATACAACAAGACCAAAGACTCTGAGTTGGGTCGTATTCTGGGTGACCACTGGTTGCGCCGGCGCCGCGGAAAAATCCGTCAATATTCAAAAGCTTACCTTAGGGTTTCATGGACCAAAGTGTTGTCTTGTTTAAGAGACGACTTGAGTGGTGGCAGCAGTGGTGGCAGCAGCCATTCTTCCAAAACGGCTTTAAAAGATAAGTTCAAAAATTTTAATCTTGCATTTGATGAACTACACCGGGTTCAGACTGCGTGGAAGGTTCCGGATGAACAGATGAGGGAGGAGATAAAGATCTCCATTTCAGAGCAAGTTATCCCAGCATACCGTGCCTTTGTGGGACGCTATGGAGCCCAGATAGATGGCGGTCGCCACTCAAATAGGTACATAAAGTACACCCCAGAGGATCTTGAGAGCCATGTTTCTGACCTGTTTGAGGGGTTGTCAGGTGTTGCGAATCACCCAAGGAAAAGGGCTTAGAGTTTGTTAAATTGTATGGTTTTAGACGCTCCTTGATTTTATTTATTTGGTTTATTGCATACTACTTGGTGTGTCAGTTGGGACTTAATTTGCCATAAGAAATGAGATGGCGGGGTTGATGGAGATGGAGTGCTGTAAGAGATAGGATGGTGGTTTTATTATGCAATAATAATGTACATGTCAAATGTCCTTTTAGTGCATATTTCTGTGGGTTGTGAAGGCATTTTTATCATATTGGGTTGTCCTTGTATTTTATATTTTTCCTCGTTTTTTTGTACATAAGATGGTTAAAGGGTTCATATTGGGTCTGTAATTGGATGCTATTTTTTTTTTCCTTTGTACTTGTGTTATTGAGATCTAAGCAGCACGTACTGAAACATGGACGCTTGTAAGGTAATTTACTTTATTTTATTAAAGTAGAAATAACTACCTTTGACCACATGTTTTACAACATGAAATGCATCATAGATTATTGGTTAACAATATACTTCAGCTTTGCATCGTGCTCTTATAAAATGATGTGCTGCTCTCTGCAGAAATTTAATGCCTTGTCACGTTTATGCATAAATTGCACTGTTTTGCACGGATATTGATTTCTTCTTGGCATGCGTACTGACTTCTGCAAAAAGGTAAGCTGACCAGCAGCCCCATGAGTAGGGGTGCAAACGGATCGGATAATATCTGACCGTATCTGGATCCGTATCTGAAAATTAAATACGGATATCTGAATATCCATATGGATATGGATATGGTTTGAAATTTTTATTATTCGTATCCAAATAGTTAATATATACCATATAGTTTTAATATATATATTATGAAAATATTTATGTATATATCTACGAATATCCGATATTCAATCTGTATCTATACATATCCATCTAATATCTGATCTATATTTGTATCCAAAATTAAAAACGGATACGGATATGGTTTTACCACTATCCAATCCGTATTCGATCCGTTTGCACTCCTATCCATGAGGTATGATGCAAACAGATCAAATATGGATAGAATAGTGACAAAACTATATCGAATATGTTTTTGTATTTCGGATACAGATAAGATATTAAAGAGATATGAGTAAGATATTAATTGGATATAGATATAATTCGAATCTAAATCTCTATTAAATATTGTAACAATATTAATATATTGTTCAATAAATTATTATTTTTCACTAGAAAATAAAAACAACATAAAATGCAGATGTAATTCATATATTAAACAGGTATGGATCCGGATCGGATTTAACGGGTACAAATACGGATCGGATATTAAATGAATATGAATACGAACCGGATATTAAATAGATACAAATATAATCCGGATCCCCAATTTTAATATTGTAACAAAATGACCATATTTCAAAAAAATATTTTTCTCATTAGAAAATAAAAATGACATAGAATACATATATAATTTGGATATTCAATAATTATGGAGAATAAATTAATTTTTCTAATGTTAAACTTTTTATGTCATTACAAAATATATATCTCGTTAATAAAAATTAATTTTCAATCAAAAGATACTAACAAAAATAATATTTTTATCTCTAAGCATATATGATTTTAAAACAAACAAATATCCGAAAAAAATAAAAAAATACAGATATGGACAATTATCCATATTCGTACCTATCAGCACAAATTGATATCCGAGAAAAAAAAAATACAGCTTATTATTTGTATTCGTAGCTACTTTCGAAACTGTATCTGTATTCACATAAATTATATATGTATTCATATTCGTATCCGTAAAAAAAAATACAGATCTGGATACAGATTTTTAAAATCCATTTGTTTTCACCCTAACATGTGGTCTAAAGCTATTGCAATATTCTAATTGACATTCCTTCTGATTAAGATACATTGTTATTTCAAGCATTGTCATTGCCAGCTGATACAGAAAAAAAAAAATTTGATTTTGAATTCTCTGGCATGCACAATGCAGTTACTTGTGTGGGAGTTGCTAACTAAGTTTCAATCACACTGATGGCGAGACAAACCTTAAATAATATGTATAATAAAAATAAAAATAAAAAAATAAATAATTGGAATTTTGTATTCCAATTGTGAAGCATTTTTTAAATGTATTTCGTTTTCTACGTACAAATATTTGAAATCACCACAAAAATAATTAATCTACAATTATCACTACTTATATAACATGCAGGGAATAATATTTGAGAATGAGACGAGATGAATTAATTGGTTTATATATTATGCAAGAATAATTCTATTAATAGGGACGTGGCTACGGTGCTACGCGTAGCATAGAGACCTCTGTGCAACGGCTCAAAATTTGAATTTTCAAAATCCTAATGGTCGATCCAAACCGTTAGATGTGTTATCCATATGGAAATGTGCTTGGAGACCAAATTTTATATTTTTTTGGAATTTTTTTACTATTAATTGGTTTATATATTATGCAAGAATAATTCTATTAATAGGGACGTGGCTACGGTGCTACGCGTAGCATAGAGACCTCTGTGCAACGACTCAAAATTTGAATTTTCAAAATCCTAATGGTCGATCCAAACCATTAGATGTGTTCTCCATATTGAAATGTGCTTTCTACATCTAACAGTTTGGATCGACCGTTAGGAATTTGAAAATTCAAATTTTGAGCCGTTGCACGGAGGCCCTCTATGCTACGCGTAGCATATTAGCAATTTCCCTATTAATAGACCATATATATTTTCTGTGGAAGTGTACGTATAATATAAATTGATACAATGATCAACGGCTAATAGAAAAACTATTATATAGCTTAATTGCTATATATATTAAAGGTGCAACTGTTCAAAACTGACAGAGGATTGGATTGAAATATTAAAAAGGGCAAGAACAGCTTCATAATAATAATAAAAAAAATGAATGGAGCATATAGGATAGTTGACTATATTTTTAGTTGACCAAGTCTTATTTGGAATAAATTCCATTTAAATTTTATATTGTAGATGAAATACAAATAAAAATATAAGTTAATCAAAAGAGGAATACAAGCAAATATATTTTTGAAAAGAAATTTTGAGTTTTCCTATTTTATGTATCAATGCATTTTACTTAATTTGTCACTTGTGATAAGCAATTAATTAGCAAATATAGAGGAGGGTTCAAATGCACCATCTTAATTATCACAAGTGACAAATTAAGAAAAATATTCTTCTTCCAATTGCATACATGTCAAAATCAGATAACGAATGTCTCTGCAGATACGGATAAGATCGTGGTGTAAGCAAGCAAGCAAGCAAGCAAGCAAGCAAACAATCAATAATAATTTATTATACTGATAAAGAATTAGCCTTTGGCCTAGTGATAAAGGCACATGGTCTCTATGTGGGAGGTCATGGGTTCAAAATCCAGATGGGAAAAGTTATTTGTTATAATAATAAGACTTTTAATAGTTAGGTGGCTTGAGCTCCAACTATACTAAAAAAATATATATTATGCTGATAAAATTGTGATCTTAATTAGATTCTACATCATAAGCCGACCCATTTTCTTTTATGAAAGATTTCTGACTCAATAGCAAATTAATTGCTTCTCACAAGTGACAAAACATTATTGGTCGAATTAATCTAAGTTATCATTGATTTTAAGTATACAACATGACAAAAAGAAAAACAGGCATACAACTTGTGGTATATTCTTAGTAGGGAAATTTTGTTTTTTGCCACTCTAAAACTTGATATTTGTCAAAATGCCACTCAAAAAACAAAATTTGTCAAAATACCATCAAAACTCAATGTCTATTTTAATTTTGCCATTATCCCTCTCTAATCTTTCAAAATGCCCAAACTGCCCCTGTCAAATTTTTTTTTTTCGAATTTCAAATTTTTTCGAATTTCAAATTTTTTTGAAATTTCAAATTTTTTTGAAATTTCAATTTTTTTTTAAATTTCAAATTTTTTTTAAATTTCAAATTTTTTTTAAATTTCAAATTTTTTCGAATTTCAAATTTTTTTGGAAAATCAAATTTTCGAAAATCAAATTTAATCAAATTTTTTTTGGGGAGTCCGAGCCGGAGGCTGCCACGAAAAAATTTGAAAATTTTGAAATTTTGAAATTTTGAAGTTTGAAGAAATTTTAAATTCGAAAAAAATTTGATTTTTAAAAAAAAATTGAAATTCGAAAATTTTGATTTTCCAAAAAAATTTGAAATTCGAAAATTTTGAAATTCGAAAAAATTTGAAATTTGAAAATTTTGAAATTCGAAAAAATTTGAAATTCGAAAAAAAAAAAATCTGACAGGGGCAGTTTGGACATTTTGAAAGATTAGAGAGGGATAATGGCAAAATCAAAATAGGTATTGAGTTTTGATGGCATTTTGACAAATATCAAGTTTTAGAGTGGCAAAAAACAAATTTTCCCTTCTTAATACTTAATTCTGTACTTTAAAAAAAAAATCAGATGCATTCTCCCTTCGAGTATCCAACTTATTTAACTACTAAAAAATAATGGACATTAGATAGTTCATGTCATGTTTTTAGATTCCTTTCACTTGGATAAAATATATAGAAAGTCTACTTGTTGTCATAAATTTCTTATATAAGAACCACCAATTAATACTTCAAATCTAGATCCAAGAAGTTTAGAGCCATTACACTTATCATTTCTTGACAACATGAGCTCAACCTCCCCTGATTACACAACCATCCACATAGAAAATGTGGATCAATTTTTCCCAAACTACCCTCAAGACTTTGTCGAATTTTCACTTATCGACCAGGAATTCCTCGATACCTCTCAGTACGTTTTGCAGGATGAAGAAGGTTCAACTAATATAAGCTTGTTAGTAGATGAAGCTCCTTTGACAGTACAAGAGAGCACTGACAAGGGTGATTCATCCTCGGCTGTTACAAAGGGGAGAAGAGATCGTTCGAAGACAATTGTCACTGAGAGGAAAAGGAGAGTTCGAATGAAGGAGAGGCTCTATGAGCTAAGGGCTTTGGTTCCAAACATTACTAAGGTACTGCATGCCAACTCTATCTCGTGTCATTTCGCAATATGAGCTTTTCTTTTCGTTGTGTTTAATTTGCCGTTTATATATCTAATGACTAAGTATTAAAGTTTTTATCTAATAATGTTATTTTTGAAGGTTATTTATCTAATAATGTTATTAAAGTTAATTTCAACTATTTATTATATAAGTTTGAAAACTTCAACAAATTAAATTCAACCAAATATTTTATGCATCTACTCTATCAATGTTATCTATGCTCCAAAGATGACATTTAATAACACAATATTATTTTTTAGGAATTTCCATTTGTACCTTCCATTTCATTAGAAATTGGTATAATTTAAGTAATTTTTTTGTTTATCATTAACTGTAGATGGACAAGGCATCAATCATTGCTGATGCTGTAGAGTATGTAAGGAACTTGCAATCGCATGCGAAGATGCTGGAGGACGAGATTTCTATGCTTGAATTTTCATTCATAGATGAAGACCAAGTATTCCAAAATCTTATAGATAGCACTCAACTTGAAGAGAGCACAAATACAACAGTAGCTCAAAATGGTGCAATGATTTGGCAAATAGATGCCTTTGAAATTGGCAACAGACGGTACATGGTAACGATCGAGTGTGAGAACAGAAATCAGGCCGCTCTTTCTCTTTACTCGGCTATTGAGGCGCTTGCGTGCTTTCACTTGGACAACTCCAATCTCACTCTCAACTCCAACACATTTATAGCAACTCTAACTTTAAGTGTAAGCATGAAACATAATATATATGGATATTTTAAAAAAGCAAAAGGAAAATAATTTGGGGAAACCATTTTACTCATAGCTAATTAATTTCCTATTTATTTTTCTCTTATATGTAGATCAAAGAATACGACGGAGTGATGGATGCATCCACACTGTATCTAGAATTGGTAGCAGCACTTCTTGAGAAGGGATTCCAGCTTGTGCAGCCACAGTTTTCATGAATTTATGTTACATCTTTTTTCGTATTGCATGTGATAAGTTTTAGCTTCCTTCATTGTGTCTGGTAATTCATAATTGTGTTGTATATTAATTGGAAGAGCTAAAATGTCGCAGAAACTTGTTTGTTTGTAGTGGATCTTTTCGAATTTTAGGTTACAAGAAGATAAAGTTGACCTCTTCTTTTGTGTTTACTTCGTCACAAGGACCTATTTCTTGTATTTATCAGAGCTCAATCCAATGTACCAGTGTTTTTTTAGTTGACAGCATGTTGTTTACGTACTGGTATAAACTTATAATGAGAGTTCAATATACGCTGTAATTTAATCGCAATTGGATTCCGGAATCCTGATGAGGATTGTATTATCCTTTTCAAGTCGAACATCATCGCACATGGTTTCATCTATTGCCCGTCATGACAGGGACTTTGCTTCAACACCAGTACAGCATGAAATTGGAAGAAGATTATTTTTCTTATTTAAAAAATGAAAAGAAAAAAACATCTGCTTCTTTATCTGATTGTGACATGTGTATATATATATGAGTAGAACTAGGGTGCTCTTAAGTTTACTAAGTCTATTTGTGAACTCAACTTTAAAACCTATCAGATTGACTTCAAAGTTCAAATGATGAATCCGAACTATTGAAGCTCTTCTACCTTATGATTGGAGCCATCGTCAGGTCCAGCCATAAACAATCCTCTATATATTTCTATTCCTGCTCTTTGTAATTAACAGAGCTACGTACTAAAACCCTTGTTGAAGCACACTGCATGATTTGGTTACAGCTAGCTTACACAAAAGTTATAACTAATTAATTAAACCTAATAAATCATACAAATTGAATAAGCAAGCCGTCAATAGAATATATGTGAAAGTTACACGTGGCATGTATACAATTGGAACTTGTTAAAAACAAATGATGGATACAACAACTTTCTTTTGGAGAGGAGAATAACAAACAAACTTCTTTCTATTATATTAACTCTTAATTAATATTCACTTACATATGCACTCATGTTGGACTTGATATTTAAGGATCACACTATACTACAAGAATGGAATACAGTATCCGTGAGGGGTACTGTTGGTATACTCTTGCGGATACTCACGAATACTGTCCCATTATAGTTATA
Organism: Carex arenaria; assembly: GCA_964058825.1. Lineage (NCBI taxonomy): Eukaryota > Viridiplantae > Streptophyta > Magnoliopsida > Poales > Cyperaceae > Carex > Carex arenaria. The sequence continues at coordinate 228,458 of CAXKVW010000736.1, forward strand.
GAACCTATTCTTTGTATCCTCGCAGATACTGTCACAGTATAGCTATACAGACCTCATTAGGAGTTGAATTGCGATTAAACTTTGATACAACGTATATTGAACTCCCTGTCCATGAAAAGTTTAATATGATGTTTCATGTTTGCACTATTTCAGATAGATACCAGTAAACAACATGTCAACTAAGAAAACACAGAACACTGGTACATTTAATTTGAGCTCTGATGGATACAAAGAATAGGTCCTTGTGTTGTGACCAAGTAAATACAAAAGAGGAGGTCAACTTGATTTTCTTGCAAGTTGTAACCCAAAATTGGAAGTAAAGACAACAGAGGAGGTCAACTTTCTCTTCTTGTAAACCAAAATTGGAAAAGTCGAGGTACCTAGGCTACAAACAAACAAGTTTCTGCGACATTAATTTTAGTTCTTCCAATAACACAACAATGAAGGAAACTAGAGCTGATCAAATACAAGAAGAAAAAACATGTAACATAATTAAATTCATGAAAACTGTGGCTGCGCAAGCTGGAATCCCTTCTCAAGAAGTGCTGCTACCAATTCGAGATATAGTGTGGATGCGTTCATCGTTCCTTCGTATTCTTTGATCTACATATAAGAGAAAAATAAAAAGGAAAGCTATCAGTAAAATGGTTTCCCAAAATTTATTTTCCTTTTGCTTTTTTAAAATATCCATATATATTATGTTTCATCCTTACACTTAAAGTTAGAGTTGCCATAAATTTGTTGGAGTTGAGAGTGAGATTGGAGTTGTCCAAGTGAAAACACGCAAGCGACTCAATAGCTGAGTAAAGAGAAAGAGAGGCATGATTTCTGTTCTCACACTCGATCGTTACCATGTACCGTCTGTTGCCAATTTCAAAGGCATCTATTTGCCAAATCATTGCACCATTTTGAGCTGTTGTATTTGTGCTCTCTTCAAGTTGAGTGCTATCTATAAGATTTTGGAATACTTGGTCTTCATCAATGAATGAAAATTCAAGCATAGAAATCTCGTCCTCCAGCATCTTCGCATGCGATTGCAAGTTCCTTACATAATCTACAGCATCCGCAATGATTGATGCCTTGTCCATCTACAGTTAATGATAAACAAAATTTACTTAAATTATGCCAATTTCTAATGAAATGGAAGGTACAATTGAAAATGATAAAACAATAATTGCGTGTTATTAAATGTCATCCTTGGAGCATAGATAACATTGATAAAGTAGATGCATAAAATATTTGGTTGAATTTAATTTGTTGAAGTTTTCAAACTTATATAATAAATAGTTGAAATTAACTTGAATAACATTATTAGATAAATAACCTTCAAAAAATAACATTATTAGATAAAAACTCTAATACTTAGTCATTAGATAAACGGCAAATTAAACACAACGAAAAGAAAAGCTCATATTGCAAAATGACACGAGATAGAGTCGGCATGCAGTACCTTAGTAATGTTTGGAACCAAAGCCCTTAGCTCATAGAGCCTCTCCTTCATTCGAACTCTCCTTTTCCTCTCAGTGACAATTGTCTTTGAACGATCTCTTCTCCCCTTTGTAACAGCCGAGGATGAATCACCCTTGTCAGTGCTCTCTTGTACTGTCAAAGGAGCTTCATCTACTAACAAGCTTATATTAGTTGAACCTTCTCCATCCTGCAAAACGTACTGAGCGGTATCGAGGAATTCCTGGTCGAAAAGTGAAAATTCGACAAAGTCTTGAGGGTAGTTTGGGAAAAATTGATCCACATTTTCTATGTGGTTGGCTGTGTAGTCAGGGGAGGTGGAGCTCATGTTGTGAGGGAATGAGAAGTGAAATGCCTCTACACTTCTTGGATCTAGGTTTCAAGTATTAATAATTGGTGGTTCTTATATAAGAAATTTATGACAACAAGTGGACTTTCTATATTTTTTTTATCCATGTGAAAGGAATCTAAAAACATGACGTAAACCATCTAATGTACATAATTTTCTAGTAGTTAAATAAGTTGGATACTTGAAGGGAGAATGCACCTGAATTTTTTATAAGAAGTACTGAATTAAGTAGTAAGAATATACCGCAAGTTGTAGGCCTGTTTTCTTGTTGTCATGTTGTATACTTAAATGATAACTTAGATTAATTCAGCCAATAATAATTTGTCACTTGTGATAAGCAATTAATTAGCTATTGAGTCAGAAATCTTTTAAAAAAGAAAATGGTCGGCTTATGATGTTGAATCCAACTAAGATCACAATTCATCACGATCTTATCAGTATAATTCTATCATTGGATCATTCTGTGGAAGAATTAATGTAATATAAATTGACAATGATCAACGGCTAGTACCCAAAATATTATATATCTTTTTTTTTTGCATGTTATTATATAGCTTAATTGCTATATTAATAAAGGAGCAACGGTTCAAAACTGATAGAGCATTGGTGTGAAATATTGAAGGGAAACAACATCTTAATTAAAAAAATTGAATGGAGCATCTAGGACAGTTGACTATATTATGAGTTGACCAAGTCTTGTTTGGAATAAATTCCATTTAAATTTCCTAATGTAGATGAAATCCAAATAATAATATATGTTAATGAAAGGAAAATATAAGCAAATATATTTTGAAAAGAAAATTTGAGTTTTCTTTTTTATGTTTCAACATATTTTACTCCCTAAGATGACTAAATCGTTATGTTTTCTGTCAATTTTTAGGACAAGTTTATGGCCACCTAAGTGTGTGTGTGTGTGTGTGTGTATATATATATATATATTACTCGTTATGTTTTCTATCAATTGTTAGGACATAGGTTTATGGCCACATAATTATATTATATTATATATTATATATATATAGAGAGAGAGAGAGAGAGAGAGTAGAACTAGGGTGCTCCTAAGTTCACCCAATCTCTTGTGAACTTGGCTCCAAAATATATCGAATCGACTTTAAACGATAAATCCAAACCGTTGAAACCCTTCTACCTAATGAGTGATGCGTCTACATGTGAAAATTTTAAATTTTCGAATTAATTTAATATAGAGTCAAGTGGTCAAAAGTTTAAGGTTTATAAATTAATTTTAATGCATTCATTTTTTGGACTCCTTTGACCACTTGACTCTATATTAAATTAATTCGAAACTTTAAAATTTTCACATGTAGACGCATCAATAATTAGGTAGAAGAATTTTAACAGTTTGGATTCATCGTTTAAAGTCGATTCGATATATTTTAGAATCAAGTTCACAAGAGATTGGATGAACTTAGGAGCACCCTAGTTCTACTCTATATATATATATATATATATATATATATATATATATATATATATATAGTAATAAGATCAAATCAGTAGATGACAGTACAAGTCATGTAAAATTAAAGGAGCAGAGTTACACTTTTCAATTATAAAGATGAAATACATATAGAAGTCAACTATATAATTTTTTTTGCAAAAAAATCTGATAAAAAAATGAAATCAATTGACACCATTCCTGTCACTTAAGTCCGTCTATGCATGTAATATATGGAAATAAATCTGCTGCAATTCTTAAGGAATTGCAGGACCTACTTTTTCACATCTAACCCTTAGGGTGTGCTCCAGTTAGTGGGAACGGAAGGGAACGGAAGGGAGGGGAAGGAAAAATATGAGGAGTTCACCTGCTCCACAGAGAAATATCGGAAGGAAGGAAACCAGAGCCAGAGTTAGTCGTTCACCCTAGACTAGCGAAATTCGTCCCCTCCGAATCGGAGTGTAGACAAAGGAAAAGCGGGCCCACCAAATAAATTTACTAAACTTGCCCTTTTACCCCCTCAAGCGAGTCATGTCCGCACGCTCTCCTCCTCAAGTACGTAGTCCCCTGGGAGAGGGTTCTGGTACAACACGCTAGAAGAGATGCTCAAGCAGCCCCACATATTGGCGAATTGGATTAGAATGAAGGAGCAGGGAGTCAATTCCAACTGGCACCCAAATCAAGAAAGGGAAATTGAGTTGAATGTGTACCTAGATCCATCCAATTTTGATTTTTTTTTTAACATTAATTTAAGGGCATTATAACTGGTTAGAATGGAAAGGGGTTTTTTCAAATAGAAATTTACATGCATTTCTCTTCTTGCAATTTGATCTAAAGCACTAGGTTGGTTATGTTTGTACTGGTACTTTGTGATCTGTATCAGTTTATACTGGTACGCTGGCTGTCCCATATTGGGAAACAATTTACACATTAGATGTAGCTTATGGTACTATAAAATGTTATTTGCATCTTTTTGGTTAGATACAATTTACACCTAACAAGGTTTTTTCTGTGCTTGCATGTGACAACTTTCAAGAAATATGGCATGCATGATACTGGTAATGGTGCACCAGTATGTATATGGTATTGTGCTTCATACACAATTTCATTCAATGCTCACTGTTATTAAGTATAATTAGTGCCAAGAAAGACATAGTATTGTGCTTGATACAATCGAGCTTGACATAGTAACTTCAATTTCTGAATTACTAATTTTATTTGTAGTTTTGTACTAACATATTTACTAGCTGATTGAACTTAATTGGACTTAATTAACGTGAGTACACGACCCCATTCTTTGGAGAACTAAGATTTTCAGTACATGAGATATTTACATATTATACCATACTTTCTTATTCTCCTTTCCATACTTGATATTTTAGCATGGGATGCTTACCATTTCACCATATAAGATATTTACAGATTAACCACAGCTTGCAGCTTGTATGTTACCTTTTTTTTTTGTTTTTAAAGCCAATTCAAAGGGATAAATAACTGCTGAGAATTACTTGAGAGATGGAAGCATTATGCAAAGGATAAAATAGTCACAATTAGATATAATATAATTAACATTAAAAAATGAGTGAGCCTATGGTACTATGCATATCACGGATGGGTCCGTGATACGGTTCAATATCTTCGTTTTCAAAGTTCTAACGGTCAATCCGAACCGTTCAACATGTTTTTCATATAAATATGTACTTGCCGACCAAATTTTACATTTTTTTGAATTTTTTTACTATTTTTTTAGATAGGTATAAAATCACTTGATCCGAAAATTCTGGACCATCCAAAAACAGTGATTTTCTGCCTACCTAAAAAAATAGTAAAAAAATTCAAAAAAATGTAAAATTTGGTCGGCAAGTACATATTCATATGAAAAACATATTGAACGGTTCGGATCGACCGTTAGAACTTTGAAAATGAAGATATTGAATCGTATCACGGACCCATCCGTGATATGCATAGTACCATAGGCTCACTCTTAAAAAATTACACCACCCTTTCGTCCCTCCGTGTATATTTATGGAGCAAGTAAAATGTATTAAAATTTCCCCTTCCTTCCTAACCCATCCCCTTCCCTCCCATCAACTCCCTCCCCTCCCTCCCTTGTACAATTACTGGAGCACACCCTTAATGTTTTTGGAATGCACGAATCTCTAAAGCAATTGGTTTTTGTGCATGAATCTCAAAAAAATTGAGGATTAGATATGGGAAAGCAGAATTCTGCGATTCTTTAAGAATCACAGCAGATTTATTTCCTGTAATATATAGTCCAAATTATTACTGCACAAAGAGACGATAGCACAGATTTTACGCTGAATAGTTTGCAGCAGCCTGAGTTGCATAATTTCTTGCAACACACACACACACACACAAATATTGAAAGTTACAATATGTTAAAACATCCGGTTTTTTATTATCAAAGTCCAAACAGTCGATCCAGACCGTTCAACATGATCTCTATATTAAAATGTGCTTTGAGATCAAATTTTATATTTTTTTTTACTATTTATTAAGTATTTTACAAAATTGTTGTGTTTAGACAATTATGTACCACTGGAAAACAACAGTTTTGTAAATACTTAATAAATAGTAAAAAAAAAATTTTAAAAATATAAAATTTGATCTCAAAACACATTTTAATATAGAGATCATGTTGAACTGTTTGGATCGATTGTTTGAACTTTGAAAATCACAAAATCGAATTTTGTAACATGTTGTAAGTGGATTCCTCCTCTCTCTCTCTCTATATATATATAGTTGGAGCCGTCGTCAGGTCCAGCCACAAACAATCCTCTATTTCTATTCCTGCTCTTTGTAATTAACGGAGCTACTTAATTAAACCCTCCTTGAAGCACACTGCATGCTTTGGTTACACAAAAGTTAATTAAGACTAATTAATTAAACCTAATCATACAAATTTAATAAGAAAGCCGTCAATAGAATATGTGACAGTTACACGTGGCATGTATACAAATGGAACTTGTTAAAAACAAATTAATGATGGAGAACAACTTTCTTTGGAGAGGAGAATAGCAAACAAACTTCTTTCTATTATTATAAAGTTCTTAATTATATTCACTTACATATGCACTCATGTTTGACTTGATAAGGACAGTTATCATCTCATAATTATATGAGAATGAGAGGGATACTGTCATGCCGACCCTCGCGGATACTCCCGTTGTTAATAGAAAAAACACCTTTTTGTCTGTATATTCTTACAGATAGTCATTATTTATCCTCGCGGATGCTGTCTCATTCTTATAGTTATACAATCTATTATCTGTACCCTTGCGTATACTTTCCATTCTTGTAGTATAGCTATACATACCTCATCAGGATTCAGGAGTTGATTGCGATTAAACTTTGTTACAACGTATATTGAACTTTGATAATGTCTCATTCTTATAGTATAATAATAATAAAAAAATTTAAGAAGTAGATGAAACCCACTGATTTCCATTTGACAAGAAATCATACAAAGCATTCAGTTTAGGTACCACACATGCATATACAAAATAGAAAGTTACCTACATAGGTATTATAGCCAAATACCTAAACATATATGAATACACCTAAACAGATCCAAAATAGTAACTCAAAGGAAATATGCATAAAAGTCCCTGCAACTATAGAAAATAGCAAAAGATGACTTCTTCAATCTTGAATTTGCTCATTTGTCATTACCTATACTGCTGCCATCAGAAGAACCTGAACATGAGTCATTAGAACCAGTTCCGATCTCAGATGCATAGATTGTAGCCCCCATTGTAATAATAGGCAGACCTCCTTGTAGGTCCTGTACCTCAAAAGGCATTGTAGTATAGTTATACAATCTATTTTTTGTACTCTCACGGATACTGTCAGACATTTTTGTAGTATAGCTATACAGACCTCTCAGGAGTTGAATTGCGATTAAACTTTGATACAGCGTATATTGAACTCCCTGACATCCATGATAAGTTTAATATGATGTTTCATGTTTGCACTATTTCAGATACCAGTAAACAACATGTCAACTAAAAAAACACAGAATACTGGTACATTTAATTTGAGCTCTGATGGATACAAAGAATAGGTCCTTGTGAATAAGTAAATACAAAAGAGGAGGTCAACTTCTCTTCTTGCAAGTTGTAACCCAAAATTGGAAGTAAAGACAATAAAGGAGGTCAACTTCTCTTCTTGTAAACCAAAATTGGAAAAGTAGAGGTACTTGGTCTACAAATAAACAAGTTTCTGCGACATTAATTTTAGTTCTTCCAACTTACTACAAGGAAGAGATATTATAAAGCCATTACCAAACACAATGAAGGAAACTAGAACTGATCAAATACAAGAAGAAATTAAAAAGATGTAACATAAATTAATTCATGAAAACTGTGGCTGCGCAATCTGGAATCCCTTCTCAAGAAGTGCAGCTACCAATTCAAGATACAGTGTGGATGCATTCATCGCTCCTTCATATTCTTTGATCTGCATATAAGAGAAAAATAAAAAGGAAAGCTATGAGTAAAAAGCATGGTTTCCCTAAATTATTTTCCTTTTGCTTTTTTAAAATATTTATTATGTTTCATCCTTACACTTAAAGTTAGAGTTGCCATAAATTTGTTGGAGTTGAGAGTGAGATTGGAGTTGTCCAAGTGAAAACACGCAAGCGAATCAATAGCCGAGTAAAGAGAAACAGCAGCCTGATTTCTGTTCTCACACTCGATCGTTACCATGTACCGTCTGTTGCCAATTTCAAAGGCATCTATTTGCCAAATCATTGCACCATTTTGAGCTGTTGTATTTGTTCTCACTTCAAATTGAGTGCTGTCTATATGATTTTGGAATACTTGGTCTTCATCAATGAATGAAAATTCAAGCATAGAAATCTCGTCCTCCAGCATCTTCGCATGCGATTGCAAGTTCCTTACATACTCTACAGCATCAGCAATGATTGATGCCTTGTCCATCTACAGTTAATGATCAATTTTTTTATTTAAATTATACCAACTTCTATTGGAATATAAGATAGAAATGGAAATTCCTAAAAAATAATTTTGTGTTATTAAATGTCATCTTTGGAGCATAGATAACATTGATAGAGTAGATGCATAAAATATTTGGTTGAATTTAATTTGTTGAAGTTTTCAAACTTATATAATAAATAGTTGAAATTAGCTTTAATAACATTATTAGATAAATAACCTTCAAAAATAACATTATTAGATAAAAACTTTAATACTTAGTCATTAGATATATAAACGGCAAATTAAACACAACGAAAAGAAAAGCTCATATTGCGAGATGACACGAGATAGAGTTGGAAGTACCTTAGTAATGTTTGGAACCAAAGCCCTTAGCTCATAGAGCCTCTCCTTCATTCGAACTCTCCTTTTCCTCTCAGTGACAATTGTCTTCAAGCGATCTCTTCTCCCCTTTGTAACAGCTGAGGATGAATCACTCTTGTCAGTGCTCTCTTGTACTGTTAAAGGAGCTTCATCTACTAACAAGCTTATATTAGTTGAACCTTCTTCATCCTGCAAAACATACTGAGCGGTATCGAGGAATTCCTGGTCGAAAAGTGAAAATTCGACAAAGTCTTGAGGGTAGTTTGGGAAAAGTTGTTCCACATTTTCTATGTGGTTGGCTGTGTAGTCAGGGGAGGTTGAGCTCATGTTGTGAGGGAATGAGAAGTGAAATGCCTCTACACTTCTTGGATCTAGGTTTCAAGTATTATTAATTGGTGGTTCTTATATAAGAAATTTATGACAAAAGCTAGTTGACTTTCTATATTTCTTATACGAGTGAAAGGAATCTAAAAACATGACATAAACTATCTAATGCCCATCATTTTTTAGTAGTTAAATAAGTTGGATACTTGAAGGGAGAATGCACCTGAATTTTTTTTTTTAAAGTACATAATTAAGTAGTGAGAATATACCGCAAGTTGTAGGCCTGTTTTTCTTTTTGTCATGTTGTATGCTTAATAGATTAATTCGGCCAATGATAATTTGTCACTTGTAATAAGCAATTAATTAGAGCAATTGAGTCAGAAATCTTTCATAAAAGAAAATGGGTCGACTTAATGATGCTGAAATCTAATCACAATTGACGGTCTTATCTGCATAATAAATTATTATTGATTGGTTGTATTACTTGGGACGGCTATATAAAATAATTCTCATCTATTGGTTGCAGTGTTTTTCCCTCCAACTCTTGTTTTTTCTTTTCTAAAACAAACATGACAGGGACCTTCTTCCCTCCCAAGTCTCCGATTCAGGACAAACATTGGTCACTCAAATTTTGAAAACTAAAGCAGTTGATTATTCAAAGATCCAGAGTTCAATTTCTCATCACGACTTTGCAACTTCTGTAGAGATTTTCAAAAAAGATAAAAGAGGGGGAAATCTACTGATTTCATTGCAATCAACATTTTACGGTTGGTACCAGGCATCTGATACCAGACCTAATGTTACAAAAAAAAAAAAAAAAAAAGGACATTACATTACATAGCAAGACATCACGCCCATATCAATCAATTATATTCATGAAAATCGCATAGAGAAAGCAAATAATGAAATCAATGCACAACAGCAGTGGCCATCACTTTATCCATGAAGCTAAAATTGAAACAAATTACGAAAACTATCCTTAACTAGAAAAATTTTCCTAGAACGATAATAATACACCCAGCAACAGCTACTGCACAGCACAAAATAATCTATTACAACTGAAAGCTACCATTTTCCTAATATATAGTTAACATAGTCACAGAATAGGGCCACTAACTGAGATTTAAACTCCGCCTTTCTCTTTAATTCAACAAAGAGCTTTACCAGTCCAGTCCTACATGCAATTGTTGAAATACAAGAACTTGTTGCTCCAAATCTGCAAGGTTTCAAAGATAATTTGATATATTAATAATTGACCAAGACGTGAATAAATACATAAAAGATAAAATAAGAAATAATAATAACAACAGAAAACAAATATTACCACTTATGTCTCAAGAGGTTGCATTGGGAGCCTCATTGACGCCTGAAGGCTTGCGATTCAGGTATCTTATCACTGCATCTTCAACCCTACAATACACATGCAGAAATACAGTTCATCAGTTGCTATATAGGAATATAGGCTCATTAGCTAGTGGCACATGAATGATTAATATCAACTACAAAATCACATCCATGTGCCTTTTCTAGATAGAAATAATTTAAAGAAGCAATGCACCTAATTAACTGCATAAAAAGTAAGCAGCTGACTAAAATTTAATAATTGCAACTTCAGTCAGTACTAAATTATTTTGGACAGCTCTTTACAGTCCAAGTCCTGATCCACATTGAAGCAATAAGGTGTATGGAAATTTGACCATGTTAACCCCAAACTAAGTTCTAGCATCCTGGATTGTGGCTTTACGTCTCAATCAAGGTTGCTTTGCAATAAAGACTCATCCGAATACCAATATAAACAGATTCTACATCAATCGAGCTCACTTGTATCTAGCCTCTAATTAGTCAAAATTTTACCTCAGAAGACAACAAATGGTGCACATAAGGCTAACAAAACTATACAAATTGTAGGAAGCCATTTTTAATGCAAACACCAAGGTGTGGTTACAATATCATCATCTCTCAACCTTGAATTTTAAATATCCATTTGGGGGGAAGGTTGTTGCTTAAACAGCAATCCAAGAAATACAATTTAAATTTGGAACCCATTTAGTTAGACAGTACCCAGATGAACTAGTCTAGACTCTAGACCGATACCATTATGAGAATGCAATCCCTGTTTTCCTAAGCCTGTTTATTAGCAAACTGCAGAACTTGTGGTAAATTGACACTAATTAGCTTCAATTTAGACTACATTAAGAAATTAAAATCGACACTTCCATTGTTGAGGAACTGCTGCAACAGATATTATCATGGACATATAAATATCTTAATTAAAATCCAGTTTGCAATGCACCTTAAACAAAAGATGTTACATGTTAAATTCACAAAAGAGAAAAAAGAAAACTAACCATGGTTGGTTATAGAAATCAGCACGCCTCTCCTTCTCGGCATTTCGACTGGCATCTCCAGCCACAATCTTCAAATCCCTACTTTGTGATGCAATCAAGGTATTGACAAACTCAACTGGTGACTGACTAAACCCTAGAAAAAATGCACGTCTTTTCCTATGCTCGTGAATTTTCTTAATGCTCGCGCATATGACCTCATCACATGCCTCTATATCCTTGTGCTTCTCTATATTAGCTAAAAATGCCGCCATGTCCTTTTGTAAGGGAAATGATACATCTACTGTGATATCATAGCAGGAATTTCCAACAAGCCCGCTACCATTTAACCGGACACGGTGCTCGATTGTGATTGGCATTGGTTGGGACAAGTGCTGTGAGATCTTTTGTGAAACCATTGCAAACTTCATTTTCTCTTCGCCAAAGATCCGTCTCAGTGGGGGGTCACAAATGAAGAAAGCTGGGTCGCTAGGATTTTGCAATTTCTTGGCTTTGACGTATTGCCACAAACCTGCTATGACACGTGCACGGGTGTCAACTTCTATACCTAAAACCTCCATTAATGGAGGTGAAAGTTTGAACCTTTCTGGTGTGTAATTCATATCGAATCGAATATTTGCTGTGAACTCTTTGTCTCCTTTCCTTTTCACTTCAAATCCCTCGTGTGGAGCTGCCGAGCGAGCATTCTCCCAAATTATCATCGGGTTATCGGGGTACAGACTCTGGTCAAGTGCAATAGATACCCGTTTGAAGAAGGTTGAAAACTTTGGGTAAATTGGGTTCTGTTTCGGGATTCCCCCGGCCGGGTCGGTTTCAGTTGGGTCATCCAAGATCCGTCCGATGATCTTCAGAGACCAGGAAGGTGGCTCAGAATTCTTGGATGTGGGTGCAGTACGGGTCTGATTTGAAAATGTATTGAATACATAAATACGAAGGGTCTTCTGCATTGAAGGAGGAGATTTTAGTGCCTCCTGAATGTCAATCTTCTTTCGAGCAAGTGCTGAATCTACACGTGCCTCAAATTCAAGCAATTGTGTGTACAGAGCCGATTCAGGTAGAAGAGCAGCAACCCGATCAGGTATTTGCTTCTCTGGAAGCTTCCTCTTCTTGCGCCGTGCCGCAGGGGTGAGATCAACTGAGGATTTGAACATACCAGGGGAGCCTGACATGTTGCCCATGGGCCCACCCGGCATATTCGGCCGAAGATTAGACAAAGTAGGGGGCTTTTGCGGGGGACGCTTAGGGTTTTGTGCTGATGCGACCCCCATGTTGATCTGAAAGGGGGATTGGTTGTGGGACGGCGGGGTGGAGAAGAGACTGGTGGGGAACGGTGGGGATTGAGACTGGAGAAGAGAAGGGGGACGGAGATGAGAGAGGTGGGGCCCTGGGGTGTGAGAAGGGCTGGGGGTGGGACCGGACCGGTTAGGTTGCTGTGGCGTGTTGTTAGATGCCATGCGTAAACCCTAATTACGAGAACAGGGGAAACCCTAGATGGTTTTAACCAAAGAGAAAGAGATAGAAGAGAAGATTGAATTTTAGACCTGTTAGTCGAGTCGAGTGCCAGTAAAGAAGAGAAAACAGAGAGGGAGGGAGGTTTTCTTAATTTGGGATTTTTGTCGATGTGAAAGAGATGAAGGCGACTGGCGAGCGCTTCTGGGATCCAGCTGGGGCTGGGAGGAAACCAAAGCGAAAGAAAGAGCTGGAGAATGGAGAAGAAAATACTTACAAGGCTTTATTTGCGTTACGGACCGAGAAGAAAAAGGCCCATAAAACAAACGCTTTAGTTTGCAAAAAAAAAATGGCAACAGGGAAGAAATGAATGAGGTCTTCAAAGAGGATACCAATCAAAAGTTGCAGGGTATTGGTTAATTTATAAATTATAACTAATCAAAGTATAACATTTCCTAGCACATATACAGATCGAAACAGCTTCCAAAAAATATTTTCGAACAATGTATTTCAACAACAAAAACAAAACATAAATATATGACACTTGCTTAATTTATGAATTATGACCAAATAGCCACACATGCATCTATCACAATCTGAGAAAACCAATAGAAAACATACGATAATTCTTTACAAAATTAACAGAACAAGTGGATAATTTTACGCATAAAAATGTATTATTTAATTTATTTGATTATCTTATCAAATGCAACACATAGAAGCACATTACTTTAGATAGAGGTGTCAATGTCATCGATATTTATTATGTCTTATTTGTCATCAGATGCAACACACAAAAGCACATTTTTTACACCCATCTAAAGATATACAAAAATAACTCAACAAAAAGACAGTATTTACAAACTACCATTTCTAAATACATCTCATGTCAGACACGGCTATCTTCCGGCAAGGGCAATACTCCGTCGAAGAAATCACCGAAATAGTTGCTCGGCTCATGCACCAACTTGGAAATGATGTCCCGGAGCGTGATGACCCCCTCCAGAAGGCCGTTTTCATTAATTACATATATTCGGTGTATCTTCTTTGAGTCAAGCTTTAGAATAACCTCCTTCATAGTGTCACCTCTCTTGCACGTGACCACCCCGTGTAGCAATGGCGAGTCTGATTCCTGCTTGGTTAGATAGGTTCGTACTGCCGTGAGGAAGTCACTTACCGTAATAGTTCTGCCGATGAAAACAGATGTAACAAACATCATACCATTATCAGAACCTTCCTCATAGTAAATGATTTTTTAGGAACAAAAAAAATTAAATTAAAAATAAAAGTTCGAGCACCTGTAATCTTTGTAAATTTCAGAGGCTGTAAGGAGATACTGAATGTCTCTTATGCTTATATTTCCAACTGCATAACTTCCGCTTGCATCTACTACTGGAAGTCCACCTATCCCTTTTTGTCGCATCAGCAGAAATGCTTTCAGTACAGGTTCATCTTCTTTCACCTTGTAAAATCAGATTAAACCACTGATTAAGCTGATTTTCTATAGAAAACCAAGTACAACACCAGATTTCAGTACCATACATCACAATAGTTACGACATCTTTTTGTGTTTTATCCTCCAACTATTATGGTATTTAATAGGCTAAATTGGTCAGCTAATTTGAGCAAATATTTAGCCTACTTTATGAACTGCTAATTGGTTACTTTTGTGGCTAAATTGCATATCTCAGTTACCATTAAGCAGACCATATTGATTGATGCTATAATTAATAGTAAATTTTCATGGATAACCCATAAGGCATCACCAAAGTACCATCATCCAGTTCCTTCCCCTAAAATCATCATAGCTCCTACTTCCTAGTTTGTGCCTCTAGAATTTCTGATTTGTATCAGTTTG